>CM060659.1:1246060-1340760 GCA_030686955.1 Odontamblyopus rebecca
GGCCACTGCCTTAAACCTCAACCTTTTGTTCAGCTCCAGTTTCGGGGCAAAAAGCTGAAAGAGGATCTGGTCTAAAACAGTCATAAGTGACACCTGTCTGGACTCTGTGGCGTCTGTAACTACAGCGATTTCTGTTTTCAGACAGTTGGAAACATTAGCCTCTGTGCGTCTGAATTATTTACAGAGCATCTCTGGAGCAGAGCTGGTTCCCGTCGGCTGGGCCCTTGTGCCGCAGCAGAAGATGTGTTCCACTCTTTGTAATGGAGGAGCATTTTGTTCACAATTACAGAGGATCCCGTGGGTGCAGAGGCCTATAGACTGGTGCAAATACAGCGTGGGCCCCGGGGCCTTTGGAGACGTGTCACTCACATGTGTGGTAATAAAGAGACTCAGTGGAGAGCCACACTGTGCCCCGAGCGTGTCTCATCTCCAGCACTGTCACTCTGCTCCTGATCCATTAACACGCACTATTATCATGCTAATCCACACGCTATGATTACATAAAGTCATTTACGCACGTGCTGTTGTTGAATGTTTTAAAAGGAAGCGACAGATTTATAAGACCTGTGTTTGTTCTGTTTCCCTTCAAAGTTGTACTTTTCTTTATCAATCAAAGTGTAGAGAGGAGAACTCGTAAGAACTGAAGCCTATGGAGAAAATAATGGCAGGATCCACAAACAAAGCGTCCTGACTCCTCCTCACACTCGTCCATATTGGAAATGGAGCCATGTGTTTGTGTTGGAATCAGGGCAGAGATGAGTTCTCTTCCTCATTTATTCACAGCTAGTGGAGTAATTAGGAATGCAGAAGGCTGTTAAATTAAAACTGAATTGCACTTATTAACATTTTAAGTACCAACCCCACCCTCTTTAGACACTAAACAAGGACAGTTTGAGCTGTAATGTGCCTGAAGAGCTCTGCTGAGGGGAGCCTTTATGTTTCTCTAAAACAAAGTCACATCTCCCTTTTGTTTAAACAAACCAGCGTTTCACATTCATCTGCGCTCTGCTCCTGTCAGGAGACTCCTCCACGGAGCCGCTAATGGAACACTATTTGTGGTCAGATTGGATGGCTAATGGTGGTCCCTGCGAGAGTAACTCTCCAAATTAAATAGCATGGATTCACATCTGTCAGACAAAACCAGGGGGCTCTTTGTAATCAATGACCCAGACCGGGAGACGCTCTGCGGGGGCCCGTACCGTGAAAGGGCCCCGGGGCCACGGGCCGCTCACCTGCCCTCGCCGCCGTGGCTCCGGCAGCGACTGGGTTAATGCACATTTATAGAACAGGTCAAACTACTTAAGCTGGTCTCTGATTTATAAAACTGGAGCAGGAAGTGGAAAAACTGTGAGGGGAATTCGTGTTTGTCTGAGCAAACACTGCCCACGGTGTTTTGTTAAAATGTTGAACCCCATTAATTTTATCACTCCCCCTCCCTTGTTTCTCTCTCGTTTCTCTCTCGTTTCTCTCGTTTCTCTTGTTTCTCTACGTCTTTAAATTTTGTTTGGAGGAGAGACTAGCGCGACCTCCCGCTGCTCCCACTATTTCCTTTCGCTGTTAATTTTCCCCGCTCCATATGGTGCCACACACACGTCACCTGCCGGCACAAGCAGGCAGGAGCAGGCAGGAGCAGACAGGAGCAGACTGTAGAGGCAGGAGCAGACAGGAGCAGGCAGGAGCAGACAGGAGCAGACAGGAGCAGACTGTAGAGGCAGGAGCAGGCAGGAGCAGGCAGGAGCAGACAGGAGCAGACTGTAGAGGCAGGAGCAGACAGGAGCAGGCAGGAGCAGACAGGAGCAGACAGGAGCAGACTGTAGAGGCAGGAGCAGGCAGGAGCAGGCAGGAGCAGACAGGAGCAGACTGTAGAGGCAGGAGCAGACTGTAGAGGCAGGAGCAGACAGGAGCAGACAGGAGCAGACAGGAGCAAACTGTAGAGGCAGGAGCAGACAGGAGCAGACAGGAGCAAACTGTAGAGGCAGGAGCAGACAGGAGCAGACTGTAGAGGCAGGAGCAGACAGGAGCAGACAGGAGCAGACTGTAGAGGCAGGAGCAGACAGGAGCAGACAGGAGCAGGCAGGAGCAGGCAGGAGCAGACAGGAGCAGACAGGAGCAGGCAGGAGCAGGATGTGTAGCAGCAGATCCTCAGGCCTGAGCTGTCATTTCTACAGCTCTGAGTCCACAGGGACACACACACACAGGAATGTGAGTGTGTGTATAGGTATGTGTGTGTGTGTGTTGTACAGAGGACGAGTGTGTGTCAGGTGTGTGTCAGGAGTGTGTCAGAGGCCGTTGTGTCATTGATCAGAGAAAGTGTTTAATTCTTGGCCCCATGTTGTGATTCATCAGATCATGTGTCAGGAGAGAATAGGCTCTACACACACACACACACACACACACAGGCACACACACAACACACACAACACACACACACAATACACACACACACACACACACACAACACACACACACACAGACACACACAACACACACACAACACACACACAACACACACACAGACACACACACACACAGACACACACACACACAGACACACACACACACAACACACACACAGGCACACACACACACACACAAAACAAAAGCCTAGACTGGCAACTTCTGTCCATTTCTGTGTTTCCAGTGTGAGTGGAGTGGACGTGTCGTCTGGTCCTGAGTGTTTGTCACGTTTCTACATTTGGGTCGTGTGAGTTTTCTTCAGTTCAGGGTTTAAAAGTTTTCCTCTTTAACACCAGTCCCTGTGTCACTGAAGCTCCCTGCATGACAGCGCGACCTGTGTCACACTCGTGTGTCAGACTCTTGTCACACTCGTGTGTCAGACTCATGTGGACTCACGTCACACTTGTGTGTCACACTCGTGTGTCAGACTCGTGTGGACTCACGTCACACTCATGTGTCACACTCGTGTGTCAGACTCGTGTGGACTCACGTCACACTCATGTGTCACACTCGTGTGTCAGACTCGTGTGGACTCACGTCACACTCGTGTGTCACACTCGTGTGTCAGACTCTTGTCACACTCGTGTGTCAGACTCATGTGGACTCACGTCACACTTGTGTGTCACACTTGTGTGTCACACTTGTGTGTCACACTCGTGTGTCAGACTCATGTGGACTCATGTCACACTCGTGTCAGACTCTCGTCACACTTGTGTGTCAGACTTGTCACACTTGTGTGTCAGACTTGTGTGTCAGACTCTCGTCACACTCGTGTGTCAGACTCTCGTCACACTTGTGTGTCAGGCTCTCATCACACTCGTGTGTCAGGCTCTCGTCACACTCATGTGTCACACTCGTGTGTCAGGCTCTCATCCCACTCGTGTGTCAGACTCTCGTCACACTCGTGTGTCAGACTCGTGTGGACTCTGGTCACACTCGTGTGTCACACTCGTGTGTCAGACTCTTGTCACACTTGTGTGTCACACTCGTGTGTCAGACTCATGTGGACTCACGTCACACTTGTGTGTCACACTCGTGTGTCAGACTCGTGTGGACTCACGTCACACTCATGTGTCACACTCGTGTGTCAGACTCTCGTCACACTTGTGTGTCAGACTTGTGTGTCAGACTTGTGTGTCAGACTCTCGTCACACTCGTGTGTCAGACTCTCGTCACACTTGTGTGTCAGGCTCTCGTCACACTCGTGTGTCAGACTCTCATCACACTCGTGTGTCAGGCTCTCGTCACACTCATGTGTCAGGCTCTCGTCACACTCATGTGTCACACTCGTGTGTCAGGCTCTCGTCACACTCATGTGTCAGACTCTCGTCACACTCGTGTGTCAGACTCGTGTGGACTCTCGTCACATGAGTGTGTCACACTCATGTGTCAGACTCTCATCACACTTGTGTGTCAGACTCTCGTCACACTTGTGTGTCAGACTCTCGTCACACTCGTGTGTCAGGCTCTCGTCACACTCGTGTGTCAGGCTCTCGTCACACTCGTGTGTCAGACTTGTGTGTCAGACTCTCGTCACACTCGTGTGTCAGACTCGTGTGGACTCTCGTCACATGAGTGTGTCACACGAGTGTGTCAGGCTCTCGTCACACTCATGTGTCACACTCGTGTGTCAGGCTCTCGTCACACTTGTGTGTCAGGCTCTCGTCACACTCGTGTGTCAGACTTATGTGTCAGACTCTCGTCACACTCGTGTGTCAGACTCTTGTCACACTCATGTTCTGACTCTCGTCACACTCGTGTGTCAGACTCGTGTGGACTCTCGTCACATGAGTGTGTCACACGAGTGTGTCAGGCTCTCGTCACACTCGTGTGTCAGGCTCTCGTCACACTCGTGTGTCAGGCTCTCGTCACACTCGTGTGTCAGGCTCTCGTCACACTCGTGTGTCAGACTTGTGTGTCAGACTCTCGTCACAGTCGTGTGTCAGACTTGTGTGTCAGACTCGTCACACTCATGTGTCACACTCGTGTGGACTCTCGTCACATGAGTGTGTCACACGAGTGTGTCAGGCTCTCGTCACACTCATATGTCAGACTCTCATCACACTCGTGTGTCAGACTCGTCTGTCACACTCCTGTGTCAGACTCTCGTCACACCCGTGTGTCAGACTCGTGTGTCACACTCGTGTGTCAGACTCTCGTCACACTTGTGTGTCAGACTCTCGTCACACTCGTGTGTCAGACTCTCGTCACACCCGTGTGTCAGGCTCTCATCACACTCGTGTGTCACACTCGTGTGTCAGGCTCTCGTCACACTCGTGTGTCAGACTCTCGTCACACTCGTGTGTCAGACTCTCGTCACACTCGTGTGTCAGGCTCTCGTCACACTCGTGTGTCACACTTGTGTGTCAGGCTCTCGTCACACTCGTGTGTCAGGCTCTCGTCACACTCGTGTGTCAGACTCTCGTCACACTCGTGTGTCACACTCATGTGTCAGGCTCTCATCACACTCGTGTGTCAAGCTCTCATCACACTCGTGTGTCAGACTCTCCTGTCACACTCTTTTGTCAGGCTCTCGTCACACTCGTGTGTCAGACTCTCGTTACACTCGTGTGTCAGACTCTCCTGTCACACTCTTTTGTCAGGCTCTCGTCACACTCGTGTGTCAGACTCTCGTTACACTCGTGTGTCACACTCCTGTGTCAGGCTCTCGTCACACTCGTGTGTCACATTCGTCTGTCAGGCTCTTGTCACACTCGTGTGTCAGACTCTCGTGTCACACTCGTGTGTCAGACTTGTGTGTCAGAGTCTCGTCACACTCGTGTGTCAGGCTCTCGTCACACTCGTGTGTCAGAGTCTCGTCACACTCGTGTGTCAGGCTCTCATCACACTCGTGTGTCAGAGTCTCGTTACACTCGTGTGTCACACTCCTGTGTCAGGCTCTCGTCACACTCGTGTGTCACATTCGTCTGTCAGGCTCTCGTCACACTCGTGTGTCAGACTCTCGTGTCACACTCGTGTGTCAGGCTCTCGTCACACTCGTGTGTCAGACTCTCGTGTCACACTCGTGTGTCAGACTCTCGTCACACTCGTGTGTCAGACTTGTGTGTCAGAGTCTCGTCACACTCGTGTGTCAGGCTCTCGTCACACTCGTGTGTCAGAGTCTCGTCACACTCGTGTGTCAGGCTCTCATCACACTCGTGTGTCAGAGTCTCGTTACACTCGTGTGTCACACTCCTGTGTCAGGCTCTCGTCACACTCGTGTGTCACATTCGTCTGTCAGGCTCTCGTCACACTCGTGTGTCAGACTCTCGTGTCACACTCGTGTGTCAGGCTCTCGTCACACTCGTGTGTCAGACTCTCGTGTCACACTTGTGTGTCAGACTCTTGTCACACTCGTGTGTCAGACTTGTGTGTCAGAGTCTCGTCACATTCGTCTGTCAGGCTCTCGTCACACTCGTGTGTCAGACTCTCCTGTCACACTCATGTGTCAGGCTCTCGTCACACTCGTGTGTCAGGCTCTCGTCACACTCGTGTGTCACATTCGTCTGTCAGGCTCTCGTCACACTCGTGTGTCACATTCGTCTGTCAGGCTCTCGTCACACTCATGTGTCAGACTCTCGTGTCACACTCGTGTGTCAGACTCTCGTCACACTCGTGTGTCAGACTTGTGTGTCAGAGTCTCGTCACACTCGTGTGTCAGGCTCTCGTCACACTCGTGTGTCAGAGTCTCGTCACACTCGTGTGTCAGGCTCTCGTCACACTCGTGTGTCAGAGTCTCGTTACACTCGTGTGTCACACTCCTGTGTCAGGCTCTCGTCACACTCGTGTGTCACATTCGTCTGTCAGGCTCTCGTCACACTCGTGTGTCAGACTCTCGTGTCACACTCGTGTGTCAGGCTCTCGTCACACTCGTGTGTCAGACTCTCGTGTCACACTCTTGTGTCAGACTCTTGTCACACTCGTGTGTCAGACTTGTGTGTCAGAGTCTCGTCACACTCGTGTGTCAGGCTCTCATCACACTCGTGTGTCAGAGTCTCGTTACACTCATGGGTCACACTCCTGTGTCAGGCTCTCGTCACACTCGTGTGTCACATTCGTCTGTCAGGCTCTCGTCACACTCGTGTGTCAGACTCTCGTGTCACACTCGTGTGTCAGGCTCTCGTCACACTCGTGTGTCAGACTCTCGTGTCACACTCGTGTGTCAGACTCTTGTCACACTCGTGTGTCAGACTTGTGTGTCAGAGTCTCGTCACACTCGTGTGTCAGGCTCTCGTCACACTCGTGTGTCAGAGTCTCGTCACACTCGTGTGTCAGGCTCTCATCACACTCGTGTGTCAGAGTCTCGTTACACTCGTGTGTCACACTCCTGTGTCAGGCTCTCGTCACACTCGTGTGTCACATTCGTCTGTCAGGCTCTCGTCACACTCGTGTGTCAGACTCTCGTGTCACACTCGTGTGTCAGGCTCTCGTCACACTCGTGTGTCAGACTCTCGTGTCACACTTGTGTGTCAGACTCTTGTCACACTCGTGTGTCAGACTTGTGTGTCAGAGTCTCGTCACATTCGTCTGTCAGGCTCTCGTCACACTCGTGTGTCAGACTCTCCTGTCACACTCATGTGTCAGGCTCTCGTCACACTCGTGTGTCAGACTCTCGTTACACTCGTGTGTCACACTCGTGGGTCAGGCTCTCGTCACACTCGTGTGTCACATTCGTCTGTCAGGCTCTCGTCACACTCGTGTGTCAGACTCTCGTGTCACACTCGTGTGTCAGGCTCTCGTCACACTCGTGTGTCAGACTCTCGTTACACTCGTGTGTCACACTCGTCTGTCAGACTCTTGTCACACTCGTGTGTCAGACTTGTGTGTCAGAGTCTCGTCACACTCGTGTGTCAGGCTCTCGTCACACTCGTGTGTCAGAGTCTCGTCACACTCGTGTGTCAGGCTCTCATCACACTCGTGTGTCAGAGTCTCGTTACACTCGTGTGTCACACTCCTGTGTCAGGCTCTCGTCACACTCGTGTGTCACATTCGTCTGTCAGGCTCTCGTCACACTCGTGTGTCAGACTCTCGTGTCACACTCGTGTGTCAGGCTCTCGTCACACTCGTGTGTCAGACTCTCGTCACACTCGTGTGTCAGACTTGTGTGTCAGACTCGTCACACTCGTGTGTCAGACTCTCGTCACACTCGTGTGTCAGGCTCTTCACACTCGTGTGTCAGGCTCTCGTCACACTCGTGTGTCAGGCTCTCGTCACACTCGTGTGACAGGCTCTCGTCACACTCGTGTGTCAAACTCTCATCACACTCGTGTGTCAGGCTCTCGTCACACTCGTGTGTCAGGCTCTCGTCACACTCGTGTGTCAGGCTCTCGTCACACTCGTGTGTCAGGCTCTCGTCACACTCGTGTGTCAGGCTCTCGTCACACTCGTGTGTCAGGCTCTCGTCACACTCGTGTGTCAGGCTCTCGTCACACTCGTGTGTCAGGCTCTCGTCACACTCGTGTGTCAGGCTCTCGTCACACTCGTGTGTCAGGCTCTCGTCACACTCGTGTGTCAGGCTCTCGTCACACTCGTGTGTCAGGCTCTCGTCACACTCGTGTGTCAGGCTCTCCTCAGCCTCAGCGATCGTGCTAAAGGACGATTCCTCGGTTAGCAGCAGAGCGCTGTAGCTTTGGGGCTAATTCTATAATTGTGAACCTTTTCGTGTCTCTGGTGAGAGCCGCTCCCTCTGCTCTTCTCATGTCCTTATTTCGGAGGATTTGAGCTCTGTTTTCGGCGCCGCTCGGTGGAGATGAGGTGTGCGGTTTGAGGTTGAGCCGTTCGTTTTGCTGATGGCGGCGGTCGGCCTCTGGGGGCGGGGTTTGTTCAGGGTCACCACTAAATCTGAGCGCCGCTGGCTTTCGGTCAAACCACAGTTCCAACAGAGATGAAGAAGACCACACACACACACAAGCGCACACACACAAGCCCACACACACACAAGTGCACACACACACAAGCGCACACACACAAGCGCACACACACAAGCGCACACACACACAAGCGCACACACAAGCGCACACACACAAGCGCGCGCACACACACAAGCGCACACACACATACACACACAAGCACACATACACACAAGCGCACACACACAAGCGCACACACACAAGCGCACACACACAAGCGCGCACACACACACAAGCGCAAACACACACAAGCGCACACACACACAAGCGCACACACAAGCGCACACACACAAGCACACACACACAAGCGCAAACACACACAAGTGTATACACAGACACACACACACAAGTGCACACACGCATACACACAAGCGCACACACACATACACACACAAGCACACACACACAAGCGTAAACACACACAAGTGTATACACAGACACACACACACAAGTGCACACACGCATACACACAAGCGCACAGACACATACACACACAAGCACACACACACAAGCGCACACACAAAAGCGCCCACACATACATACAAGCACACACACCAGCACACATACATACACACCAGCACATACACACACCAGCACACATACATACACACACATACACACACGTGTACAACACAGTTTGTACAAAGAAGTGCACTGAGTGAGTGTGACGTCACTGTGTCCATAAGTACAGTCTATGGTGCAAGAGCAAACACACAACTACACAGCTCCACACACACATGTGGACAATATAACACTCCACAAACACACAAATATGAGGACAATATAACACTCCACAAACACACATATGAGGACAATATAACACACCACAAACACACAAATATGAGGACAATATAACACACCACAAACACACATATGAGGACAATATAACACTCCACAAACACACAAATATGAGGACAATATAACACACCACAAACACACAAATATGAGGACAATATAACACACCACAAACACACATATGAGGACAATATAACACACCACAAACACACAAATATGAGGACAATATAACACACCACAAACACACATATGAGGACAATATAACACACCACAAACACACAAATATGAGGACAATATAACACACCACAAACACACATATGAGGACAATATAACACACCACAAACACACAAATATGAAGACAATATAACACACCACAAACACACAAATATGAGGACAATATAACACACCACAAACACACAAATATGAGGACAATATAACACACCACAAACACACAAATATGAGGACAATATAACACACCACAAACACACAAATATGAGGACAATATAACACACCACAAACACACAAATATGAGGACAATATAACACACCACAAACACACAAATATGAGGACAATATAACACACCACAAACACACAAATATGAGGACAATATAACACACCACAAACACACATATGATGACAATATAACACACCACAAACACACAAATATGAGGACAATATAACACACCACAAACACACATATGAGGACAATATAACACACCACAAACACACATATGATGACAATATAACACACCACAAACACACAAATATGAGGACAATATAACACACCACAAACACACAAATATGAGGACAATATAACACTCCACAAACACACAAATATGAGGACAATATAACACACCACAAACACACAAATATGAGGACAATATAACACACCACAAACACACAAATATGAGGACAATATAACACACCATAAACACACAAATATGAGGACAATATAACACACCACAAACACACAAATATGATGACAATATAACACACCACAAACACACATATGAGGACAATATAACACACCACAAACACACATATGATGACAATATAACACACCACAAACACACAAATATGAGGACAATATAACACACCACAAACACACAAATATGAGGACAATATAACACACCACAAACACACAAATATGAGGACAATATAACACACCACAAACACACAAATATGAGGACAATATAACACACCACAAACACACAAATATGAGGACAATATAACACACCACAAACACACAAATATGATTACAATATAACACACCACAAACACACAAATATGAGGACAATATAACACACCACAAACACACAAATATGAGGACAATATAACACACCACAAACACACAAATATGAGGACAATATAACACACCACAAACACACAAATATGAGGACAATATAACACACCACAAACACACAAATATGAGGACAATATAACACACCACAAACACACAAATATGAGGACAATATAACACACCACAAACACACAAATATGAGGACAATATAACACACCATAAACACACAAATATGAGGACAATATAACACACCACAAACACACAAATATGAGGACAACAGAACGTTCTCACGACAGGAACATTTGGATTTTAACAGAGAAATGGGCTCTGACAGGAAAAATAGGATTTAATTTTATTTCTAAGTAACTTTTTCAACACAAGATCATGAAACTACCTCCATGTCACATGAAGAACTCAAGATCACTCCATCCTCTGTGAAAGATGAAGGTAGAGAAGGTAAAGAAGGTAGAGAAGGTAAAGAAGGTAGAGAAGGTAAAGAAGGTAGAGAAGGTAAAGAAGGTAGAGAAGGTAAAGAAGATAGAGAAGGTAGAGAAGGTAAAGAAGGTAGAGAAGGTAAAGAAGGTAGAGAAAGTAAAGAAGGTAGAGAAGGTAGAGAAGGTAAAGAAGATAGAGAAGGTGAAGAAGGTAGAGAAGGTAAAGAAGGTAGAGAAGGTAAAGAAGATAGAGAAGGTAAAGAAGATAGAGAAGGTAGAGAAGGTAAAGAAGGTAGAGAAGGTAAAGAAGATAGAGAAGGTAGAGAAGGTAAAGAAGGTAGAGAAGGTAAAGAAGATAGAGAAGGTAAAGAAGGTAGAGAAGGTAAAGAAGATAGAGAAGGTAAAGAAGGTAGAGAAGGTAAAGAAGATAGAGAAGGTAAAGAAGATAGAGAAGGTAAATAAGATAGAGAAGGTAGAGAAAGTAAAGAAGGTAAAGAAGATAGAGAAGGTAGAGAAGGTAAAGAAGGTAGAGAAGGAAGAGAAAGTAAAGAAGGTAGAGAAGGTAAAGAAGGGAGAGAAAGTAAACAAGATAGAGAAGGTAAAGAAGGTAGAGAAGGTAGAGAAGATAGAGAAGGTAGAGAAGGTAAAGAAGGTAGAGAAGGTAAAGAAGATAGAGAAGGTAGAGAAGGTAAAGAAGATAGAGAAGGTAGAGAAGGTAAAGAAGGTAGAGAAGGTAAAGAAGGTAAAGAAGGTAGAGAAGGTAAAGAAGATAGAGAAGGTAGAGAAGGTAAAGAAGGTAGAGAAGGTAAAGAAGGTAGAGAAGGTAAAGAAGATAGAGAAGGTAAAGAAGATAGAGAAGGTAGAGAAGGTAAAGAAGGTAGAGAAGGTAAAGAAGGTAGAGAAGGTAAAGAAGGTAGAGAAGGTAAAGAAGGTAGAGAAAGTAAAGAAGATAGAGAAAGTAAAGAAGGTAGAGAAGGTAAAGAAGGTAGAGAAGGTAAAGAAGGTAGAGAAGGTAAAGAAGGTAGAGAAGGTAAAGAAGGTAGAGAAGGTAAAGAAGATAGAGAAGGTAAAGAAGGTAGAGAAGGTAAAGAAGATAGAGAAGGTAAAGAAGGTAGAGAAGGTAAAGAAGGAAGAGAAGGTAAAGAAGATAGAGAAGGTAAAGAAGATAGAGAAGGTAAAGAAGATAGAGAAGGTAAAGAAGATAGAGAAGGTAAAGAAGGAAGAGAAGGTAAAGAAGGAAGAGAAGGAAGAGGTGGAGAACTGCACATAAGTCTTTGTTTTTTAGACTAATTTCAATATCGATTCAAATCAGATTTTGGATATTTTCGACCCTCATTTCCAAACCCTGTTCCTGTTCCACCTGTGGACGAGTCCCAAACCCATAATTCTCCCAAACTCTCCGACACTTTGAGATGGAGCCAATAGAATAAGGACGGAGAATGTGGTTCCGTTGCTTTGCTGCTGTTTTCTCTCTCGTGTTAAGACACTTTACCTTTGGAGAGCTGCGGCTCAAGTGCCTATAAATATGTAAATTACCTTTTTATCGCTGATTGCCGAATATTAATCTGACGTCTTAAAGCAAATGAGAAAGTAGCAGCAAAGTGCGTCTCTGAATCATGTGTGAATGGGAGCGCGAGGAGCTGGAGCCGTTCTTTTTATTACGTCTTAATGAAAAATGTTATTGACTTGAACAAATGGAAAATACACCTGGAAATGTATATTAAAGCCCCATCCAATCTCTCCTCGCCCGAGTTTGCAATTATACTTATTTCAGCGATGGAGGGAAATTAATTTAGCTGCAGACTGATAATTCTGGGGCTGTGAGAAGAATGTGTTTGTGCTGATGGGGCCTGGGTGGAGGTCTGGGCGGAGGTCTGTGGGGGTCTGGGTGGAGGCCTGTGGGTGTTTACACGAGCAGAGCTGCTTTATTTAATTGAGAGAATGAATCAATAAGAGCTTTAAGGCTTTGTCAGCGAAGACTTAGCAAAAACAGAGCGTAATTTAGTGCGGACGGAGGCAGCGCTCGTGTCCAGAGGAGGTGGAGGCTTTAGAGGAGCTCAGAGGAAATCACTGTTTTATATGGAACCTTCTGTCCAGTTACTCCACTTTAATTTGAGGTCTTAAGGTCTGAAGAGAAGGACATGAGTCAAATCTATGGCCACATGTATCGGTTTATGTAAAGAAGACGCCCAAAGCCCTTTAAAGACCTGCTCTGATGCCCTTTCCTCCTCACACACAGACCTGGAGGTGTATTTTGTTTCTTTCACACACGTTTCACACACAAACCTGCACATTTAGGTTCTTCTCAAGGTGGAGCAGAGCGTCTGGAGCTTAGGAGATGCAAACAGACTCATAATAAAGAGTTTCTCAACACAAACAAACACACAAACACAACTCCAGCTCATGTTCTGATGTTCCCTCTGAGGCGGGAACATCAGAACATGACTTACAGCTCACACGAGTCCATTTTTCTTAATCTAGTCCCTGAATCCTTCCCGCTGGTGTTCTGTTCTCACATGTAGGACAGTGGTTTTTGTCTCCGTGCTGCAGCTTCAGAAGTGCACGTCTCTGAACATTCCTCTGAGTGGTTTCACAACATGATTTCTTCTGTACTTTTGCGGCAAATGAGTTTTTAATTGAAAACGAGCTCGATCTGGAGACGTGTGGATGTGCGTCTGGAGATGTGTGGAGCGGGAGGAATATTACACCGGCTCGAGTTAAAGACACTTTTCTTGTTTTCGGAGTCATTTAGCCAAAGATTGTGTGTTTTTTGCGCGCCCGCATTTGCAGAAACTGAGGTTTGGGAAATTAACATGGAGCTGTGTGATACTGTTATTAACATCAGTGTATTTTTGTATGTTAATGTTGTTGCCGTGGACGCAGATCGTCTCTGTAATTTCATGGAGATTGTCCGAGGGGCTCATTTTGATTATGACGTGCTAATTACATATGGCCCTGTGTTCTTCTGCTCTTTCTCCTCTGCTGTGTTGTGTGTGTGTGTGTGTGTGTGCGTGTGTGTGTGTCTGTCTGTGTGTGTGTGTGTGTGTGTGTGTGTGTGTGTGTATGTCTGTCTGTGTATGTGTATGTGTGTGTGTGTGTGTGTGTGTGTGTGCGTGTGTGTCTGTGTGTGCGTGTGTGTGTGTGTGTGTGTGTGTGTGTGTGTGTGTGTGTGTGTGTGTGTGTGTGTGTGTGTGTGTGTGTGTGTGTGTGTGTGTGTGTGTGTGTGTGTGTACAGAGCCGCAGTCGGCCGCGTCGCTCTAAACTTCCTAAATTGTGTTTGCCAGTAAATAGATGCGCAGCCTTTAACTGCGCCACTAGATTAGATTCCATTAGATGTAATAGAAATTCTGTGTGTGAGATATTTCCATAAGAGTTTGAGGCGTTTGATTAATCGGGGAACATTTTATTGCATTAATGATTTTCTCTCTTCACTGGCAGCTTCAGTCTCTCTCCTCATTCATCGTGGGCCGTTACTGAGATGCATTGCTGATGAGGTGAGTCCCGTCTTATGTGCTTTCACTCCTAAAGTCATTGCTAATGGTCTGGAAACCTTATATTTTGTTTGCTAATGAAGCAGGGAGTGGCAGGGAGCTCCGGTGGCTGCCCGCAGGTTGGTGCCAGCGGGCAGCTCTGCGCCGAGGGAGGGCCCCGGCTCCGAGTCTCACTGTTTCAATGAACTCATGCATTTGTTTAAAAAGGTCTGCCCCGGGAATTTGACTGGCAATCTACATGGCACTTTTGTCTGGCTTTGCTCTGGCATTTACACACACACACATATTTACACACACACACACACACACACACACACTTAAACACACACACACAGTGAAACACACACTCAGGCAGATCCATACACACACAGCTCCTCCTGTCAGAGCTACATTTCGCTCGTGGCGTCTTCCTTCTTCCTGTCGTCACTAATTTGTAGTGCAGCTGTTTTTTTTCCTGTATTTTCTTACACAGATTTTGAGGCGTTTTTCCGGTTTTTATTTTTGCAGCGATAAATTACATTTTTACAACGTGAATGAGTCTTTTTAACAGGTTCAGATCGTGCATTTGCAGAAACAGTACAACACAATCAGACAAACATCGTCCTGTGACATTTTCTCGCTGGTGTTTACATTTGGACTGGACAAAAATCGTCTTAAATATGAGTGACTCACATCCGTTTGGATCCAAAACGCAGCACGAGAAACAAAAACATGAAATCAAATTAAATAAATGTGCGGCCAGAAGCGGAAACTGAATCACTAAATATTTATATTAGGAATTAAGTTCAAATCTGGTCTTGTCTCGATGTCGTGGACTCAATCTTCTCATCTCGATTTGTGGAAATGTGGTCCCTGTGTGTTCAGAATCCAGATTTTCCTCGTCAAATCCACAGAAAAACACACACAGCTGTGACAGCAACAGTCTGTTTCTCCTCTCGGTGTTTGGGGAAAACAGAGTCAGTATTTACTCCGATCTTTATCTGTGTGTTTTTACGCCGTTTACATGAAGAATTAAACCTGTGCCGAGTCTTAGAGCTCCTTTATTTCACTTTTATTTGGCTTTGAGCCGCGTTCCAGTGTTTTTCCTCCATTGTTCCTAAAGCTCACAGATCAGTGTCATATTAGACACTTATTAAACCATTTGTTCTTTATGTTTTGTGGAGGAGGATTTGTCAGACGCTTCTTAGTGGAGATGTTATTTGTTTGTCTGGAATGTTCCACAGTGTGGCATTAAACCTTTCTATCTCCATGGAGACCAGGTCAGATCTGTGGAGAGGCGACCCCGCTCAGAATGTCTGTTTTCGAAGTGTTTTGGAGCTTTTAAACCAGCTGTGATTGAATAAATGTAAATTAGAGCTGTTTAAAGTCACACTGTGGGACATTCCAGGCAGAGCAGTGACACCTGCACCCGAAAAGTTACACAATGGGGCTTTAAATGGAGCCAGTAAACCTGTCCATTGTTGTGGGGTCTGTTCTAAGTGTTCTTTTCTTCCGCTGTGACCCGGGTCTCGTCACACTCTCCCGGCGCCTCTCAGTCCATCAGGTCTATTCTGAGCTCCTCTTTCTCTCTCTTCTTTCTCCTCCTCTGTATCTGGGTCATGTTCTGTGACTTTCTCCTAAAATGTTGCTTCGTTCGACTCACTCCTGCTTCAGTTTATAATTAAACACACACAATTATCCGCCGCTTAATGAGATTTCTGCACCAGGCCTTTATTTAAGGGGTAATGAATAATATTTGAGATGCTTGTGTAACTGAGAGCGGCGAACGGGCTCCGCTCATCACAGTTAATTACTAAGAGGCTCAGTCCCACAGCCTGTTCAAAATCAACTTAAAGCTGCACTTTGGAACATTTTAGGGCATCTGAATGTCCACCACCTGCTCGTCTCCATGGAGATGTCACTGCTTTTCTTGCAATGTTTCACAGTATTGAATTATATCTGCGGAGCGTTTTATTGCTCAAAAAGACAAAAAAACGCATTCTTCTGTGAGGCGAGTCGCCGCGCCATAGATCTGACATGTAACGTGGTCTGGTGGTGAAAAACAGCAATAATATATATCTCCATGGAAACTACCAGAAAGGTTACACACTGTCCCTTTGTTTAAATGTCCCCTGTGTTTTTTGTGTTTTTTGACTTGTTGATTTCAGCACCAAAAATGATTCACAAATATCGTAACATTATTAATATTATATTTTTAATTTTGTTGGAAGAGGAGAACCTGCTGCTGCTGCTGCTGCTGCTGCTGCTGCTGCTGCTGCTGCTGCTGCTGCTGCTGCTGCTGCTCTTTGGGGCCCCGGGCGAACCTGTTGTGTTCGCCAACATCTGCACCATTGTTTACAGATGTTTTCACTTTATTTACACCAGTGACTTGGCTCCAGCGAACGGAGGTGTCCCCTGAACTCACCGGACTATTATTAACCCGCTCTTCCTGGACACACACACACACACACACACACACACACACACAGCAGCTCAGGTTCACTATGAAATCTAAACATGAAATCAACTGAACACTAATAATACTAATAAAACCAAATCACCATGAACAGAACCTGTGCAAATGTCTGGGCAGTGTTTTGTTTTCCTCGTGAAATCGTAGCTTCAACTGAGGCTTTTTCTCAAACTCTTTTCAGATTTGACACTTTTGCTTTTTAAATAGTTTTTATGATGTTTTTAATGGAGACAAATTTCCACTCTTGCATGTTTCTTTTTTATTATTATTATTACCATTGCTTCATAATTAAGTCTTTTTTGTGCCATAATTCTACACTAACAAAAGGAAACAAAGCAAAATGATGAAAATATAATCATAATAATAATGATAATAATAATGATAATAATAATAATAATAATAATAATAATAATAATAATAATAATTATTATTATTATTATTATTATTATTATTATTATAACTATAATAATAATAATTATAACTATAATTATAATTATTATAACTATAATTATAATTATAATTATAATAATACACACTTAGCTTAATACAAAGGTTTTAATTCTAACCTGATTTAAATGCGGTCAGTTTGAAGTGTGGGTCTCCGTGGACTTAACTGTACAATGTCGTATGTCCAAAAAGTTCTTATCATTCATTCGTTTTCATTCATTTTCTCATAATCCATGAAATCTGCTATGGGACAGTTTCAGGTTTTTCCCTTTTGCCTCTTACATGTAATCACACTACAAAGAACCATCTCCTTTTGTCTCTTGGAAATATAAGGCTGTTTCAGCACCATGGACAGCTCTAGTTTAATCTCTAATTTTTTACACACTCCATTATTACTCCAGTTTTAAATTTAACCTGGTTCAAAAAAGTATAATTTTAAGTTTGGGGTTATTTCAGCACTATGGACAGCTCCTCCACAAGACTATTTTAAATGTAAGTATTTGTTCATTAATTGTTACAATTTTACCAACAAAAAGAACTAGCACAAATGTGGGACAGTTTCAGTACCATGGCCAGCTCCACAACAACTCAAAAATCTCTATTGCATAATAAATGTATATGAATCCTAATTCTATGACAAGAATTGAATTTTGAACCATTTCACCACCACTGACAGCTCCACAATAAGACTCCAGTGTTTCATGAATCGAGTCCCAAATCTACCTGAATGTCCAAAACAATAAAATGAAAAAATACTATCACAGAAGTACAGGGGTTTTTCAGCACCGTGAACAGCTCCTCTGGGACCCCTCCCCCTCCTGTGCTGTCTGGATGGAAATGAAGGAACTGATGGAAATGAGGCTCCACAGCTGGAACCCTCCGTCGTCTCTCCGCTCTCGTGTTTGGCCCCGGCTCCCCTCGTGCCCTCGGGCCTCACACCTCTGTGGCTTTAACATCGTCTGTGAACGAGGCCCCTCATTCCAGCTGCAGATCAACACTGAGCTGATCCTCTCGTTATGAGACGTCACGCTGCAGCGTTTAGACACACCAACATCTGTTTTCATTCTCAGAGCCCTCGAAGCTCTGCTCACTGCAGACCTCCAGCTTATATTTATTAGAATTATTAGAATTATTCTAATCATAATAAATATAACAAAGAGCAGCAATAATAATGTGATGATCTGTTCACAAAGATCCACAGAAACACACAGATCATGTGCTTCATCTTCATTTAGAACGAAATACAAACAGTTCCTCCTGCGCATGTGTGAAGACCACAGCTCCAGGGGCCCCTCCTCAGAGCACCACATCTACACCGGCTCCAGGGGCCCCTCCTCAGAGCACCACATCTACACCGGCTTTTAGCACCTTTGTTCTGTCTCCCCCCGGACCCCCGGACCCCCGGCCCCCAGCCCGTCACAGCAGACTCGTCCTGTCGGGGAGTCACTCTCTTGTTGCTCTTTAACACGTCACTAAATTAGACTTAATAAAGTGTTTGTGTGAGTCTGAAACCCTCAGGTCACAGGTCACAGGTCACAGGTCACAGGTCACAGGTCACAGGGCTGAAAACAGGAAGTGCAGATTCGACATGAATGAAATAAAACCGCAGAGACAAAGGGCAGAAGTTCAAAATGTTATTTAAAAAACATCCAGAAACAGTTTCAGAGGATTCCCCGAGAATCTGAATTCAAAATGTGAATTTAGGACAATTTTAGACGATTTTCACCTTCAATTTACTCAAGTGCGTGTGTGTGCGCGTGTGTGTGTGTGCGTGTGTGTGTGTGCGCGCGTGTGTGTGCGCGCGCGTGCGTGTGTGTGCGTGTGCACTTTCCCTTTTTGCCTCTCAAATGTGTCATTTATTCATTTCTTGCACCTTTTTTTCCTCCTGTGAAGTTCTTTGTTCT
This sequence comes from Odontamblyopus rebecca, assembly GCA_030686955.1. Lineage (NCBI taxonomy): Eukaryota > Metazoa > Chordata > Actinopteri > Gobiiformes > Gobiidae > Odontamblyopus > Odontamblyopus rebecca. Next base: position 1,265,250 of record CM060659.1, read on the forward strand.
AAATTGTAATTTTATTAATGAGCCGCTTTGTAATTATTGAAGATACAAAAATGAATCTTGGATTAAAAAGCCTCAAAACAATTAAATGTTCAGGTGGATTTCCCCGGAGCCGCCACTTTCCAGGTGATTATCAGACTCTGAGGCGCTGTGATTAACGCAGACACACTTTACCGGCCCGGGCCCACGGGCTCCACGGGCTCCACGGCTCCGTGTGCGCGAGAACTCAGACTCTAACCGTCCAGGCTCGAGACAGATCCACGCGGCCTGCAGCGGGCTGTTTCTGACCGCGTGACTTTAGTTCGATTAGTGACGTGTGATTAAGCGCGTTTCTGCGCGTGGCGTGGGTCAGTGTGGACGGACAAAGGGACAGTGGAGCTTTAAAGACCAGTCAAAACTATTTGACTATTTTCATATTTCAATATTTAAATATTGAAACACAAACACGCGTGTCAAAGTCTCAGTGAAAATGCCTCTGGGTCCACGGACACTGCGGCCGTGACGCGGGGCGGTCTGCGTGAACGTGACACCGGGGTCACGTCAGACCGGGGTCACGTCACACGTCAGACACCTCTGGAGCAGCTGGTCCTGGTCCGGGCGCGTGTGCAGCGTGGAGATCCGTGGGAACTGAACAGGTGACACGCACCCGCGTGGCGCATTCATCACCGGCCATTCATCCACGCGCACAACAAAGTGTGAGGCCCCCCGCTGTGAGCACGCGGCCAGATCCCACGACACGCGCGCGGCCCGTCCGTACACGTAAGAGGATGGATTAGGAGCACGCGGGACCGACTCCACGGTGAGCGCGAGCGGGTTTGAGGAGCGGAGCTCGCGCCGCGGGCGGAGGGAGTTTTTGGCGTCACTTGATGACAGTGGGAGTGGGCTGAGCCACGTGGATCTCACCCCCTGCACAAACACATCACATGGTGCGCGCGCCAGCGGACAGACGCACCGAGACGCGCGCGGAGGACACGTCTGTGCGGACACCGCGAGCACCGGGACCCGCGCACCCACAGCGGACCCACGGGCACCCACGGCCACGCCGCACCGAGACACGAGCCGCGCTCACGGTGAGTCCGAACGGCGCTCTTAAACGGCTCTTAAACGGCTCTTAAACGGCTCTTAAACGGCTCTTAACGCGGCAGGAACGAACCTCGCGTTAAAAACGGACTCAGTTCACAGAGACGAATTTAACTTTGACCAGAAAATTATAGTTTTTTCTCATTTATTTATTGTTTACATATATTTTATATATAAGTATAAATCTAGGCCTCTATTGTCATAATTTTGTTATATTTTTATATAATTATAAATATATAATATCATATTTTATTATTGGACATTTTGCAAAATTCCCACATAAATGTTTTTATATGAGTTTGTATTAGTTTTTTGTGGATTCTGGTTTCGGACTTTAATCTAATCTAATCTAATCTAAAGTGCTGTTGTTATGAGGATGTTTTTGCACTTTGGACATTGGATCTTGTAATTTTAGGACTAAATTAATTTTACTAAATTCATTTTTAAAAATCCGTCGTATTTGCCTGAGCCACAGTTTCATCCCATAATATCATCCTGTAATTATATTTTATATATATTTTTAATAGGACAGAATATTATCCCATAATAATCTCCTAAAATTATATCCTCTTCTATATAATCTGTATTAACAGGACAGAATATTCTGCTATAATTATCCTGTTATATATAATAGATATGAATCTGGTATAATTCTCCCGTCATTTATTGCCCCATAACATTATTCTGCCTCTCCGGCCTGTGCCCGCAGCTCCGGGTCCAGGATGGAGTCCATGGTTCGGGACGGAGACTCCGGGTCCAAAGACGCGCCTTTCTCCAGCGGCCTCAAACCGAACCAGGTGGGGGAGACGGTTCTGTACGGGGTCCCCATCGTGTCTCTGGTCATAGACGGGCAGGAGCGGCTGTGTTTGGCGCAGATCTCCAACACGCTGCTCAAAAACTACAGTTACAACGAAATCCACAACCGGCGCGTGGCCCTGGGCATCACGTGCGTGCAGTGCACCCCGGTGCAGCTGGAGATCCTGCGGCGCGCGGGGGCCATGCCCATCTCCTCCCGCCGCTGCGGGATGATCACGAAGCGAGAGGCCGAGCGCCTGTGCAAGTCCTTCCTGGGCGCGCACTCTCCCCCCAAACTCCCAGAGAACTTCGCGTTTGACGTGTCCCACGAGTGTGCGTGGGGCAGCAGGGGCAGCTTCATCCCCGCGCGCTACAACAGCTCCAGAGCCAAATGCATCAAGTGCTGCTACTGCAACATGTACTTCTCCCCCAACAAGTTCATCTTCCACTCGCACCGCACTCCCGACGCCAAGTACACGCAGCCGGACGCGGCCAACTTCAACTCGTGGCGCAGACACCTGAAGCTCACGGACAAGAACTCTCCCACGGACGTAGCGCACGCGTGGGAGGACGTCAAGGCCATGTTTAATGGCGGCAGCAGGAAGAGGACGCTCCCGTCCGGATGCTCCGAGGCCCCGTTAAAGCCCCACAGCGCGCCCCGGGGCTCCCCGGAGATCCCCGCTAAGATCCTGAACTGTGACGAGAACCGGGGCGGCTCGAGTGCGCGGAGCTACCCCGTGATCCCCGTGCCCAGCAAAGGCTTCGGGATGTTACAGAAGATCCCCCCGCCGCTCTTCCCCGCGCCCTACGGCTTCCCCACGTTCGGCCTGTGCCCCAAAAAGGACGAGGGCCTGGAGCGGCCCGCGCTGCCCGGGGTTCTGTGGCACGGGGCATCCAAGGACACGTACCCGCCGTTCCCCGTCTTCTGGCCCCTGCCCCCTTACCCCCCGCCCCACGGACACCCCCCGAGGCACGTGGACGTGGAAGTGGACGTGGAGCACTGCAGTGACCGCAGCACCAACACGTCCAAGGACAGCGCGCTCATGGACACGGACCGGTGCTCGAGCACGCAGTCCCTGCGCAACGAGGACGACAAATCCGGAGACGAGTCCAGGCCCACGGAGGGCCCCGTGACCCCGCTCGCGCCCAGGAAACTCAGCTACGTGTCCGCGTTCCGGCCCGTGATCAAAGACACGGACTGTATCGCGAGGCTGTACGGGCCCCGGGGCGCGTGCCGTCCGGGATACATGTCCCCGGACTTTCTGAGCGAGAGCTCGAGCTTCAGGTCCGCGTCCCCGTGCGTGGAAAGTGAAGGTGACGCTGATGTGGACGTGGAGACGCACAAAGGAGCGGAGCACGAGGAATCCACGCTCGTGCCATCGGCGTGTCCGAACACGTGCCCGGGTCCACGCGCCCCCGAACACAAGCACGACCTCATCCCGCACGAGGGCCCGGGATCAGAGGCCCACGTAAAGCACTTTCCCACGGAGAGTCACGTGAGCGCGGCGTCCTTCGCAGAGGTAGGGCATCCGGGCCAAAACCTGTCCAGAGGCGCGTGCGTGCCAGAACATACTGAGGACTCTTTGTCCCGCAGGTTTACCCCGCAGACCGAGACCGAGACCGAGACCGAGCAGAGCCGCAACAAAGAAGCCCGTACCCCGCAAAACCCTACAGCGCCCCGCACGTCCCCGCGCACGGTCTGTCCGCACTTTAACGCTTTGATTCTGCTGCAGTAATAAGATTAATAATATTAATGATCATTTTCTGTTTTATTATTATTATTATTATTATTATTATTATTATTATTATTATTGTTGTTGTTGTTAACAGTGATAATAATAATAATAATAATAATAATAATAATAATAATAATAATAATAATAATAATAATAATAATAGTAATAATAATAGTAATAATAATAGTAATAATAATAATAGTGCGCATTGTTGACCCTGGTCTCCGCTCTTAAATCGCTGCTCTCCTGTAGACGAGGGCGTCAGTAAAGAGGAGCCGTCCTCCACCGTGGAGGAGGTGGAGGACGTGGAGGACGTGGAGGAGGTGGAGGAGCTCGAGACCAAATATTTCCACGAACACGAAGAGACGCAGCGCGAGCACGTCCAAGGTGAGGCACGAGGCCGCGGCGCGACCGTCCGACAAGACACGCAAAGATTTAAGAGAAATTACACACATTTACATACATGTATACGAAGTTACACACATGCACACATATGTACACACATTTACACACATGCACACATATGTACACACACTTACACACATATACACATATGTACACGTGTACACACAGTTACAAACATATACACACGTATACACACACACACATTTACACACATGCACTCATATGTACACACAGTTACAAACATATACACACGTATACACACACACACACACACACACATTTACACACATGCACACATATGTACACACATTTACACACATATACACATATGTACACGTGTACACACAGTTACAAACATATACACGTATACACACACACACACACATTTACACACATGCACACATATGTACACACATTTACACACATATACACATATGTACACGTGTACACACAGTTACAAACATATACACACGTATACACACACACACACACATTTACACACATGCACACACACACACACATTTACACACATGCACTCATATGTACACACAGTTACAAACATATACACACGTATACACATGCACACACACGCACACACACACACACACATTTACATACATGCACACATATGTACACACATTTACACACATGCACACATATGTACACGTGTACACAGTTACAAACATATACACACATGTATACATATGCACACACATTCACACATATGTACTCTCATTTACACACATGTACAGTTACACACAGACACATTTACACACATGTATACACATGCACACATAGTTACACACATTTACAAACATCTACACACAGTTACACACATGTACACATGCACACATGTTTACACATATCTGCACATATGTAGTCTCATTTGTACACATTTACACACATTTACACACACATTTGTACACATTTACACACATTTACACACACATTTGTACACATTTAGGCACATTCACACATAGTTACACATATGTATTCATATGTATTCTCATGTACACACATTTAGACACAGTTACACACATGCACATACAGTTACACACAGTCACACACATGTGGTTGGTGTGTTTCAGGGGCCGAGGGCGACAGGGGGGCCGCACACAGTTACACACAGTCACACACATGTGGTTGGTGTGTTTCAGGGGCCGAGGGCGACAGGGGGCCGCACACAGTTACACACAGTCACACACATGTGGTTGGTGTGTTTCAGGGGCCGAGGGCGACAGGGGGGCCGCACACAGTTACACACAGTCACACACATGTGGTTGGTGTGTTTCAGGGGCCGAGGGCGACAGGGGGCCGCACACAGTTACACACAGTCACACACATGTGGTTGGTGTGTTTCAGGGGCCGAGGGCGACAGGGGGCCGCACACAGTTACACACAGTCACACACATGTGGTTGGTGTGTTTCAGGGGCCGAGGGCGACAGGGGGGCCGCACACAGTTACACACACACAGTTACACACAGTCACACACATGTGGTTGGTGTGTTTCAGGGGCCGAGGGCGACAGGGGGCCGCACACAGTCACACACACACAGTTACACACAGTCACACACATGTGGTTGGTGTGTTTCAGGGGCAGAGGGTGACAGGGGGGCCGCACACAGTCACACACACACAGTTACACACAGTCACACACATGTGGTTGGTGTGTTTCAGGGGCCGAGGGCGACAGGGGGGCCACACACAGTCACACACACACAGTTACACACAGTCACACACAGTCACACACAGTCACACACATGTGGTTGGTGTGTTTCAGGGGCCGAGGGCGACAGGGGGGCCACACACAGTTACACACAGTCACACACATGTGGTTGGTGTGTTTCAGGGGCCGAGGGCGACAGGGGGCCGCACACAGTTACACACAGTCACACACATGTGGTTGGTGTGTTTCAGGGGCCGAGGGCGACAGGGGGGCCACACACAGTCACACACACACACAGTTACACACAGTCACACACAGTCACACACAGTCACACACATGTGGTTGGTGTGTTTCAGGGGCCGAGGGCGACAGGGGGGCCGCACACAGTTACACACACAGTTACACACAGTCACACACATGTGGTTGGTGTGTTTCAGGGGCCGAGGGCGACAGGGGGGCCACACACAGTCACACACACACACAGTTACACACAGTCACACACAGTCACACACAGTCACACACAGTCACACACATGTGGTTGGTGTGTTTCAGGGGCCGAGGGCGACAGGGGGGCCGCACACAGGGACCTGCAGAGTCTGGCTAAAGGTAAGACCCTGTGTGACCTTCACTCAGACTCGTGTGTCGCACTAAAGACTCAGAGTTTGGTGTTTCTCCAGAGGAGCTTCAGAAGCAGCTGCTGGAACAGGTGGAACTGAGGAAGAAACTGGAGCGAGAATTTCAGAACCTGAAAGGTGCAAACACACACAGAACACACACACACACAGAACACACACAGAACACACACACAGAACACACACAGAACACACACAGAACACACACAGAACACACACACACACACAGAACACACACAGAACACACACACACAAAGAACACACACACACAGAACACACACAGAACACACACACACACACGGAACACACACACACACAGAACACACACAGAACACACACACACACAGGAAACACACAGAACACACACAGAACACACACAGAACACACACAGAACACACACACAGAACACACACAGAACACACACAGAACACACAAAGAACACACACACACAAAGAACACACATAGAACACACACACACAGAGAACACACACACAGAACACACAGAACACACACAGAACACACAAAGAACACACACAGAACACACACACACAGAACACACACACATAACACACACAGAACACACAAAGAACACACACACACAGAACACACAAAGAACACACAAAGAACACACACAGAACACGCACACACACAGAACACACACACAACACACAAAGAACACACACACAGAACACACACACACACAGAACACACGCACACACACAGAACACACACACAAAGAACACACAAAATGCAGACAGATGGGAAGCTCACATATTATCAGTAGTAGCAGTAGTAGAAATAGTAATAGTAGCAGCAGTAGTAATAGTAGTAGCTGCCTGAGCCTAGCTGTCATTGTTGTTGCTGGTTAGTTGTTGCTGGTTGTTGGTTGTTGTTGTTGTAAGTAGCACTATCTTCAGCTAGTCATTGTTGTTACGCTGCTCAGTTGTTGTTACTCGCTGCTGGTTGGTTGGTAGCTGTTGTTGGTTGTTTGTTGTTGTTGTTGTTACTTGGTTGTTGTCAGTTTTACCGGGTCGTCATTTGTTTGGTTATTTATTGCTGCTGGTTGTTGTTATTAGCACCGAGATTGTTAGTCAGCTGTTGTTGCCAAATCATTATTGCTCAAGAGTTGTTGTTAGTTGTTTGTTGTTGTTGTTGTTGTTGTTGTTGTTGTTATGCACAGCAGTCATTAGCTGGTCAAACATCATAGCGTTTGTTGTTGTTAAGACATGATTGTTATTGCCAAGTTGCTGCTATTCAGTTGTCATTACCAAACAAGTTAATTGCTGGTTAAGAGCAAGGTTGTCATGTTGTTAATGCGAGCCAGCATAGAAAGAGCGTTGTTGTAATCATGATGTTTACAGTTGTTAATTAGTAAATGTCCAGCAATGGCTGTGTGTGCTGCTGAGTTAATTAGAATGTTGTTGTTAATGCATCAATACAGCTAAACTGTACATGTTGATACAACCCATATTATGTTGCATATTGTTGATAATATACTTGGGTCAGACAATATTGTTATTATTAACGATTGGTTCCAAATTGAACGAAGAACGTTGTCATAAGAGCTGCTGCTGCTATTGTTGTTGTTACATAAACGAATTATCGTTGTTGGCGTCGTAGTAGTTGATATTGTAGTAATTGTGTTGTTGCTATGTTTGGCTACGCTGTTGTTGTTGCCGCTGCTGTTCGTCAGCGCTATTGCAATTACACAATTGTTAATACAATTGTCGTTGTTGCCGTTGGCTTGCTGCGTTGTTGTTGTTGAGCAGCAGCAGCGTTTGCCAGCAGCAGGTCGCCAATGCTAGCAGCAGCAGCAGCAGCCGCTGCTGCTGGCAAAGCATTGCACACAGTTTACAATGAGTTTAAGCAGCAGCAAGATAGAGCATAAATATAGCATATCAAGTGCAAATTCGTCAGTGTTAATAAGTTAAGGTATAGCAGCAGCATGTTGAGCTTGAGTTGAGCTCCTGCTGCTTGTTGTTGGTGCAGCAGCTGCCAACCCATAAACCACAGCTAGCAGCTGTTATATATATATATGCAGCAGCAACCTGTTAATCACAGCGCAGTAGCGAGCATAGCTATATATCCAAGCAGCAGCAGCAGTTGTTACAGCAGCATCATCTGCATCTGTTGCAGCAGCCAGCAGCAACCCAGCTGCCTGCAGCAGTTAAGCAGATATCCAGCAGCCAAGCAGCAGCTGATAAAATAGCAGCTTAGCACCAGCTGGCTATTGGTTGGGTTGTTCGCTTGTTGTTGGTTTGTTACAGCAATTGTTCAGCTGTTACCTTAGCAGCAGCAGTCAATTAGTGGTGGCTGGGTTGTTAAGCAGCAGAGGCCAGCAACAGCTGTTACAGCCCAGCAGCAGCAGCAGCAGCAGCAGTAGCAGTAGCAGTAACAGCAGCAGCAGCAGCAGCATGGTTAGCAGGTTGTTGTTAACATGCAGCAGCAGCAGTAGTGTTAGAGCATGTTGTTGGTTTAATACAAGGCCAACAGGAGCATTGCAGCAGGCGTTGTTGTTAAAGAGTAGATATTTGTTTGTTAGCCCCAGTATAGCAGTAGCTATTGAAGCAGCACCAGCAAATTAGCTAAGTAGCAGTGTTGTAGTGTTGTTAAGCATAAGCATATATAAGTAACAGTAGCATAAGTAACACCATATTGTTGCATTAGTATTAGCAAATAGCAACGAAGCAGCATAGTAGTAACAGCATAACCATAATCATTGTTATTATTAGTTTGTCATGCGTACTAGTTATGAGTTAACAGCAACAGCAGCATAATTATATGGCGCTGTCGAGCAGCAGCAGCATCGAGCAGGAGTAATATATTGTGCTGCCAACCAGCAGCTGCAGCAGTATGGCAGCAGCAGCAGCAGCAGCATAGTTGCTTAACATTCAGCAGCTGCTGCTAACACCAGTCCGAGCATCCATAGCTAATTAGGCGTAGCAGCAGCAAACGAGTGCTGTTACAGCACCAGTCCAAAGTGCAGTCCAGAGCGTTTGCAGTTGTTAAGTTGTTGCAGCAAAATTGTTGCCGCTAGTGTTCTGTTGGTGCTTGCTGTTGTTGCTTGTTGAGCAGCGAGCGTCTAACCGTTGCTCACTGGCTAGCAAGCTGGCTACAGTAGTACCAGTTGAGCAGCAGTTGTTGTTATTGCTAACCAAGCTGGGTTGCACCAAGGCAGCCAGTTGGTTAGCAGCAGCATGTTGTTGCTTAGTTGTTGTTGTTTGCAGCAGTAGCTGTCAGTTGTCTTGCTGTTGCAGCAGCAGCATTGTTTGCAGTAGCACCGTTGCCTGTTGGTTGTTTGTTGTTTAAGCTGGAAGTTAAGCAGCAGTTAAGGCTATTCATTATCCATAACCAGCAGCTGGGGCTTGCCAGTTATTATACCGCATATGTTGTTAATAATACCAGCAGCAGCATTAAGGTTAGCTATTACGGTTTGCATTGACACAGCAGCAGCATGCCAGCACGATATTGCTGCTGTTGCGTTATGCAGCAGCTAGCAGTGGTTACAGCCAACAATAAGCAGCAGCAACCAGCAGCAGCAATATGAATGGTTAAGCATTAGAGCTGTTGTTGTTACACATGCAGCATACTACAGCAGGAGCAGCAGCAGCAGCAGCAATATATCAGCCAGCAGCAACGAGCTGAACAGCTATGAATATTTGTTATAGCATATACAGAAATATCATATGCTGTCATGAGCAGCACTGAAGATATATAGCACTGAAGCAGCGTGCTGCTGTTACAGCAGCAGCAGCAGCTGTTGTATATTTACACAGCAGCAGATAATAGTTGTCAGTTGTTTGCGTTGCCGGCATACGCATATTATATTGTTGCCGGCAGCAGCCATACTTGTTGCATATCAGCAGCAGCACACAAGCAGCATTGTTGTTGTTGCAATAGCATATTGTTAGCAGCATTAGCAGCATACATATATACACAAGCATAATATAATACTTCAACAGCCGAATGTAAGTGTAGCAGCCTGCAGCAGCAGCCAGCAGTAGCAGTAAGAAAGTAGTAGCGTAGTAGTAACAAGCAGAGCAGTCAGCAGAAACGCAGAAACAGCAGCAGTAGTAGTAGTAATGTGTACAGCTGCCAAGACAGCTAGCAATAGTTATATTGTGTTAATTGTAGCAAGAGTTAGCAGCTGCCTAGCAGTATTAGTTTCAGCAGGAAGCATTGGTTGCTTGTAGCAGCAGCAGCAATAGCACCAGCAGTTAATATTAAGCTAGCAGTAATAAGCAGCATTAGCATATAATAATATATGCAGCAGCTTATTAACAAGCAGAGCAGCAGTAGCTAGAGCAACAAATGTCGCAGCATACAGTTTCAGCAGCAGCAGCTTAGCTATTAATATTGAACAGCATAACAGCGTTAAGCAGCAGCAGCAGCAGCAGCAGCATTCAGAGCAGCAGAAAGAAACGAGCAGCAGCAGCAGCATTACATATGCCATATTGAAGGCAGAGATAAAGTAATAGCAGCAGCAGCATAAGCGGCAGAGAGCAGCCAACCAGCATCAACTACAGCAGCAGCAGCAGAGAGTACAGCACAGCTATCACCGTTACCACAAGGTAGCAGCAGCAGGTTGGCAGGTGCAAGCACTGCATTAACCGAGAAGCATAGCAAATATGTTTGTGCTGTTGGCAGCAGCTGATGCAGCAGCAACAGCAGCAGCCTGCAGCAAGAGTTGTGTTGGTTGCCAACTGCAGCCAAGGCAGCAGCAGCAGCAGCAGCAGCAGCTATATAGTTGAGCATTGTTCGTTAGCAACAGCAGCTGCAGCAGCAGCAGCAGGCTGCTGCTGCTGGTTGGTTGTTGTTGTTGCTGTTGTTGCTTGTTCCAGAAATTGTTGAATCAGTTGGTTGCTATGTTGCTAAGGTTGTTTGGTAATAGCAGCAGCAGCAGCAAAGCAGCAGCAAGCTTGCCAATTGTTTTGTTGTTTGCAGCAGCAGCAGCAGCCATATACCGCGTTAAGCAGCAGCAGATAGACAGTTGCAGCAGCAGCTAATCGTTATTACAGACTGTCCAATAATAGCGTGACAAGTGCACAGCAGCAATAGCAGTGCAGTATAGTTGTTAAGCATTGCTGCTGTTGCTGTTGTTTGCGTTGTTAAGCAGCAGCAGCGTTGCAGCTAAAATTAATAACATAGCAGCAGCAGCAAGTTGGTTATTAATTGCAGCAGCACGCAGCATAATTTGTTGCTATTGTTGTTGCTGCTGCTGCTACCAAGCAATGGAAGCAGCAGTGAAAGCAATCAGCAGCAGAGCCAACAGCACCAGCAGTGCAGCAGCCATATATAGCAGCAGCAATATATAGCTGCAGCTATAGCAGCAGCTGCTGTTGCTGGCAGCAACAGCACTCAGCTGCGCAGCAGCAGCAGTAGCAGCAGCAGCAGCTAAAGCAGCAGCAGTCAAGCAGCTGTTGTTGCAGTGTTAAGGAGCTGCTTTAACCGCACAGCAGCAGTCATATGTTGGGCAGCAGCAGCTAATATTTGTTATGCTGTTAAGCAGCAGCAGATAGCAGCGTTGCTGGTAATAAACGTAGCAGAATAAGCAATCACTAATATGCAACAGCAGCAGCAGCTACAGCTGCAGCAGCACAGATCAGCCGCGCAGAGCAGCAGCACAGCAGCTACCTGAAATTAAGCAGTAGTCAGAGCAGCAGCAGCTGGTTTTTTGCAGGCAGCATTGCTGCAGTAGCAGCTGGTTGCTGCCTAAGGTTGCCTGCTGTTGGTTCAGCAGCAGCAGCAGCAGCAGCAGCAGGTATACAACCCACGGCTGCTACTGCTAAGGCAGCAGCAGCAGAGCAGCAGCAGCAGCAGCAAGCAGTTAACAAGCTGTTCAACACAGCCAGCAGCAGCAGCAGCAGCAGCAGCAGCAGCCGAACTGCTATGCTGCTAATACTAACAATAAGCAGCAGCAGCAGCAGCAGTTCAGAGCAGCAGCTGCTAATAATCATTGTTGCTGTTGCAGTTATGCCGTTGCAGCTAAGCTTTATTTTAGCGCTGCAGCAGGCTGCTGCTGTCTGTTGCTAACAGCGTTGCAGCAGCAGCATTGGCTGCAGCACAGCACTATGGCCAACTGGTGCAGTCAGCATAGCAGCAGGCTGTATAAGTTGCAGGTTACATTGCACGTGCTGTTAATAATACCCAGCAGCATGTTGCAGTTGCAAGTTGTTAATTGTTGCCGCTGTTAGCAGATCGAAATAATATAAGCCAGCAGTAAAGCAATAATAAGGTTGTCCATAGCGAAGCAGCAGCAGCAGCAGCAGCATGAAAGCAGCCAAGCTTAGGGCTCAGCAGCTGTTGCAGCAGCTGGCTGCTGGTTGGCAGCTATAAAGCATGGCGTGCAGCATTCAGCAAGCAGTTGCTGTTCAGCAGTTGGGCAAACAGTGGCATTTGCCTGCTGCTGGTAGCAGCAGCTGGTAGTAATGAGCGTAGTAATAGCAGAAGAATTGTCAGCAGCATTGTTTGTTAGCAGCAGCAGCAGCAGCAGCAGCAGCATTACTAGCCAACGAGCAGCAGCAGTCCAACAGCAGTAAATGAGTGGCAAGCAGCAGCAGCAGCAGCAGCAGCAGCAGCAGCTAGCAGCAGCAGTCCAAGAAATAGCAGTTGTTAGCATTGCACTTTAGCCATAATTGTTATTGCCAGTTGTTTCAGCAGTATATATAGCAGAGCAGCATAGCAGTTATTATTAGCAGCAGCAGCAAGTTGCCCGTAATTGCTGCTGGCAGCAGCAGCAGCAGCAGCCAGCTGAACTATTAGCAGCAAGAAGTGTTATTTAAGCAATATTGGTATAACAAGAGTTGTTGGTTGCTGCTGCTGGTTGGTTGCTAGCAGCAGCAGTATATAGCAGTGAAAGTAACAGCAGCAGCAGTTATTGTTCTCCTGGCAGATGTTGTTACAATGTAACAGAGAGCAACCTGTAGTTGTTGCAGCTGGCATAGAGATCATAGCAGCAGCAGCAGCAGGTGTATGTATGTTGTTGCAGTTGCAGAAGCGCAGTAGCATCTTGGCAGCAGTGAGCAGGTGCAGCAGCAAGCAGCAGCAGCAGCAGCAGTAACTGCTGGTTGTACAGCAGCAGCAGTAAGCAGTGCAGCAGCAGCAGCAGCAGCAGCAGCAGTAGCTGCAGTAGGAATAGTAGCAGTGTTAACTGCTGGCAAGCAGTGAGCAGCAGCAGCAGCAGCAGCAGCAGCAGCAGCAGCAGCAGCAGCAGTAACATAGTAAGCAGCAGCAGCAGCAGCAGCAGCAGTAGAGCAGCAGAAGCCAGCACAAACATCAGCAGCAGCAAGCAGCAGCAGCATAACTTGCTGGCAAAACTACTGTTACAGCAGCAGCAGCTGCAGGCAGCAGCAGCAGCAGCAGCAGCAGCTGGGCAGCAGCAGCAATAACACAATAGCAGCAGCAGCAGCAGCAGTGAGCAGCAGCAGCAGCAGCAGCAGCAGCAGCAGCAGCACAGCCTGCAGCAGTGCAGCAGCAGCAGCAATAGCAGCATCAGCAGCAGCTGCAGCAGCCAGCAGTCGTAGCAGCAGCAGCAGCAGCAGTGCAGGCTGTTAAAAGTTAGCAGCAGCAGGCAGCAGCAGCAGCACTGCAAGGCAGCAGCAGTGGTATACCAGCAGTCACAGCAGCAGCAGCAGCAGCAGCAGCAGCAGCAAAGCTGTAATAGGCAGATACATCCAGCAGCAGCAGAAGCAGTAGCAGCAGCAGCAGCAGTAGCAAGCAGCAGCATACAGCACACAGCAGCAGCAGCAGCAGCAGCAGCAATAGCAGCACTGCAGCAGCACACAAACTAGCAGCAGCAGTTGGCAGCAGCAGCAGCAGCAGCAGTGCAGCAGCAGCAAGCAAGGCATTGATGGCAGCAGCAGCAGCCAGCAGCACAGTTGCAGCAGCAGCAGCAGCAGGCAGCAGCAGCAGCAGCAGCAGCAGAATCAGCAGCAGCAGCAGTAGCTGGCGGCTGTTGTGCTTGTTGCAGCAGCAGCAGTTATTGTTGCCAGCTGGTTACAGTTTGCAGTAGATAGCAGCAGCAGCAGCACAGTCAGTTGCAGCAGCTGCTGGTTGCAGCACTTGCAGCATGTTGTTTGCAGTTGCAGCAGCAGCACCGCTGTTGTTGTCAGCAGTATTGTTGCAGTTGTTGCTTGTGTTTGCAGCGTAGCAGAAACTGCAGCAGCAGCTTAAGCTGGCAGCAGCAGTAGCAAATTGCAGCTAGAGCCAATATAATAGGCAGCTGCTGTTGCAGCAGCTGCAGCAGCAGCAGCAGCAGCAGCAGGCAGCAGTTGTTGTACAGCAGCAGCATTAATACTTGGGTAGCTAACAGCCAGCAGCAGCAGCAGCAGCAAGGCAGCAAGCAGCAGCAAGCCCAGCAGCGTTGCAGTTGTTAAGCAGTTTAAGCAGCTTGTTGGCAGCTGCAGCAGCAGCAGAGCAAGCAGCAGCTTGTTAGCAGGCAGCAGCAGCTAGAGCAGCTGCTGCTATCAGCCCGCGGCAATAGCTAGCGAGCTGCCAGCGCGTTGCTGCTAACAGTAGCAGGTAGCAGCAGCAGCAGCAGCAGCAGTAGGCCCTATGCTAGGGCCAGCACCAGAAAGACCGTTGCAGCAGCAGCAGCCCAATTGCAGCAGCAGCAGCAGTACTAGCAGAGCATTGCTGAAAGAAAGCAGCAGCAGCAGCAGCAGCAGCTGCACCGTGAGAGTATTAACCCGTACAGTTACAGAAAGCAGAAAGGAGCACAGAAAGAAAGTAGCAGCAGTAGCAGACGTTGATAGCAGTAACGCAGCAGCAAGAGCAGTCATGGCAGAAGAGCAGAACCAGCAGCAGCAGCAGTGCTGTTACTATACAGCAGGAGTAAAGCAGCAGCAGTGCAGTTGCAGCGCGTTTGCCACTACAGGTTGTGCAGTAGCCGCAGGTTAGCAGCAGTTGTTACCATGGTGGCAGCTGCTGCTGCTGGTGCTGCTGGCGACCAGCAGCAGGCAGCAGCAGTTGGTTTGCGGCAGCTGGTTGCAGCAATAGCAGCAGCAGCAGCAGTCACAGCAGTAGCAGTAATGTTCGCAGCAGCATTAGCATAGTGTTAAGGTTGGCAGCAGCAGCACATTGTAGCAGCAGCAGCAGCAGCACAAGTCAGTTGCAGTGTTGAGCAGTAGCAGATTGCAGTAGAGTTGTTGCATCAGCAGCAGCAGCAGTGCAGCAGCCAGAAGGCACAGCAGCAGTAGTAGCAGTAGCTGGCTGTAGAATTAGTCGCAGTAGCAGCAGGCAGCAGCAGCAGAGTATTAGCAGCAGTAGTTAGCAGCAGCAACAGCCGCAGCAGTGCAGTGTTAACAGGCAGTCAATTTGAGTAGCAGTGAAGCAGCAGCAGCACCAGTAGCAGTAACCGAAGCAGTACAGCAGCAGCAGTAGTGGCAGTAGTGCAGTAGTTTGCACAGTGAAAGAGTACAGCAGTTGAGTAGCAGCAGTGCTGTAGCTGTTGACGGCAGCAGCAAGGCCAGAGTAGCATAAGCAGCACAGATATAGGTTGTGGCAGCATAGTTGCAGCTAGTAGTACAGTGCTGCAGCAGCAGCAGTAGTAAGCAGAGCAGTAACGATAGCAGCATTGTTAGCATACCGCAGTATCGCTTACACCAGTAGTAGTTAAAGTTGTTACATAAATATATTGAGCGTAGTCAGCACTGAAGCAGCAGTATTAGCAGTAGCAGAACCATAGCTGCTGAAGTAGCAGTAGTAGCAGTAGCAGCAAGGCTAGCAGCAGCAGTAGCAGCAGCATATTATTAGCAGAGCCATATGAGCAGTATATAGCAACAGCAGCAGCACAGCAGCAGAGCAGCAAGGCAGTAGCAGCAGCAGCAGCAGCAGCAACTGTTGTTGTTGCAGTGGCAGTAGCAGCAGGAATAGCAGTAACAGCTGCAGCAGCTAACAGCAGCAGCAACAGAATGCTAGAGCATCAAGGCAGTAGCAGTTACAGCAGTAGCAGCTGCAGCAGCAGCAGCCCAGCAGCAGAAACGAGCTGGCATTTCCAGCAGCAGCTAGCAGCAGAGTGCTCTGTTTGTTGCCGGGACAGCAGGAGCAGCAGACAGTGCAGCAGCAGTACTATCCCAGCAGCAGAGCTAACAGCAATTATGAACTGCTGCAGCAGTAGCAGTGCTGCAGCAGCAGCAGCAATCAGCAGCAGCTAATTGTTGCTGCAGCAGTAGCAGCAGCAGTAGCATAACATTAAGTACATGTTACTTCAGCAGCAGCAGCAGCAGAGCTAAGCTGAGAAACAGTGTTGCTGCTGCAGCATGGAAGCAGCAGCAAGTTGTCATTAGAGATAATATTGTTAGCAGAGAGAGTAACGTGATATACCAGCTGGATAATGTGCAAATAGCATACGCCATATGAGACCTATGTATAGTATTATATATTATATAGCTGTCATGTTATTGACCTCCAGCAGTCACAGAAGGAAGCTGCTGGCAGCAGTACCATCCAGATCCAGCTGGTTGTTGTAGCAGCAGAGCTGGCTGGCCAGAAAGTATATATTACAGCATATATATTGAAAGCTGGTTGCTTATATTACTAGCTAATTAGCAAATGCAGTCAAAGCTATTGCTGCCGCTGCTGCTGCATATTACATAATATTGAGTTTGTTGTATGTTATACCAGTAGAGTAGCAGCAGGTTAATGATTGCTGCTGGTTAGCTGCAGCTGCTGCTGCCAGCAGCAGAAACGCAGGGAAACGTATATAGTAATATAGGCAGCTGGTTTGCTGCAGCTTGCTTGTTGAGCAGCTGTTAGCAGAGCAGAAAGAGCAGCAGCTATTAGCTGCTGCCGCCAACTGCTGCTGCTGCTGCTGTTTGTAGCGCTGCTGTTGCTTAACCGAGCATTGGTTGTTGTAATTGGTTGTTGTTAGTCATTGTTGAATAGTTGTTGTTGTTGTTGTTGTTGTTGGCTGGCGCCAAACGGCTGGCTGGTGCGGTTGTTTGCTGCTGTTTACGGTCAGCCGTCAGAAATTGTTGTTGTTAGCCATAATTGTTGTTGCGCTATTGTTGCTGCATTGTTGTTCAAGAATGCAGATATTGTTATTGGTTCATTGTTGGCTGGTAAGCTTTCTGGTTGTCGAACCGTGTGCCGTTATTGCTTGTTGTTACATAGAGCTGGCTGCCATACCGGGTCATTGTCCGCCGGCCAGTTCGTTGTTGCCTGTATGCCGCCGCTCGCTTATTGTTGTTGCGCTGCTGCTGCGCCTGGTTATTACGGTTTACCGGCTGCTGTTGTCAGTTGTTGTTACAATTGTTAGTTGTTGTTACCGCATATTGCTATATTAACCGTTGCTGTTTGCCGTTAAGCTACGCTGCTGTCATTGTTGCCGTTTAAGAAACATTATTTGCTGCTGCTGTTGCTGCTGTGTTGTTGCTGCTGCTGGTTGCTGTTGTTGGTGTTGTTCCTGCTTGTTTAAGTTGTTGCCGCATTGCTATTATACGAGCTGGTATTGGTTGTTGTTGTTGCTGCAGTTGTTAGTTATTATGTGCTTGGTTGAATAATACAGCTGTATTGCCGTATTGCTGTCATTGGTTGCTCATCTATATTCGCATATATTGTTGTTGTCTGTTGTTGTTTATTGTTGTTAGCTGTTGGTTGTTGTGTTGTTGTTATATTTGCTGTTGCAATACAGTTGATTATAACAGCTTACCGGCGCCGCTTTGTTGTTGTTGTTGTATATTGTTGTTGTTGCTAGTAGCTGTTGGTTAGCTGCTTATTATTATTGCATGTTTCGTATATTATATTGTTGTTGCTAGTTGTTGTTGTTTATACTGTTATGCTGTTATTGTTGCTGTTGCTTATATGTCATTGTTGTTTAGTTGCTTGTTGTGCTGTTGCAATTGGTTACTATTAGTTGTGCTAGAAACTATATTGTCAGCTATTTGACACATTACAGTAGCAGTAGCAGCAGCAGAAGCAGTAGCTAGTAGTAGTCAGTAGCAGTAGCAAGGCACTGTAGCAGTAGCACAGCAGTTAGTAGCTATAGATTGAAAGCAGTAGTAGCAGGCAGCAGCAGTAGCAGTAGTAGCAGCAGCAGTGGAAGAGTAGCAGTGGCAGTAGTAGCAGTAGCAGCAGCAGTAGCAGTAGCAGCAGTAGCAGTAGCAGTAGCAGTGCAGCCCGTAGCAGCAGCAGTCTAGCAGTAGCAGCAGTATTAGCAGTAAAGTAGCAGCAGTAGCAGCAGCAGCAGTAGCAATAGCAGTAGCAGCAGTAGCAGTAGTAGCAGTAGCAGTAGTAGTAGCAGTAGCAGCAGTAGTAGTAGTAGTAGTAGCAGTAGTAGTAGTAGTAGTAGCAGTAGTAGTAGTAGTAGTAGTAGTAGTAGTAGTAGTAGTAGAAGTCCACAGACTGTGTACAAATGTTCTGTGCTTAAACCTAAAGCTGCAGCTAAATGAACACTTTCACTTTCACTTTCACTTTCACAGAGTGGGTGGTTGTGTTCCCCTGCCCCACACAGGCCCAGGCTGTTAAAGTGGAGTTAGTGAACAGCGCCACCTTCTGGCTCATTACTAACAGTATTTTTGACATGCTGGGTAAGAGTGACTACAGTGGTTTAGCTCATCCCCCAAACCAGAAGGTCAGAGGGTCGACTCCCGCTCCAGCCAACTTCTGTTATTGTGTCTTTACACCAAGACTCACCCACTTCACCCTGTGGATGTGGGCGACTGGTGCAGGTCCAAGGGGCACATGGGGCAGACTGGCAGCCGCGCTTCAGTCTGCCCCGGGGCAGACTGGCAGCCGTGCTTCAGTCTGCCCCGGGGCACAGGGTAGAGCTCTGAGGCTTTGAGGCTTTGTTTAGTCCAGTAGTCGCGTTCGAGAAACTGTGAATATAATTGTGTGTATCAGTGAGCCTCTCAGAGCTGAACGCTGCTGTTGTGCAGATAACTTCCAGGATCAGATGAAGAGGGAGCTGTCCTATCGAGAGGAGATGGTGCAACAGCTGCACATCGTCAGAGGTGAGACATGATCCAGACCCACACACTGTGCGACCGCCCTCGGCCCAAACACACCTTCACTTTGAGTCAGAATCAGAATCAGAGTCAGAAAGGTTTTATTGTCATAGAAGTGAACAGGTTCACAACATTAGGAAATTGCTGCGGTACTTGGAGCAGAATGTAGACAAACACTAAACATTCATCAAATAAAACAGAATAAAATAAAGTAGAAAACAATAAGCTATAATATAACAAAATTCACACATTTACAAGAATATAAGAGTGTAACAGTGCAGGTGATGATCCGTGCAGAACAGACAGGGTGTTTAATGTGAGGGTTCCTGTGTGTTCAGTTCCAGCTCCATGGAGCTGGACTTTCACAAAAGCAGGAACGTCATGAGCTGCAAATGCTCCATCTGATGTTTGTGTTCAGTGTTGGATTTGTGAATGAATTTGCTTTGTTCCCCTGAGTTTGATGTGTTGAACGTTCTGCTGTAGACATGAGGGACAAACCTCCTCTAGACCTTTCAGCAGCACTGATCTGTTTTCATGATGTGTTCATTATTAACTGCCTGTGTTTGCCTCAGAAGCTCACGACGCCTTACACCACTTCTCCTGTAAGATGCTCACCCCTCGGCACTGCGCTGGCTCCTGCACCTTCAAGTCTCCTCTGATGCCTCCATGACGCTCGACCCCCTGAAAAGACCCGGAACAGACCCTGAACAGACCCTGAACAGACCCGGAACAGACCCTGAACAGACCCTGAACAGACCCTGAACAGACCCTGAACAGACCCTGAACAGACCCTGAGAGACTGAAACAGGCCTGTTCCCTGTGACATTTGTACACATGGTTCTTCACTTCTGTGTTCTTTATGTTTTAATAGACTAAATTATCATCAATATGTATTATTTGTGGCAAAGTGCAATGACAATATTCAAACGTGTGGTGTACCGGGCCATGTGTAGGCCTCTGTTAGTCTGTGCTTTGGATTTGAGTTGTGACCGCTGCTCTCTCTTTCTCTCCTTCACACTCACACTTTCACACATTCTTTATCTCCAATTCAATTTGCAGTCCAATTGCTAAAGCTGGAGGGAAAACTAACACATTAAATGCACTTTATAATATTACAAAAAATGAACCCATCATCACGTGGACCTCCTCCAGAACTGCTCTTCATGACTCCATCATCCGTCTGAGGCGACAGGGACTCGGGCCCATGAGGAGATGAGCGACTTGTTCTTATTTATCACACATTTCTTTGAATCTCTAAAGAATAAATGGTTTTAACTAAAACTACGGCTGTGAATTATTATAAAAGAAAATGCTGTTAGGAGGTTTTTATATTTGTATATATATATTTCACCTAAACGTTGTAGGTTTGGACTAAATCTGTCAGATCACACACAGTGTCAAGAACAGGCCTCTGGTTTTGTCCCGGATCTGTTCTGGTTCTGTCCTGGTTTTGTCCTGGTTAAGACCTGGAATAGACCTAGTTTAGACCTGGTTTAAACCTGAAATAGTCCTGGTTTAGACCTGATTTAGACCTGGAATAGTTCTGTTATAGACCTGGTTTAAACCTGGTTTAAATCTGGTTTAGATCTGGTTTAGACCTTGAATAGTCCCGGTTTAGACCTGTTTAGTCTTGATTTAGACCTGGTTCTGTCCTGGTTTAGGCCTGCTTTAGACCTGGTTTAGTCCTGGTTTAGACCTGGTTTAGTCCTAGCTCAGGTCTGGTTTAGTCCCGTTATAGTCCTGGTTCTGGTGGTTTTCGCATGGTGGTGGCGCCCTCTGCTGGGCTTTTGGGGAACCGCAGGGTGTCCCTAGAGGGTGGCTGTTGCGCATGCGCATCAATGTCACAAGATGGCGGAGAGTGCGGAACTGAAGGTAAAGCGTTAGCCACATTAGCATTCAAAATCTGTGTCCTGAGAAAGTCTGCTGGACTTTTATTCTATTTGGCCCTTTTCTTTTAACATTAAGGAGTCCTGAAAATAGAGGATGGCTCCATTTCCTCCGACATTTACACACAAATGAAGCAGAGCCAAAGTGTTAGCCGCTGCTAGCCTGTTAGCTTTAGCTTTGTTATTGTTGCGGACGCTCCGTGAGACTGTCCCCGGGACTCAGCGGGGACAGCGGGCTCTTCTGCCCCATACAAGTGCCACATTCAGGTTAATGTCTCCCACAGAATGTCCAGAATCCATTGGACCTGTGACAGTTCGGTGTTTAATCCCAGACTGAGGTGTGCGTCAAACGGGCTCCGGCTAACCCCTGAAAACCCGCGCGGTTCTGTCACAGCAGCAGGAAAAATGCCGTAAACTCAGAGTTCATTTTTAAAGATGTTATTGTCTGATAAATCTGTGGACACGACCTGGTCTTTAGACTGTGAAACGTGTTCAGGTTTGGTATGATCTCGTGTAGCAGAGGCCGAGTGAGTCCAGACAGGGGAACATGAGTCCAGCATGAGTGTCCTCTTCCCCTTTCACTGCCTTTGTCTTTTTAATCTCCCCTTTTGTCTTTTAATCTCTCCCTTTGTCTTTTTAATCACCCCTTTTGTTAGACTGCTGATCTCAGTATTTAAATCCCTGTGTTTACGTTAAAGAATTGGCTCTTTTGATTCCATGGCCGCTTCATTCTTATTATGTGTCAGGATTAGTGATAATAATTGTTGGTAAATGTTAGAGTATCATGAAGTATTGGATTATATGATTATGTGTTTAACCCACAAATTAAAACCGATCTGCGAATAGTCCAAAGGCACGATCACATGTTTTCTGATGACATGAATGATATGTGTGTAGTTTGTGTTGTCTAAAATGTGACTTCTCTGACCTGTCAGCAAATGGTGATGAGCCTCCGAGTTTCGGAGCTGCAGGTGCTGTTGGGGTACGCGGGCCGAAATAAACATGGGCGTAAACATGAACTTTTGACCAAAGCTCTTCACCTGCTCAAAGCCGGCTGCAGTCCGGCCGTCCAGATGAAGATCAAGGAGCTCTACAGACGCAGGTTTCCCACTAAAATGGTGTCTCCCGTGGACCTGGCGCTGCCCGGGGTGCACTCTGCCACCAGCCTGACCGCAGGCCTGGCGCAGCTGGGCTCTCCGTCTCCTCTGCTCCCCGTGTCTTTGCTCGGACCCAAACATGAGCTGAGCCTGCCGCACCTGCCTTCTGCTCTGCACCCTGTCCACCCGGACGTCAAGCTCCAGAGGCTGCCTTTCTACGACCTGCTGGACGAGCTCATCAAACCCACCAGCCTTGGTAAGTCCTAAAGTTTAAAAGCTGTTTTTGGTCTGCTGGCTCTGTGTCATGACACTTATGACTGTGGGGGTCAGTGTCACAGTTCTGGGTGTAAATGTAAAACTCCAAAAGGCGCTCGTCTCTGAGGTTTATATAAATGTGATTATTTAACAGTTTTGAAGTAGAAAGCATAAGATTTGAGCAGTGGCGTGTGCAGGAGGCAGACATCCGTCGCTTGGGTGTTTGAGTGGTCACAGAGCAGAGCTTTAGTTCTTCTGGGTTTATTGTCCTGTAAGTTTGACATGTCTTTGATATGTTTGATTTAAAACTTGTACTAGAAGAACTCTGCTGTATCTTTGCCATCTCAAGATGAAATTAGCTGGTTGTTTATTCTCACTGATTGAAAGGAAAAAGCGTTGTGGATTTGGTTCATATGTGAGTTTGATTTGTGGATCTGTGTAGAGAAACTTGTACCTAACCTCTGCCCTGTGCTGTAGCTCACAGTGAAGCCTTTGCCTTATATGACTCTGACTCTGGAGTTTTTTCCTTTGTCAATCATTGACGTCTTTAGCCTCGGACAGCAGTCAGCGCTTCCAGGAGGCCTGTTACGCTTTTGCCCTGACGCCACAACAGGTCCAACAGATCAGCAGCTCCATGTGAGTCCGACTCATTGAGTGACCATAGTAACGTAACTGGGATGGACCTTACTGACCTCACCTCATGTTTTATTCTTCAGGGACATATCGGGGACCAAGTGTGACTTCGCGGTCCAAGTGCAGTTAAGGTGGGTTCAGCGCATAAACCTACAACATCTGAATGCTGCCACTGCAACAGTTTTATTGTCTGACATTTTATTTCTCCTTTTTGCCTTTTATATTTGACCTTGTGTCTCTTGTGTTCAGGTTTTGCTTATCAGAAACGAGCTGTCCACAGGAGGATCACTTTCCTCCCAATCTCTGTGTCAAAGTGAACGGAAAACCCTGTAACCTCCCGGTGAGTGAAGAGTCCTCAGGCCGTCGCTCTCTCTCCAGGTCACTCTTTAATCATCGCTCGTGTTTTTCAGGGATACCTTCCTCCAACCAAAAACGGTGTTGAACCAAAAAGACCCAGTCGCCCCATAAACATCACGTCTCTGGTGCGTCTGTCCACGACCGTCCCCAACACTATCGTGGTGTCGTGGACATCAGAGATCGGGAGGGTGAGACGTCACTGCAGAGACGCGCTGTGTTTGTCTTAATGTGTTTGACTAAAATGTGTGTGTGTGTTTGGAGCAGAGCTTCTCGATGGCCGTGTATCTGGTGAGGCAGCAGGCGTCTGCGGTGCTGCTGCAGAGGCTACGAGCCAAAGGGATCAGGAACCCGGACCACTCCAGAGCTCTGAGTGAGGGTCTTTAAACTGTTTATGGTGCAATTATAGAAGTAGCCGTTCTATTTAAGGACGCTTCAACCCTCATTATTCATGTTCAGAATGTTATAGGAGGTCCGTACACTGCAAATGTCCCTGATCTGGCCAAGATTTTAAACCTTCTATCAGGTTTTTCATCTTGGTTTCAGATTTATTATCTACTTAATAGTTCTGAGACGTGTCATTTATTTTAAAAGAACTTGTCCAGTAAAATGATCTTGCTGCATGGACAGGTTATTTCAGGTCATTTTCTAGATTTAAGTGTTTAAATCTTACATTTTGGCCAAGCTCGGTTGTAGTGTACCTCAGTTAAACTCCTACAGATTAAATAAAACTCCTACAGATTTTCAACTGCTGTTTTTTTTCTCCCAAAGTCAAAGAGAAACTGACGGCGGATCCAGAGAGCGAGATCGCCACCACCAGTCTGCGAGTGTCACTGCTCTGCCCCGTAAATACAAGATTTTATCCTTTTTTTTAACACAAATCTTCATCTTACGCACAGACAGAGGGTCAGAGGGCACAGATTCCAGGATATGTGGATATTCAGTAGGTTTATTAATAGAATCTTGGTTCTTCCTTGTTGCCCAAAAACTTTCCTGTAGTTTTTAAAGAGGGTTCTGTGCAAAATCATTTTTAGTTTTCTCCCAGAGTCGTCCATGTCGTGTGAATCTGTCCTTTTTGAAATGAAATAAGAAAGGAGATAGGAAAATAGAGAAAGGAAATAGCCCTCTTTGACGTCAGGTCTGCTGTAGCTCAGGCTGTTCTGTTCGGGGCCTTTAGTTGTGTGCAGTGAATAATGTGGAGTTGTTTTCGTCAGCTGGGGAAGATGCGTCTGACCATCCCGTGCCGCTCGGTGACCTGCTCTCACCTGCAGTGCTTCGATGCCACGCTCTACATCCAGATGAACGAGAAGAAGCCCACGTGGGTCTGTCCTGTGTGCGACAAGAAGGCCCCGTACGAACACCTGATCATTGACGGGTAAGAGCCACATCACTCTGCACAAATACACTGTGTCTGTGAAGCCTAGGACGGGTTTGTGATGATCCTCTGTTTATATAAATACTAGTTTTACACAAATTCAGAAGCAGTTTGTGAAGAAAAGTTGGAAAACATGTTTAAAATTACACAAAGTAAAAGAGCTGTGTCAGAATATCCACACTATTCCTCACTTCACGCCATTTTCCGTGGTGTCCCAGTGTCCAGTTGGTGAAAAAGATGTGCGCTCAAAATTTCCCACAATGCACCTTAAAAAATAGTGGGCATCAGTGGTCACTGGAGTGGTCAAGTCCGGAGAGTCGGGAAAACAACGGCGTTCAGCGACAGGAGTTTAACTGGACACAGCCCGACTGAAGGAGATAAAAGCGCTGGTTTACGACTCTGATCCTGATTCTGAGTAAAACACGACTAAATAAACCATCCTGGGGTAAAGCACCAGCTGTTAAAAGAGCGATTGTTTCCACATCTCAGACAAAAAGCAAATATAACCCAGTCTGTTCACGTGAAATCGAGTGTGACCAAACTCGTCTGATTGTTATTAGTGCAAAAACACTTGTGTCAGTCTGAGTTAATCTTTAGTTTTTAGCCTTTAGACTTTTTCCCTGTGACCCGACTGTAGTGAGCTGTGTCTGAATCTCTCTGTGAGTGAGTGTGCTGTAGGGGGCGCTAAAGAGTGCAGGCCTGTGCAGTGAATGAGGCCTCAGGGGCGGGGGGGACATTCAGACACTGATGACAATTCTGTCCCAAAGTTCAGCACAATTTATGCAAGAAGCACATTTTTTCCAATATTTTTTTTCCCATCCATCCATCTTCTCCCGCTTAATCCGGCTGGGTCGCGGGGGCAGTTTGCTGCCCAATACTCATAGCACCTGACCCCCTGTGAACCCCTCTGCAGGTGGTGAGCCCACAGGAGGGTGGACATTATGGTCCTTGATGTTAGTTCATAGGGGTGCTGCATGTTTTGAGTTGATGGGGGAAACCGGAGCACCCGGAGGAAACCCATCCAGACACGGGGAGAACATGCAAACTCCACACAGAAAGGCCCGGGCGACCCGGGGATTGAACCGTGTTGCCACTCAGCCACCATGCCGCAATATTTTTATTTATTTATTTTTTATGTATTCTAATCATGAACAAAACAGTGTTTTCTCATATTTTTATGCAATAATAATCTCTGAGTTTGGCCCAGTGAACTGTATGGTTGTTATGGTAACAGTTATGAAGTTCCCTAGAGACGATGTCATGATTTCCAACCAGAAAGTAAAATATGAAACCTAAAAAAACTGCTAAACTTGGACATTTGTAGAAAACATTTAGCAAAATCTTGAATTTAAAAAATCACTGGATTTTAGTGAAATGATCCAAACCAAGAGCTTAGAGTTTAGACCTGGTTTAGACCTGGTTTAGCTCTAGTTTAGACCTGGTTTAGACTTGGTTTAGCTCTAGTTTAGACCTGGTTTAGACTTGGTTTAGCTCTAGTTTAGACCTGGTTTAGACTTGGTTAAGCTCTAGTTTAGACCTGGTTTAGACCTGTTATAGTCCTGTTATAGACCTTGTTTAGACTTGGTTTAGCTCTAGTTTAGACCTGGTTTAGACTTGGCTAATCTCTAGTTTAGACCTGGTTTAGACCTGTTTTAGTCCTGTTATAGACCTGGTTTAGACTTGGTTTAGCTCTAGTTTAGACCTGGTTTAGACCTGTAATAGTCCTGTTATAGCCCTGTTATAGCCCTGTTATAGTCCAGTTATAGTCCAGTTATAGTCCAGTTATAGCCCTGTTGTAGTCCAGTTTTTGCCCTGTTGTAGCCCTGTTATAGACCTGGTTTTGACCTGGTTTTGACCTGGTTTAGCTCTAGTTTAGACCTGGTTAAGCTCTGGTTTAGACCTGGTTTAGCTCTAGTTTAGACATGGTTTAGCTCTAGTTTAGACCTGTTGCAGTCCTGTTATAGATCTGGTTTAGACCTAGTTTAGCTCTGGTTTAGACCTGGTTTAGCTCTAGTTTAGACCTGGTTTAGACCTGGTTTAGCTCTAGGTTAGACCTGGTTTAGCTCTAGTTTAGACCTGGTTTAGCTCTAGGTTAGACCTGGTTTAGCTCTAGTTTAGACCTGGTTTAGACCTGGTTGAGCTCTAGGTTAGACCTGGTTGAGCTCTAGTTTAGACCTGGTTTAGCTCTAGGTTAGACCTGGTTTAGACCTGGTTTAGCTCTAGTTTAGACCTGGTTTAGACCTGGTTTAGCTCTAGGTTAGACCTGGTTTAGACCTGGTTTAGCTCTAGGTTAGACCTGGTTTAGCTCTAGTTTAGACCTGGTTTAGACCTGGTTTAGCTCTAGGTTAGACCTGGTTTAGCTCTAGTTTTGACCTGGTTTAGCTCTAGTTTAGACCTGGTTTAGCTCTAGTTTAGACCTGGTTTAGACCTGTAATAGTCCTGTTATAGCCCTGTTATAGCCCTGTTATAGTCCAGTTATAGTCCAGTTATAGTCCAGTTATAGCCCTGTTGTAGTCCAGTTATTGCCCT
The DNA here is from genome assembly GCA_030686955.1 of Odontamblyopus rebecca. NCBI lineage: Eukaryota > Metazoa > Chordata > Actinopteri > Gobiiformes > Gobiidae > Odontamblyopus > Odontamblyopus rebecca. The sequence goes on from CM060659.1 coordinate 1,292,635, forward strand.
GTTGTAGCCCTGTTATAGACCTGGTTTTGACCTGGTTTAGCTCTGGTTTTGGCCTGGTTAAGCTCTGGTTTACACCTGGTTTAGCTCTGGTGTAGACCTGGTTTAGCTCTAGTTTAGACCTGGTTTAGATTTAAGATAGTAATTTATTGTACATATAATTTTTAGATTGCAATTTATTGTATATATAGTTTTATAATCCTTATCTTTATAGATCTTTATAGTGTTTGTCTATTTTTAATTTAACTGTACTTCTATTGCTGCTACTGTTTTCTTGCTGTTCTCTTAACTGTGCGTTCCAACACTGACATTTCCCCATTGTGGGACAAATAAAGGGTATCTTATCTTATCTTTAGCTCTAGTTTAGACCTGGTTTAGACATGGTTTAGCTCTTGTTTTGACCTGGTTTAGCTCTGGTTTAGACCTGGTTTAGCTCTAGTTTAGACCTGGTTTAACTCTGGTTTAGACCTGGTTTAGCTCTGGTTTAGACCTGGTTCAGACCTGGTTTAGCTCTGGTTTAGACCTGGTTTAGCTCTGGTTTAGACCTGGTTTAGCTCTGGTTTAGACCTGGTTTAGCTCTGGTTTAGACCTGGTTTAGCTCTGGTTTAGACCTGGTTTAGCTCTAGTTTAGACCTGGTTTAGCTCTGGTTTAGACCTGGTTTATCTCTTGTTTAGACCTGGTTAAGCTCTAATTTAGACATGGTTTAGCTCTAGTTTAGACCTGTTGCAGTCCTGTTATAGATCTGATTTAGACCTAGTTTAGCTCTGGTTTAGACCTGGTTTAGCTCTAGTTTAGACCTGGTTTAGACCTGGTTTAGCTCTAGGTTAGACCTGGTTTAGACCTGGTTTAGCTCTAGGTTAGACCTGGTTTAGCTCTAGTTTAGACCTGGTTTAGACCTGGTTGAGCTCTAGGTTAGACCTGGTTGAGATCTAGTTTAGACCTGGTTTAGCTCTAGGTTAGACCTGGTTTAGACCTGGTTTAGCTCTAGTTTAGACTCGGTTTAGACCTGGTTTAGCTCTAATTTAGACCTGGTTTACACGTGGTTTAGTTCTGGTTTAGACCTGGTTTAGACCTCGTTAAGCTTTGGTTTAGACCTGGTTTAGTTTTCATTTAGACCTGGTTTAGCTCTGGTTTAGACCTGGCTTAGTTCTTGCTTAGCTCTGGTTTAGATTTAAGATAGTAATTTATTGTACATATAATTTTTAGATTGCAATTTATTGTATATATAGTTTTATAATCCTTATCTTTATAGATCTTTATAGTGTTTGTCTATTTTTAACTGAACTGTACTTCTATTGCTGCTACTGTTTTCTTGCTGTTCTCTTAACTGTGCGTTGCAACACTGAAATTTCCCCATTGTGGGACAAATAAAGGGTATCTTATCTTATCTTTAGCTCTAGTTTAGCTCTGGTTCAGACCTGGTTTAGCTCTAGTTTAGACCTGGTTTAGCTCTAGTTTAGACCTGGTTTAACTCTGGTTTAGACCTGGTTAAGCTCTAATTTAGACCTGGTTTAGCTCTGGTTTAGCTCTAGTTTAGACCTGGTTTAACTCTGGTTTAGACCTGGTTTAGCGCTAGTTTAGACCTGGTTTAGCTCTGGTTTAGACCTGGTTTAGCTCTGGTTTAGACCTGGTTTAGCTCTGGTTTAGACCTGGTTTAGCTCTAGTTTAGACCTGGTTTAGCTCTGGTTTAGACCTGGTTTAGCTCTGGTTTAGACCTGGTTTAGCTCTGGTTTAGACCTGGTTTAGCTCTGGTTTAGACCTGGTTTTGACCTGGTTTTGACATGGTTTAGCTCTAGTTTAGACCTGTTGCAGTCCTGTTATAGATCTGATTTAGACCTAGTTTAGCTCTGGTTTAGACCTGGTTTAGCTCTAGTTTAGACCTGGTTTAGACCTGGTTTAGCTCTAGGTTAGACCTGGTTTAGCTGTTTAGACCTGGTTTAGCTCTAGGTTAGACCTGGTTTAGCTCTAGTTTAGACCTGGTTTAGACCTGGTTGAGCTCTAGGTTAGACCTGGTTTACCTCTGGTTTAGACCTGGTTTAGCTCTAGTTTAGACCTGGTTTAGCTCTAGTTTAGACCTGGTTTAGCTCTAGTTTAGACCTGGTTTAGACCTGGTTTAGCTCTAGGTTAGACCTGGTTTAGACCTGGTTTAGCTCTAGGTTAGACCTGGTTTAGCTCTAGTTTAGACCTGGTTTAGCTCTAGTTTAGACCTGGTTTAGCTCTGGTTTAGACCTGGTTTAGCTCTGGTTTAGACCTGGTTTAGCTCTAGTTTAGACCTGGTTTAGCTCTGGTTTAGACCTGGTTTAGCTCTAGTTTAGACCTGGTTTAGCTCTGGTTTAGACCTGGTTTAGATTTAAGATAGTAATTTATTGTACATATAGTTTTTAGATTGCAATTTATTGTATATATAGTTTTACATGGTTTTATAATCCTTATCTTTATAGATCTTTATAGTGTTTGTCTATTTTTAACTTAACTGTACTTCTATTGCTGCTACTGTTTTCTTGCTGTTCTCTTAACTGTGCGTTGCAACACTGAAATTTCCCCATTGTGGGACAAATAAAGGGTATCTTATCTTATCTTTAGCTCTAGTTTAGACCTGGTTTAGACATGGTTTAGCTCTTGTTTTGACCTGGTTTAGACCTGGTTTACACGTGGTTTAGTCCTGGTTTAGACCTGGTTTAGCTCTGGTTTAGACCTGGTTTAGCTCTGGTTTAAACCTGGTTTAAACCTGGTTTAGCTCTGGTTTAGACCTGGTTTAGCTCTGGTTTAGACCTGGTTTAGCTCTGGTTTAGACCTGGTTTAGCTCTAGTTTAGACCTGGTTTAGCTCTGGTTTAGACCTGGTTTAGCTCTGGTTTAGACCTGGTTTAGCTCTGGTTTAGACCTGGTTTAGCTCTAGTTTAGACCTGGTTTAGCTCTGGTTTAGACCTGGTTAAGCTCTGGTTTAGACCTGGTTTAGCTCTGGTTTAGACCTGGTTTAGCTCTAGTTTAGACCTGGTTTAGCTCTGGTTTAGACCTGGTTTAGCTCTAGTTTAGACCTGGTTTAGCTCTAGTTTAGACCTGGTTTAGCTCTAGTTTAGCTCTGGTTTAGACCTGGTTAAGCTCTAGTTTAGACCTGGTTTAGCTCTACTTTAGACCTGGTCTAGCTCTAGTTTAGACCTGGTTTAGCTCTGGTTTAGACCTGGTTTAGCTCTGGTTTAGACCTGGTTTAGCTCTGGTTTAGACCTGGTTTAGCTCTAGTTTAGACCTGGTTTAGCTCTGGTTTAGACCTGGTTAAGCTCTAATTTAGACCTGGTTTAGCTCTAGTTTAGACCTGGTTTAGCTCTGGTTTAGACCTGGTTAAGCTCTAATTTAGACCTGGTTTAGCTCTGGTTTAGACCTGGTTTAGCTCTGGTTTAGACCTGGTTTAGCTCTGGTTTAGACCTGGTTTAGCTCTAGTTTAGACCTGGTTTAGCTCTGGTTTAGACCTGGTTTAGCTCTTGTTTAGACCTGGTTTAGCTCTGGTTTAGACCTGGTTTAGCTCTGGTTTAGACCTGGTTTAGCTCTAGTTTAGACCTGGTTTAGCTCTAGTTTAGACCTGGTTTAGCTCTGGTTTAGACCTGGTTTAGCTCTAGTTTAGACCTGGTTTAGACCTGGTTTAGCTCTAGTTTAGACCTGGTTTAGCTCTGGTTTAGACCTGGTTTAGCTCTGGTTTAGACCTGGTTTAGCTCTAGTTTAGACCTGGTTTAGCTCTAGTTTAGACCTGGTTTAGCTCTGGTTTAGACCTGGTTTAGCTCTGGTTTAGACCTGGCTTAGCTCTAGTTTAGACCTGGTTTAGCTCTGGTTTTGGCCTGGTTAAGCTCTGGTTTAGACCTGGTTTAGCTCTGGTTTAGACCTGGTTTAGCTCTAGTTTAGACCTGGTTTAGCTCTAGTTTAGACCTGGTTTAGCTCTAGTTTAGACCTGGTTTAGCTCTAGTTTAGCTCTGGTTTAGACCTGGTTTAGCTCTGGTTTAGACCTGGTTTAGCTCTAGTTTAGACCTGGTTTAGCTCTAGTTTAGACCTGGTTTAGCTCTGGTTTAGACCTGGTTTAGCTCTGGTTTAGACCTGGTTTAGCTCTGGTTTAGACCTGGTTTAGCTCTGGTTTAGACCTGGTTTAGCTCTAGTTTAGACCTGGTTTAGCTCTAGTTTAGACCTGGAATAGTCCTGTGATGTTCTCTGTGAACCCCATAAATGACCCCAGAATAAAGTTGTGTATGATTCTTCTTTCAGCTTGTTCATGGAGATCTTGAGCAGCTGCTCTGACTGTGACGAGATCCAGTTTAAGGAGGATGGAAGCTGGTGTCCCATGAGGTCCAAGAAAGAGGTGCAGGAGGTCTCAGGGTACAACTGCGTGGCCACAGGTAGGATCTATGAAGCGCCTGTGTGTTTCAGAGCACATTATCCTGACCCGGGGCTCTTCTGTGCAGATTTGTCGCGGACAGAAGCCCACGAGCAGAAGAGGTCACACGACGGCAAAAAGAAAGTGGACGTGATCGATCTGACCCTGGACAGTTCGTCAGAAGAAGAGGACGAACCGCCCCTGAAGAGACCCTGCCCCTCTCTGTCCCCCGTGTCCCCGCCCGTCAACAAGGGGTACGTCCTGTTTTCTGTTTGAGACGAGAACTCAATGTAAATGTGCCGGTTTGTGTGTTAAACGTGTGAATGAAACAAACCCCAGGTGTGTTTGTGAGGAGGAAACCACCTGAGAACCAGAGCTCTACAGTGCGCCCATTTCACTCGCATTTGCGAGTAAATATTTCGCTGTGCGAACGAGGAAAACAAAACATTCGCACCAGTGTGAGTGCTTCTGCAGCCACAATAAGGAGCTGCACACACACGTAACTGACGAGCTAAACGTTCTAAATGTGTCAAACATTAGGGGCGCAGTCACATTAGGACTTTAGAATCGTGCCCAAGCCTGGATCGCCCCTAAAGCGCGGCACACATGCTCAGCGCGAGCACAGCCGAACCGTGCTCGGGCACGACACCTCCGACCGCGCACAACCCCAGCATACGAGCTCCACGTGTGCGGCGATATCACTCAGACGAACAAAAACACACCCATGCCCACCTTCAACGAGGAACGCCCCGCAGCAGGACCCACACCTGCCCCACCACTCAGGAGACACCCCCGTGCCGCTGGACTTCCTCCTCCAACAAAGCCAGAGTTTTGTGTTGGTCTTGTCTCGGACTCGAGCGCATTTGGACTCGGTCTCGTCACGGACTCGGGGTCTAAATACTGAGTGCGGTCATATATCATTACCGCCGCTACTGCGGGCAATAAACTTGTACTGGTGTGCGGGACCTGTGCGCTGGAGCCCCCGGACACTGTGCAGCACCACCAGCGCGCGGCTCGTCCACAGCGCCACCCTCAGCCTGCATCACAGGACAGGTTAAACATCCCACCTGTCCATCCGCCTCACGTCAAATACGCCAAGACTAATTTTATGTCCGTGTCCGCACAGAGCAGAGCTACAGCACAGAGCAGAGCTACAGCACAGAGCAGAGCTACAGCACAGAGCAGAGCTACAGCACAGAGCAGGTGATATGTGGGCTGAAGTTTGCCAAATAAATCTGTTTGTCACAATGTGCGTTTGGTTTGGTAAATGTGCAGAGGCTAAAAACCACTTTAAAACCAGTAAGAGAAAGTAACTCCAGTTATGAATTTGAAAAAACAGGTTTAAAAATCCTGCACACTTTTTACACTTTGAAGCAGTTTTGTGTAAAGTGCCAGTGGAAGTTCTCTTAAAGAAGAGGTTCTCAAACTGTGGGTGAAGGTCCAAAAAGGGCCACAGAGTGTTTCAGTACAGTTTGTTTGGCTTATTTTAAGTCTAAATATTAATGAGATAAAATGAAGATATATTTATAAAAACATTGCGATCATGCAGGAAAAGTCATAATTCTTTTGTTTTTTTGTAGTAAATTTATTCAGGTCGGTGTTGCTGTGCTTAAGTTCTGCACTGTAATAATCGTTCAAATGAAAACCTACTTGTGCCCCCATTTTTTTTCTGTGCTCCTAAAATTTTTAACTTAGAGGCACATGCGCTTCTGAAAAAAAAGTTAGTGTAGAGCCCTGCTTAGAACATCAGAGAATAGTGTAAAATGAGACCTTTAAATAAACCACATAAATGCACTCAAGGGAAAGGATCAGAATGCTCTTTTTCTGTTTCTGATTGTGTGTTTTCCTCTGTAGAGTTTTGAACCTGCACCAGAGCTCTCCTGTGGCCCGGGCTCCCAGCATGCCCCCCGTGGAGAGCAGCTACATCCCCCCACCCCCTCCCCTCATCCAGGACTACCGCCACTACTACCACACGACCAGTGACCTGCCCGGTGAGTGCCATACGCTCCACACGCCCCTTTTACCCTCTAATGAAGTGTTCTACCTCCTTTTGTTCAGCACAGCCTGTTATTTCACAATCTGCTGCTGTAGTTGTGTCATGAGGCTGTGAGAAAAGCTACAGGACCAGAAATACAAATGAAAAAAAAAAACACTTTTTACAACAACTTTTTGGACATGAAAAATGATGAATTTAGGGCCTTAGCTACAAAAGTGCAAAATATTAAGTCTGTAAATAAAGTAAAAATCTCCTTATTGCCTCAAAACAAATAAAAAGGTGCAATGCCCCCATGCCTTTCCTGGTCCTTTACATAAAAACAGTGAGGGAGGCACAATTACACAGACCAGGATGCATAATTTTCCATTTATTTGAGTAACTGCACTTAGAACAGCTTTTTCACTTGTTACAAACATAAACCCTCAGAGCATCTTGACTCATTGCGATCGAAATGGACGGAGCGCATGAGTTTGGCAGAAAACAAAGTTCCTATTGGACACTCGTTTTCCCTGTGTCATCAGGCGGCGTGAGTGAGACGCGGGATGATGCCGGAGATATGAGTAAATATGAGAAATAGACCCTTAGTGTTCGGTGACAGAGGCTCGGTTGTGCATTTTGGTAACAGAAGTACGGCAGAACTCTGCCAAAGGATGATCGTCAAAAGATCGAGAATATTTCCTCAACAAGCTGAACTTTGACAGACTGTGTCCGTGATCCTCGTGCGATCAGTGAGTAAAACGTTCAAACTTTAGTCCACTTGTAGAATATTGATTCTGACAAACACAGAACAACCAGACATTTTGGAGCTGGAAATGTTTTTATCTCCGTCTTTTTCTGTCCGTGTTCAGTCTGAATCAGAATGAACAGGGAACAATGACACTTCTGTTGCCAAAATGCACACAGCTTTTTTATCACTTCCGCCCTATAAAGGTCTATACCGAGCCATTATTTTATTTGGACAGTTTCATTTTTATTTATTTGATTTCTGATTTGGGACAAGACTCTACATTAGACGTGTAACAGAACATTTATAGCTCAGGCTAATTTGCAGTGTCCCATAGACTCTTCACTCCGGTCTTAAATGTTCGTATTAACCCGCTCTGCATGGTCCTGGGGTTTTTATTTCACAGTTTTGCCCCTAAATCAAACCCTGTTCCTACAGTGATCTGGAACTGAGCTCTAAAGTCACTTCTTTAACTCCTAACCTCAGTGAGCTTTGTTTAGAACTGACGCTGTGGTCCGTCCCTCCAAGAGCTTTTATAGAACAGCAAAAATCACACAGAGTTCATGTTATAATCTGACAACATACAAAGGCGCTTGTGTTTAAGTCAGGGCTGTTTCTCCGGCACAGTCCCACATCTGAGCCCTGTGTCCTCTGTCCCTGCACATTTATACAAAACCACTGATTTGTCCCAGTTTTAGTTTAGTTTTGGAGTTTTCGTTTAGAGACAGACACCAGACGCACAGATGACAGTTTATAATATTATGTGTCTTTCTTTTCTTCCAGAATTAAATTTCTTCTCGTTCCTTCAGGGTGACAATCAGGTACGTCCAGCCCCGTCTGAGAGTTTACAGAGTCCAGATCTCACGCTTCTCTGTTCTCATGTTGTTTCCTCATCACAAACACCTGGAGTCGTGTTTTGTTTCATTCACACGTTTAACACACAAACACCAGCTCTTCTCTCAAACACCTTCACTAGAATCCTTTGGATCGTTTCAGTCCTGGAGTCGCCGATCTCGACTGAACTAAAGGGAAAAGGAGCTGTTCACTTGGAATCTACCACTTCATGACATCACAAGGTGGAACAGAGCATTTGGAGCTTTGGAGATGTAGACAGATGAATAATAAAGAGTTCCTCAAACATGTGAATGAAACAAAGACGACTCCAGCTCCGAGTGTGACGAGGAAACAGCAGAACATGACTTAGATCTTAGGACATTAGAACAGGCCTTACATCTCTTTAGTGTAATAGAATAAGAGGATCTCATGTGTTTTGCAGCATTAGGACATTAGAACAGGCCTTACATCTCTTTAGTGTCATAGAATAAGAGGATCTCATGTCTTTTGCAGCATTAGGACATTAGAACAGGCCTTACATCTCTTTAGTGTCATAGAATAAGAGGATCTCATGTGTTTTGCAGCATTAGGACATTAGAACAGGCCTTACATCTCTTTAGTGTAATAGAATAAGAGGATCTCATGTGTTTTGCAGCATTAGGACATTAGAACAGGCCTTACATCTCTTTAGTGTAATAGAATAAGAGGATCTCATGTCTTTTGCAGCATTAGGACATTAGAACAGGCCTTACATCTCTTTAGTGTCATAGAATAAGAGGATCTCATGTCTTTTGCAGCATTATAACATGGTGATGGCCGCTGCTGCTGCCTCCGCCTCCTCCTCAGAGGAGCACGAGCTGCTGCTCAGTCGGTTCCTGCCTTACAGCTCGGCTCAGGTGATGCGCGAGCAGGGCTCTGGGGGCAGTTCTCTGGGGGTGACGGGCAGCAGTAACAGCGGCAGCAGCTCCAGCCTGGTGTCCTCCAGCAGCTTGAGGGACAAAGAGAGGGACATGGCAGGTCTGTCCCGCTCGTCCGTGGAGGCGGCCGCCGCCGTAGCCGCCATTTACGGATCCATGTCAGACGTGATCTCTCTGGACTAGGACTATGGACTGATGAACTGAGGAGGTGTGTAAATACAGAGGAGAGAATACAGCGCTATGTACAGAGAGAAATCTATTTTCAATGGGACTTATCGTGTATATAACTTAGACTCGGCCGATGACTTACTTCAGTTATTTTTCTGTGAACACTGAAGACTTTTTCACACCTCCCCATGTGGCCCTATAATTATTCTACCTTTTCTACTCAGTTTTTACCGTTTTGTTCCAATATTTCATGTCAGCGGCATTACGTTAGTATAATGTTATAATCTGCACACATTGTATAACATTACATGTAGAATGTGAAGCGGGCGGCCGTAGAGGCCATGACCACGCTGAATAATATGATCCTTTGTGACTGATTCAACTCCTCATGTTACTGTAGACTGTCGGGTTTAAATTATTTTGCTCATATTTATGATTCAAGTTATTGGGTAGATGCTGTTGGACGCATTCCCTCTGCCTTAGACATTTGACCCTGTAGCTCTGCACAGTCCTTTCTTTTCCAGCGCTTAAAGGAGCAAAAGGAAATCCTTTCATCACAGCATTTGGCTTGAAGGCCTTTCTCCAGTGTCACCTGTTCACACCCGGACGCTCCGAGAACAGCAGGGGGCGCTGTAGCTCCGAGAACAGCAGGGGGCGCTGTAGCTCCGAGAACAGCAGGGGGCGCTGTAGCTCCGAGAACAGCAGGGGGCGCTGTAGCTCCGAGAACAGCAGGGGGCGCTGTAGCTCCGAGAACAGCAGGGGGCGCTGTAGCTCCGAGAACAGCAGGGGGCGCTCTCTGCAGACAGTGTTGGCTGTTGCATGTGCGGGCTCCGGGCTCCAAGCTCTGGGCTCCGGGCTCCGGGCTCCGGGCTCCGGGCTCTGGGCTCCGGGCTCTGGGCTCAGACTCAGGGCTCCGGGCTCTGGGCTCCGGGCTCCGGGCTCCGGGCTCCGGGCTCCGGGCTCCGGGCTCCGGGCTCTGGGCTCAGACTCAGGGCTTTTGGTTGTAAACTCTTTACTCAGTATTTCCTAGCTGCCTCCAGGAGAACAGTTTAAACTCCACCTCTTCATCAGGAGAACAGTTTAAACTCCACCTCTTCATCAGAACAGTTTAAACTCCACCTCTTCATCAGAACAGTTTAAACTCCACCTCTTCATCAGGAGGACAGTTTAAACTCCACCTCTTCATCAGGAGGACAGTTTAAACTCCACCTCTTCATCAGGAGGACAGTTTAAACTCCACCTCTTCATCAGGAGAACAGTTTAAACTCCACCTCTTCATCAGGAGAACAGTTTAAACTCCACCTCTTCATCAGGAGAACAGTTTAAACTCCACCTCTTCATCAGGAGAACAGTTTAAACTCCACCTCTTCATCAGGAGAACAGTTTAAACTCCACCTCTTCATCAGGAGGACAGTTTAAACTCCACCTCTTCGTCCCAACACCACCTGCATTATTGAGTTGTGCTTCTCAGATTTATTTATTTACCACATATTTTCAGCACATGTTTGATTTGTGAAAATGCTGTCAGTGTATGTGATTTTCTTTTGTAATTATATAATTAATATTTAAAGAGTCTCTGATCTGTGCCGCGCCCAGTTTGTTCACATGGACCCGGTGTCGGGGCCCCTGTGTCGGGGCCCCTGTGTCAGGGCCCCTGTGCTTTAACCGTCTGGATTTGCAGCAGCATCCAAAAAAAAAGAACTATTGTCCCTCAGCGTGTGAAGAAGTCACATGTAACAAACAGCAGAATGTTCAGAGGCAGAAGGAAAGTGACTGAAGCTCTGGGCCGTCACAATCTCAAGCAGAGAAACTGAAGAGAGTTCCCTCTGAACTCTGGCCCCGAAAAACATGTGAATCTGCATTTCTGTCCTGAAGGCCGACAGTCGATCCTCAGGTCCAGAATAAAATCTGTGTTTTCCAGAGGTTAAAGTGAAAGTGAACAGCACCAAAGGTTTAGACAAAACCACTGATTTAACCCACATGTCCCTATTTAACCAGACTGATCTAAACCAGGACTAAAGCAGGACTAAACCAGGACTGAACCAGGACTGAACCAGGACTAAAACAGGACTGAAGCAGGACTAAAACAGGACTGAAGCAGGACTGAACCAGGACTGAAGCAGGACTAAACCAGGACTGAAGCAGGACTGAAGCAGGACTAAACCAGGACTGAAGCAGGACTGAAGCAGGACTAAACCAGGACTGAAGCAGGACTGAACCAGGACTGAAGCAGGACTGAACCAGGACTAAAACAGGACTGAAGCAGGACTAAAACAGGACTAAAACAGGACTGAAGCAGGACTAAAACAGGACTGAAGCAGGACTGAACCAGGACTGAAGCAGGACTGAACCAGGACTGAAGCAGGACTAAACCAGGACTGAAGCAAGACTGAAGCAGGACTAAACCAGGACTGAAGCAGGACTAAAACAGGACTGAACCAGGACTGAAGCAGGACTAAACCAGGACTGAAGCAGGACTAAAACAGGACTGAACCAGGACTGAAGCAGGACTAAAGCAGGACTGAACCAGGACTAAAACAGGACTAAAACAGGACTAAAGCAGGACTAAAGCAGGACTGAAGCAGGACTAAAGCAGGACTAAAGCAGGACTAAAGCAGGACTAAAACAGGACCAAAACAGGACTAAAACAGGACTAAAGCAGGACTAAAACAGGACTAAAGCAGGACTAAAACAGGACTAAAGCAGGACTAAAGCAGGACTAAAGCAGGACTAAAGCAGGACTAAAACAGGACTAAAACAGGACTAAAACAAGACTAAAACAGGATTTAAGCAGGACTAAAACAGGACTAAAGCAGGGGTAAAAAAGGACTAAAACAAGACTAAAACAGGACTAAACCAAGACTTAATCAGGTCTAAATCGGGACTTAAGCAGGACTAAAACAGGACTAAAACAGGACTAAAACAGGACTAAAACAAGACTAAAACAGGACTAAACCATGACTGAAACAGGTCTAAAACAGGACTGAAGCAGGACTAAACCAGGACTAAAGCAGGACTAAAACAGGACTGAAGCAGGACTAAAACAGGACTAAAACAGGACTAAAACAGGACTAAAGCAGGACTAAAGCAGGACTAAAGCAGGACTAAAGCAGGACTAAAGCAGGACTAAAGCAGGACCAAAACAGGACTAAAACAGGACTAAAGCAGGACTAAAACAGGACTAAAGCAGGACTAAAACAGGACTAAAGCAGGACTAAAACAGGACTAAAACAAGACTAAAACAAGACTAAAACAGGACTAAACCATGACTGAAACAGGGCTAAAACGGGACTTAAGCAGGACTAAAACGGGACTTAAGCAGGACTAAAACAAGACTAAAACAAGACTAAAACAGGACTAAACCATGACTGAAACAGGGCTAAAACGGGACTTAAGCAGGACTAAAACGGGACTTAAGCAGGACTAAAACAGGACTAAAGTAGGACTAAAACAGGACTAAACCAGGACTGAAGCAGGGCTAAAGCAGGACTAAAACAAGACTAAAACAGGACTAAACCAGGACTAAAACAGGACTGAACCAGGACTAAAGTAGGACTAAAATAGGACTAAACCAGGACTAAACCAGGACTGAAGCAGGACTAAAACAGGACTGAAGCAGGACTAAAGCAGGACTAAACCAGGACTGAAGCAGGACTGAAGCAGGACTAAAGCAGGACTAAACCAGGACTAAACCAGGACTGAAGCAGGACTGAAGCAGGACTAAAGCAGGACTAAAGCAGGACTAAAGCAGGACTGAAGCAGGACTGAAGCAGGACTAAACCAGGACTAAAGCAGGAATAAAACAAGACCAAAACAGGACGAAACCAGGACTAAACCAGGACTGAAGCAGGACTAAAACAAGACTAAAGCAGGACTAAAGCAGGACTAAAACAGGACTAAAACAGGACTAAAACAGGACTAAAGCAGGACTAAAGCAGGACTAAAACAGGACTGAAGCAGGGCTAAAACAAGACTAAAACAGGACTAAACCACGACTGAAACAGGGCTAAAACGGGACTTAAGCAGGACTAAAACAGGACTGAAGCAGGACTGAAGCAGGGCTAAAGCAGGACTAAAACAAGACTAAAGCAGGACTAAAACAGGACTAAAGTAGGACTAAAACAGGACTAAACCAGGACTAAACCAGGACTAAACCAGGACTGAAGCAGGACTAAAACAAGACCAAAACAGGACTAAACCAGGACTGAAGCAGGACTGAAGCAGGACTGAAGAAGGACTAAAGCAGGACTAAAGCAGGACTAAAGCAGGACTAAAACAGGACTAAACCAGGACTAAACCAGGACTAAACCAGGACTAAACCAGGACTGAAGCAGGACTAAAACAAGACCAAAACAGGACTAAACCAGGACTAAACCAGGACTGAAGCAGGACTAAAACAAGACCAAAACAGGACTAAACCAGGACTAAAACAGGACTAAAGCAGGACTAAAGCAGGACTAAAACAGGACTAAAGCAGGACTAAAACAGGACTAAAGCAGGACTGAAGCAGGGCTAAAGCAGGACTAAACCAGGACTAAAGCAGGACTAAAGCGGGACTAAAGCAGGACTAAAACAGGACTAAAACAAGAATAAAACAGGGCTAAAACGGGACTTAAGCAGGACTAAAACGGGACTTAAGCAGGACTAAAACAGGACTAAAGTAGGACTAAAACAATACTAAACCAGGACTAAAACAGGACTAAAGTAGGACTAAAGCAGGACTAAAACAGGACTAAAGTAGGACTAAAATAGGACTAAACCAGGACTGAAGCAGGACTAAAGCAGGACTAAAGCAGGACTAAAGCAGGACTGAAGCAGGACTAAAGCAGGACTAAAGCAGGACTAAAGCAGGACCAAAACAGGACTAAAACAGGACTAAAGCAGGACTAAAACATGACTAAAACATGACTAAAACAGGACTAAAGCAGGACTAAAGCAGGGCTAAAACAGGACTAAAACAGGACTAAAACAGGACTAAAACAGGACTAAAACAGGACTAAAACGGGACTTAAACAGGTCTAAAACGGGACTTAAGCAGGACTAAAACAGGACTAAACCAGGACTGAAGCAGGACTAAAACAGGACTAAAGTAGGACTAAAATAGGACTAAACCAGGACTGAAGCAGGACTAAAACAGGACTAAACCAGGACTGAAGCAGGACTAAAACAGGACTAAAACAGGACTAAACCAGGACTAAAACAGGACTGAAGCAGGACTAAAGCAGGACTAAAGCAGGACTAAACCAGGACTGAAGCAGGACTAAAGCAGGACTAAAACAGGACTAAACCAGGACTAAAGCAGGACTGAAGCAGGACTAAACCAGGACTGAACCAGGAATAAAACAAGACCAAAACAGGACTAAAACAGGACTAAACCAGGACTGAAGCAGGACTAAAACAGGACTAAAGCAGGACTAAAACAGGACTAAAGCAGGACTAAAACAGAACTAAAGCAGGACTGAAGCAGGGCTAAAACAAGACTAAAACAGGACTAAACCACGACTGAAACAGGGCTAAAACGGGACTTAAGCAGGACTAAAACAGGACTAAACCAGGACTGAAGCAGGACTGAAGCAGGACTGAAGCAGGGCTAAAGCAGGACTAAAACAGGACTAAAACAAGACTAAAACAGGACTAAACCAGGACTGAAACAGGGCTAAAACAGGACTAAAGCAGGACTAAAACAGGACTAAACCAGGACTGAAGCAGGACTAAAACAGGACTAAACCAGGACTGAAGCAGGACTAAAACAGGACTAAAACAAGACTAAAACAGGACTAAACCAGGACTAAAACAAGACTGAAGCAGGACTGAAGCAGGACTAAAGCAGGACTAAACCAGGACTAAAGCAGGACTGAAGCAGGACTAAAGCAGGACTAAAACAGGACTAAACCAGGACTGAACCAGGACTGAAGCAGGACTAAACCAGGACTAAAGCAGGAATAAAACAAGACCAAAACAGGACTAAACCAGGACTGAAGCAGGACTAAAACAAGACTAAACCAGGACTAAAACAAGACCAAAACAGGACTAAAACAGGACTAAAGCAGGACTAAAACAGGACTAAAACAAGACTAAAACAGGGCTAAAACGGGACTTAAGCAGGACTAAAACGGGACTTAAGCAGGACTAAAACAGGACTAAACCACGACTGAAACAGGGCTAAAACGGGACTTAAGCAGGACTAAAACGGGACTTAAGCAGGACTAAAACAGGACTAAAGTAGGACTAAAACAGGACTAAACCAGGACTGAAGCAGGGCTAAAGCAGGACTAAAACAGGACTAAAATAGGACTAAACCAGGACTAAACCAGGACTGAAGCAGGACTAAACCAGGACTGAAGCAGGACTAAAACAGGACTAAAACAAGACTAAAACAGGACTAAACCAGGACTAAAACAGGACTGAAGCAGGACTAAAGCAGGACTAAACCAGGACTGAAGCAGGACTGAAGCAGGACTAAAACAGGACTAAACCAGGACTAAAGCAGGACTGAAGCAGGACTAAACCAGGACTGAACCAGGAATAAAACAAGACCAAAACAGGACGTAACCAGGACTAAACCAGGACTGAAGCAGGACTAAAACAAGACTAAAGCAGGACTAAACCAGGACTAAAACAAGACCAAAACAGGACTAAAACAGGACTAAAGCACGACTGAAACAGGGCTAAAACGGGACTTAAGCAGGACTAAAACAGGACTGAAGCAGGACTGAAGCAGGGCTAAAGCAGGACTAAAACAAGACTAAAACAGGACTAAAGCAGGACTAAAACAGGACTAAAGTAGGACTAAAGCAGGACTAAAACAGGACTAAAGTAGGACTAAAATAGGACTAAACCAGGACTGAAGCAGGACTAAAGCAGGACTAAAGCAGGACTAAAACAGGACTAAACCAGGACTAAAACAAGACTGAAGCAGGACTGAAGCAGGACTGAAGCAGGACTAAAGCAGGACTAAAGCAGGACTAAAGCAGGACTGAAGCAGGACTAAAGCAGGACTAAAACAGGACTAAACCAGGACTGAAGCAGGACTAAACCAGGACTAAAGCAGGAATAAAACAAGACCAAAACAGGACTAAACCAGGACTGAAGCAGGACTAAAACAAGACTAAAGCAGGACTGAAGCAGGACTAAAACAAGACCAAAACAGGACTAAACCAGGACTAAACCAGGACTGAAGCAGGACTAAAACAGGACTAAAGCAGGACTGAAGCAGGGCTAATCCAGGACTAAACCAGGACTAAACCAGGACTGAAGCAGGACTAAAACAAGACCAAAACAGGACTAAACCAGGACTAAAACAGGACTAAACCAGGACTAAACCAGGACTGAAGCAGGACTAAAACAAGACCAAAACAGGACTAAACCAGGACTAAACCAGGACTAAAACAGGACTAAAGCAGGACTAAACCAGGACTGAAGCAGGACTAAAACAAGACCAAAACAGGACTAAACCAGGACTAAAACAAGACTAAACCAGGACTAAACCAGGACTGAAGCAGGACTAAAACAAGACCAAAACAGGACTAAACCAGGACTAAAACAGGACTAAAGCAGGACTAAAGCAGGACTAAAACAGGACTAAACCAGGACTGAACCAGGACTAAAGCAGGAATAAAACAGGACTAAAACAAGACTAAAACAGGACTAAACCACGACTGAAACAGGGCTAAAACGGGACTTAAGCAGGACTAAAACGGGACTTAAGCAGGACTAAAACAGGACTAAACCAGGACTTAAGCAGGTCTAAATCAGGACTAAAACATGACTAAAACAGGACTAAACCAGGACTTAAACAGGTCTAAAACAGGACTAAAGCAGGACTAAAACAGGACTAAAGTAGGACTAAAATAGGACTAAACCAGGACTAAACCAGGACTGAAACAGGACTAAAACAGGACTAAAACAGGACTAAAGCAGGATTAAAGCAGGACTGAAACAGGACTAAAACAGGACTAAAACAAGACTAAAACAGGACTGAAACAGGACTAAAGCAGGACTGAAACAGGACTAAAACAGGACTAAAGCAGGACTGAAACAGGACTAAAGCAGGACTGAAACAGGACTAAAACAGGACTAAAACAAGACTAAAACAGGACTGAAACAGGACTAAAACAAGACTAAAACAGGACTGAAACAGGACTAAAGCAGGACTGAAACAGGACTGAACCAGGACTAAACCAGGACTGAACCAGGACTGAAGCAGGACTAAAACAGGACTGAACCAGGACTGAAGCAGGACTAAAACAGGACTAAACCAGGACTAAAGAAGGACTAAAACAGGACTAAACCAGGACTGAAGCAGGGCTAAAGCAGGACTAAAACAAGACCAAAACAGGACTAAACCAGGACTAAACCAGGACTGAAGCAGGACTAAAACAGGACTAAAGCAGGACTGAAGCAGGACTAAAGCAGGACTAAACCAGGACTGAACCAGGCCTGAACCAGGCCTGAAGCAGGCCTGAACCAGGTCTGAAGCAGGACTAAAGCAGGACTAAAGCAGGACTAAACCAGGACTAAAGCAGGAATAAAACAAGACCAAAACAGGACTAAACCAGGACTGAAGCAGGACTAAAACAAGACTAAAGCAGGACTAAACCAGGACTAAAACAAGACCAAAACAGGACTAAAACAGGACTAAAGCAGGACTAAAACAGGACTAAACCAGGACTAAAGCAGGACTAAAGCGGGACTAAAGCAGGACTAAAACAGGACTAAAACAAGACTAAACCAGGACTAAAACAGGGCTAAAACGGGACTTAAGCAGGACTAAAACGGGACTTAAGCAGGACTAAAACAGGACTAAACCACGACTGAAACAGGGCTAAAACGGGACTTAAGCAGGACTAAAACGGGACTTAAGCAGGACTAAAACAGGACTAAACCAGGACTGAAGCAGGGCTAAAGCAGGACTAAAACAGGACTAAACCAGGACTAAACCAGGACTTAACCATGACTAAAGTAGGACTAAAATAGGACTAAACCAGGACTAAACCAGGACTGAAGCAGGACTAAAACAGGACTAAACCAGGACTGAAGCAGGACTAAAACAGGACTAAAACAAGACTAAAACAGGACTAAACCAGGACTAAAACAGGACTGAAGCAGGACTAAACCAGGACTAAATCAGGACTAAACCAGGACTGAAGCAGGACTAAAAGAGGCCTAAACCAGGTCTAAAGCAGGACTAAAGCAGGACTAAAACAGGACTGAAGCAGGACTAAAGCAGGACTAAAGCAGGACTAAAACAGGACTAAACCAGGACTAAAACAGGACTAAACCAGGACTAAACCAGGACTAAAGCAGGAATAAAACAAGACCAAAACAGGACTAAACCAGGACTAAACCAGGACTGAAGCAGGACTAAAACAAGACTAAAACAGGACTAAACCACGACTGAAACAGGGCTAAAACGGGACTTAAGCAGGACTAAAACGGGACTTAAGCAGGACTAAAGCAGGACTAAAACAGGACTAAAGCAGGACTAAAGCAGGACTAAACCAGGACTAAAGCAGGACTGAAGCAGGACTAAAGCAGGACTAAAACAGGACTAAACCAGGACTGAACCAGGACTGAAGCAGGACTAAACCAGGACTAAAGCAGGAATAAAACAAGACCAAAACAGGACTAAACCAGGACTGAAGCAGGACTAAAACAAGACTAAACCAGGACTAAAACAAGACCAAAACAGGACTAAAACAGGACTAAAGCAGGACTAAAACAGGACTAAACCAGGACTAAAGCAGGACTAAAACAGGACTAAAACAGGACTAAAGCAGGACTAAAACAGGACTAAACCAGGACTAAAGCAGGACTAAAGCGGGACTAAAGCAGGACTAAAACAGGACTAAAACAAGAATAAAACAGGACTAAAACAGGACTAAAGCAGGACTGAAGCAGGACTGAAGAAGGACTAAAGCAGGACTAAAGCAGGACTAAAGCAGGACTAAAACAGGACTAAACCAGGACTGAACCAGGACTGAAGCAGGACTAAACCAGGACTAAAGCAGGAATAAAACAAGACCAAAACAGGACTAAACCAGGACTGAAGCAGGACTAAAACAAGACTAAACCAGGACTAAAACAAGACCAAAACAGGACTAAAACAGGACTAAAGCAGGACTAAAACAGGACTAAACCAGGACTAAAGCAGGACTAAAACAGGACTAAAGCAGGACTAAAGCAGGACTAAAACAGGACTAAACCAGGACTGAACCAGGACTAAAGCAGGAATAAAACAGGACTAAAACAAGACTAAAACAGGACTAAACCACGACTGAAACAGGGCTAAAACGGGACTTAAGCAGGACTAAAACGGGACTTAAGCAGGACTAAAACAGGACTAAACCAGGACTGAAGCAGGGCTAAAGCAGGACTAAAACAGGACTAAACCAGGACTGAAACAGGGCTAAAACAGGACTAAAGCAGGACTAAAACAGGACTAAAGTAGGACTAAAATAGGACTAAACCAGGACTAAACCAGGACTGAAGCAGGACTAAAACAGGACTGAAGCAGGACTAAAGCAGGACTAAACCAGGACTGAAGCAGGACTAAAGCAGGACTAAAACAGGACTAAAACAGGACTAAAACAGGACTAAAGCAGGACTAAAACAGGACTAAAGCAGGACTAAAGCAGGACTAAAGCAGGACTAAAGCAGGACTAAAGCAGGACTAAAGCAGGACTAAAGCAGGACTAAAACAGGACTAAAACAGGACTAAAACAAGACTAAAACAAGACTAAAACAGGACTGAAACAGGGCTAAAACGGGACTTAAGCAGGACTAAACGGGACTTATGCAGGACTAAAACAGGACTAAAACAGGACTAAACCAGGACTGAAGCAGGACTAAAACAGGACTAAAACAGGACTAAACCAGGACTAAACCAGGACTGAAGCAGGACTAAAACAGGACTAAAACAGGACTAAACCAGGACTGAAGCAGGACTAAAACAAGACCAAAACAGGACTAAACCAGGACTGACGCAGGACTGAAGCAGGGCTAAACCAGGACTAAACCAGGACTAAACCAGGACTAAACCAGGACTGAAGCAGGACTAAAACAGGACTAAACCAGGACTGAAGCAGGACTAAAACAAGACTAAAACAGGACTAAACCAGGACTAAAGCAGGACTAAAGCAGGACTTAAGCAGGACTAAACCAGGACTAAAGCAGGAATAAAACAAGACCAAAACAGGACTAAACCAGGACTGAAGCAGGACTAAAACAAGACTAAAGCAGGACTAAACCAGGACTAAAACAGGACTAAAACAGGACTAAAGCAGGACTAAAGCAGGACTAAAACAGGACTGAAGCAGGGCTAAAACAAGACTAAAGCAGGACTGAAGCAGGGCTAAAGCAGGACTAAACCAGGACTGAAACAGGGCTAAAACGGGACTTAAGCAGGACTAAAACGGGACTTAAGCAGGACTAAAACAGGACTAAAGTAGGACTAAAACAGGACTAAACCAGGACTGAAGCAGGGCTAAAGCAGGACTAAAACAGGACTAAACCAGGACTGAAACAGGGCTAAAACAGGACTAAAGCAGGACTAAAACAGGACTAAAGTAGGACTAAAACAGGACTAAACCAGGACTTAAGCAGGACTAAAACAGGACTAAAGCAGGACTAAAACAGGACTAAAGTAGGACTAAAACAGGACTAAACCAGGACTAAACCAGGACTGAAGCAGGACTAAAACAGGACTAAAACAGGACTAAAACAGGACTAAACCAGGACTGAAGCAGGACTGAAGCAGGACTAAAACAGGACTAAAACAGGACTAAAGCAGGACTAAAACAAGACCAAAACAGGACTAAACCAGGACTAAAGCAGGAATAAAACAAGACCAAAACAGGACTAAACCAGGACTAAACCAGGACTGAAGCAGGACTAAAACAAGACTAAAACAGGACTAAAGCAGGACTAAAACAGGACTAAAGTAGGACTAAAACAGGACTAAACCAGGACTAAACCAGGACTGAAGCAGGACTGAAGCAGGACTAAAACAGGTCTAAAGTTGGACTATACCAGGACTAAACCAGGACTTAATCAGGACTAAAACAGGACTAAAACAGGACTAAACCAGGACTGAAGCAGGACTAAAACAGGACTTAACCATGACTAAAACAGGACTAAACCAGGACTAAACCAGGACTTAAGGAGGACTAAAACAGGACTAAAGCAAGACTAAAACAAGACTAAAACAGGACTGAAGCAGGTCTAAACCAGGACTGAAGCAGGACTAAAACAAGACTAAAACAGGACTAAAACAGGACTGAAACAAGACCACAACAGGACTAAAACAGGACTAAAGCAGGACTAAAACAGGACTAAAGTAGGACTAAAGCAGGACTAAAACAGGACTAAAGTAGGACTAAAATAGGACTAAACCAGGACTAAACCAGGACTGAAGCAGGACTAAAACAGGACTAAACCAGGACTGAAGCAGGACTAAAACAGGACTAAAACATGACTAAAACAGGACTAAACCAGGACTAAAACAGGACTAAAACAAGACTAAAGCAGGACTAAACCAGGACTAAAACAAGACAAAACCAGGACTAAACCAGGACTAAAGCAGGACTAAAACAGGACTAAAGCAGGACTAAAACAGGACTAAAGCAGGACTGAAGCAGGGCTAAAGCAGGACTAAACCAGGACTAAAGCAGGACTAAACGGGACTTAAGCAGGACTAAACGGGACTTAAGCAGGACTAAAACAGGACTAAACCACGACTGAAACAGGACTAAACCAGGACTGAAGCAGGACTAAAACAGGACTAAAGCAGGACTAAAGCAGGACTAAAACAGGACTAAAGTAGGACTAAAACAGGACTAAACCAGGACTGAAGCAGGACTAAAACAGGACTAAACCAGGACTTAAGCAGGACTAAAACAGGACTAAAGCAGGACTAAAACAGGACTAAAGTAGGACTAAAACAGGACTAAACCAGGACTAAACCAGGACTGAAGCAGGACTAAAACAGGACTAAAACAGGACTAAACCAGGACTGAAGCAGGACTAAAACAGGACTAAAGTAGGACTAAACCAGGACTAAACCAGGACTGAAGCAGGACTAAAACAGGACTAAAACAGGACTAAACCAGGACTAAAGCAGGAATAAAACAAGACCAAAACAGGACTAAACCAGGACTAAACCAGGACTGAAGCAGGACTAAAACAAGACTAAAACAGGACTAAAGCAGGACTAAAACAAGACCACAACAGGACTAAAACAGGACTAAAGCAGGACTAAAACAGGACTAAAACAGGACTAAATCAGGACTAAAGCAGGACTAAAACAGGACTAAAATAGGACTAAACCAGGACTAAACCAGGACTGAAGCAGGACTAAACCAGGACTGAAGCAGGACTAAAACAGGACTAAAACAAGACTAAAACAGGACTAAACCAGGACTAAAACAGGACTGAAGCAGGACTAAAGCAGGACTAAAGCAGGACTAAAGCAGGACTAAACCAGGACTGAAGCAGGACTAAAGCAGGACTAAAGCAGGACTAAAACAAGACTAAAGCAGGACTAAACCAGGACTAAACCAGGACTGAAGCAGGACTAAAACAAGACTAAAGCAGGACTGAAGCAGGACTAAAACAAGACCAAAACAGGACTAAAACAAGACTAAAGCAGGACTAAAACAGGACTAAAGTAGGACTAAAGCAGGACTAAAACAGGACTAAAGTAGGACTAAAATAGGACTAAACCAGGACTGAAGCAGGACTAAAGCAGGACTAAAGCAGAAGTAAAGCAGGACTGAACCAGGACTGAACCAGGACTAAAACAGGACTAAAGCAGGACTAAACCAGGACTGAAGCAGGACTAAAGCAGGACTAAAGCAGGACTAAAACAAGACTAAAGCAGGACTAAACCAGGACTGAAGCAGGACTAAAGCAGGACTAAAGCAGGACTAAACCAGGACTAAAGCAGGAATAAAACAAGACCAAAACAGGACTAAACCAGGACTGAAGCAGGACTAAAACAAGACTAAAACAGGACTAAAACAGGACGAAAACAAGACTAAACCAGGACTAAAACAGGACTAAAGCAGGACTAAAGCAGGACTAAAACAGGACTAAAGCAGGACTAAAACAGGACTAAAGCAGGACTGAAGCAGGGCTAAAGCAGGACTAAACCAGGACTAAAGCAGGACTAAAGCAGGACTAAAACAAGACTAAAACAGGACTAAAGTAGGACTAAAACAGGACTAAACCAGGACTGAAGCAGGGCTAAAGCAGGACTAAAACAGGACTAAAACAGGACTAAACCAGGACTGAAACAGGGCTAAAACAGGACTAAAGCAGGACTAAAACAGGACTAAAGTAGGACTAAAATAGGACTAAACCAGGACTAAACCAGGACTGAAGCAGGACTAAACCAGGACTGAAGCAGGACTAAAACAGGACTAAAACAAGACTAAAACAGGACTAAACCAGGACTAAACCAGGACTGAAGCAGGACTAAAGCAGGACTAAACCAGGACTGAAGCAGGACTAAAGCAGGACTAAAGCAGGACTAAAACAGGACTAAAACAAGACTAAAACAGGACTGAAGCAGGGCTAAACCAGGACTGAAGCAGGACTAAAACAAGACTAAAACAGGACTGAAGCAGGGCTAAACCAGGACTGAAGCAGGACTAAAACAAGACTAAAGCAGGACTGAAGCAGGACTAAAACAAGACCAAAACAGGACTAAACCAGGACTAAACCAGGACTGAAGCAGGACTAAAACAGGACTAAAGCAGGACTAAAGCAGGACAAAAACAGGACTGAAACAGGACTGAAACAGGACTGAAACAAGACTAAAGCGGGACTAAAGCAGAACTAAAACAGGACTAAAGTAGAACTAAAGCAGGACTAAAGAAGGACTAGAGCAGGACTAAAACAGGACTAAACCAGGACTGAAGCAGGACTAAAACAGGACTAAAACAAGACTAAAACAGGACTAAACCAGGACTAAAACAAGACTGAAGCAGGACTGAAGCAGGACTGAAGAAGGACTAAAGCAGGACTAAAGCAGGACTAAAGCAGGACTAAAACAGGACTAAACCAGGACTGAACCAGGACTAAAGCAGGAATAAAACAGGACTAAAACAAGACTAAAACAGGACTAAACCACGACTAAACCAGGACTGAAGCAGGACTAAAACAAGACTAAAGCAGGACTAAAGCAGGACTAAAACAAGACCAAAACAGGACTAAACCAGGACTAAAGCAGGACTAAAGCAGGACTAAAACAGGACTAAATCATGACTAAAGCAGGACTTAAGCAGGTCTAAAGCAGGGCTAAAGCAGGACTAAACCAGGACTAAAGCAGGACTAAAGCGGGACTAAAGCAGGACTAAAACAAGACTGAAGCAGGACTGAAGCAGGACTAAAGCAGGACTAAACCAGGACTAAAGCAGGACTGAACCAGGACTGAAGCAGGACTAAACCAGGACTGAAGCAGGACTAAAACAAGACCAAAACAGGACTAAACCAGGACTAAACCAGGACTGAAGCAGGACTAAAACAAGACCAAAACAGGACTAAACCAGGACTAAACCAGGACTAAAACAGGACTAAAGCAGGACTTAAGCAGGACTAAAACAGGACTAAAACAAGACAAAAGCAGGACTAGAGCAGGACTAAAGCAGGACTAAACCAGGACTAAAGCAGGACTAAAGCAGGACTAAAACAGGACTAAAACAAGACTAAAACAAGACTAAAACAGGACTAAACCATGACTGAAACAGGGCTAAAACGGGACTTAAGCAGGACTAAAACGGGACTTAAGCAGGACTAAAACAGGACTAAAGTAGGACTAAAACAGGACTAAACCAGGACTGAAACAGGGCTAAAACAGGACTAAAGCAGGACTAAAACAGGACTAAAGTAGGACTAAAATAGGACTAAACCAGGACTAAACCAGGACTGAAGCAGGACTAAAACAGGACTGAAGCAGGACTAAAGCAGGACTGAACCAGGACTAAAACAGGACTAAAACAGGACTAAAGCAGGACTAAAGCAGGACTGAAGCAGGACTAAAGCAGGACTAAAGCAGGACTAAAGCAGGACTAAAGCAGGACCAAAACAGGACTAAAACAGGACTAAAGCAGGACTAAAACAGGACTAACGCAGGACTAAAGCAGGACTAAAGCAGGACTAAAGCAGGACTAAAACAGGACTAAAACAAGACTAAAACAGGACTAAACCATGACTGAAACAGGGCTAAAACGGGACTTAAGCAGGACTAAAACGGGACTTAAGCAGGACTAAAGTAGGACTAAAACAGGACTAAACCAGGACTGAAGCAGGGCTAAAGCAGGACTAAAACAAGACTAAAACAGGACTAAACCAGGACTGAAACAGGGCTAAAACAGGACTAAAGCAGGACTAAAACAGGACTAAAATAGGACTAAACCAGGACTAAACCAGGACTAAAACGGGACTTAAGCAGGACTAAAACAGGACTAAACCACGACTGAAACAGGGCTAAAACAGGACTTAAGCAGGACTAAAACAGGACTAAACCAGGACTGAAACAGGGCTAAAACAGGACTAAAGCAGGACTAAAACAGGACTAAAGTAGGACTAAAATAGGACTAAACCAGGACTAAACCAGGACTGAAGCAGGACTAAAACAGGACTAAACCAGGACTGAAGCAGGATTAAAACAGGACTAAAACAAGACTAAAACAGGACTAAACCAGGACTAAAACAGGACTAAACCAGGACTAAAGCAGGACTGAAGCAGGACTAAACCAGGACTGAAGCAGGACTAAAGCAGGACTAAAGCAGGACTAAAACAGGACTAAACCAGGACTAAAGCAGGACTGAAGCAGGACTAAACCAGGACTAAAGCAGGAATAAAACAAGACCAAAACAGGACTAAAACAGGACTAAACCAGGACTTAAGCAGGACTAAAACAAGACTAAAGCAGGACTAAACCAGGACTAAAACAAGACCAAAACAGGACTAAAACAGGACTAAAGCAGGACTAAAACAGGACTAAAGCAGGACTAAAACAGGACTAAAGCAGGACTAAAGCAGGACTGAAGCAGGGCTAAAACAAGACTAAAACAGGACTAAAACAAGACTAAAACAGGACTAAAGCAGGACTAAAACAGGACTAAAGTAGGACTAAAGCAGGACTAAAACAGGACTAAAGTAGGACTAAAATAGGACTAAACCAGGACTGAAGCAGGACTAAAGCAGGACTAAAGCAGGACTAAAGCAGGACTAAACCAGGACTAAAACAAGACTGAAGCAGGACTGAAGCAGGACTAAAGCAGGACTAAAATAGGACTAAACCAGGACTGAAGCAGGACTAAAGCAGGACTAAAGCAGGACTAAAGCAGGACTGAAGCAGGACTAAAGCAGGACTAAAACAGGACTAAACCAGGACTGAAGCAGGACTAAACCAGGACTAAAGCAGGAATAAAACAAGACCAAAACAGGACTAAACCAGGACTAAACCAGGACTGAAGCAGGACTAAAACAAGACTAAAGCAGGACTAAAGCAGGACTAAAACAGGACTAAAGCAGGACTAAAACAGGACTAAAGCAGGACTGAAGCAGGGCTAAAGCAGGGCTAAAGCAGGACTAAACCAGGACTAAAGCAG
Source organism: Odontamblyopus rebecca (assembly GCA_030686955.1). Taxonomy (NCBI): domain Eukaryota; kingdom Metazoa; phylum Chordata; class Actinopteri; order Gobiiformes; family Gobiidae; genus Odontamblyopus; species Odontamblyopus rebecca. Next base: position 1,319,246 of record CM060659.1, read on the forward strand.
GACTAAAGCGGGACTAAAGCAGGACTAAAACAAGACTGAAGCAGGACTAAAACAGGACTAAACCAGGACTAAAACAAGACTGAAGCAGGACTGAAGCAGGACTAAAGCAGGACTAAACCAGGACTAAAGCAGGACTGAACCAGGACTGAACCAGGACTAAACCAGGACTAAAGCAGGAATAAAACAGGACTTAACCAGGACTAAACCAGGACTGAAGCAGGACTAAAACAAGACCAAAGCAGGACTAAACCAGGACTAAAACAGGACTAAAGCAGGACTAAAGCAGGACTAAAACAGGACTAAAGCAGGACTAAAACAGGACTAAAGCAGGACTAAAACAGGACTAAAGCAGGACTGAAGCAGGGCTAAAGCAGGACTAAACCAGGACTAAAGCAGGACTAAAGCGGGACTAAAGCAGGACTAAAACAGGACTAAAACAAGACTAAAACAGGACTAAACCACGACTGAAACAGGGCTAAAACGGGACTTAAGCAGGACTAAAACGGGACTTAAGCAGGACTAAAACAGGACTAAAGTAGGACTAAACCAGGACTGAAGCAGGGCTAAAGCAGGGCTAAAACAGGACTAAAACATGACTAAAACAGGACTAAACCAGGACTAAACCAGGACTAAACCAGGACTGAAGCAGGACTAAAACAAGACTGAAGCAGGACTGAAGCAGGACTAAAGCAGGACTAAAACAAGACTAAAACAGGACTAAAGTAGGACTAAAACAGGACTAAACCAGGACTGAAGCAGGGCTAAAGCAGGACTAAAACAGGACTAAAACAGGACTAAACCAGGACTGAAACAGGGCTAAAACAGGACTAAACTAGGACTAAAACAGGACTAAACCAGGACTAAACCAGGACTGAAGCAGGACTAAAACAGGACTAAACCAGGACTGAAGCAGGACTGAAGCAGGACTAAAGCAGGACTAAAACAGGACTAAAGCAGGACTGAAGCAGGGCTAAAACAGGACTAAAATAGGGCTAAACCAGGGCTAAAGCAGGACTAAAACAAGACCAAAACAGGACTAAAGCAGGACTAAAACAGGACTAAAGCAGGGCTAAAGCAGGACTAAACCAGGACTGAAGCAGGGCTAAAGCAGGACTAAAATAAGACTAAAACAGGACTGAAACAGGGCTAAAACAGGACTAAAACAGGACTAAAGCAGGACTAAAACAGGACTAAAGTAGGACTAAAACAGGACTAAACCAGGACTAAACCAGGACTGAAGCAGGACTAAAACAGGACTAAACCAGGACTAAAGCAGGACTAAAACAGGACTAAAACAGGACTAAAACAGGACTAAACCAGGACTTAAAGCAGGACTAAAGCAGGACTGAAGCAGGACTAAAGCAGGACTAAAACAGGACTAAAACAGGACTAAAACAGGACTAAACCAGGACTAAAGCAGGACTAAAACAGGACTAAAACAGGACTAAAGCAAGACTAAAACAGGACTAAAACAGGACTAAAGCAGGTCTAAAGCAGGACTAAAGCAGGACTAAAGCAGGACTGAAGCAGGACTGAAGCAGGACTAAACCAGGACTAAACCAGGAATAAACCAGGACTAAAACAAGACTAAATCAGGACTGAAGCAGGACTAAAACAGGACTGAAGCAGGACTGAAGCAGGGCTAAAACAGGACTGAAGCAGGGCTAAAACAAGACTAAAACAGGACTAAACCACGACTGAAACAGGGCTAAAACGGGACTTAAGCAGGACTAAAACAGGACTAAACCAGGACTGAAGCAGGGCTAAAGCAGGACTAAAACAGGACTAAAACAAGACTAAAACAGGACTAAACCAGGACTGAAACAGGGCTAAAACAGGACTAAAGCAGGACTAAAACAGGACTAAAGTAGGACTAAAATAGGACTAAACCAGGACTGAAGCAGGACTAAAACAGGACTAAACCAGGACTGAAGCAGGACTAAAACAGGACTAAAACAAGACTAAAACAGGACTAAACCAGGACTAAAACAAGACTGAAGCAGGACTGAAGCAGGACTAAAGCAGGACTAAAGCAGGACTAAACCAGGACTGAAGCAGGACTAAAGCAGGACTAAAACAAGACTGAAGCAGGACTGAAGCAGGACTAAAGCAGGACTAAAGCAGGACTAAACCAGGACTAAAGCAGGACTGAAGCAGGACTAAAACAGGACTAAACCAGGACTAAACCAGGACTAAAGCAGGAATAAAACAAGACCAAAACAGGACTAAACCAGGACTAAACCAGGACTGAAGCAGGACTGAAGCAGGACTAAAGCAGGACTAAAACAGGACTAAAGCAGGACTGAAGCAGGGCTAATCCAGGACTAAACCAGGACTAAACCAGGACTAAACGGGACTTAAGCATGACTAAACCTGGACTTAAGCAGGACTAAATCAGGACTTAACCACGACTTAAACAGGTCTTAATCTGGACTTAAGCAGGACTAAAACTTGACTTAAGCAGGACTAAAACAGGACTAAAGCAGGACTGAAGCAGGACTAAAACAGGACTAAAACAAGACTAAAGCAGGACTAAACCAGGACTAAAACAGGACTAAAACAGGACTAAAGCAGGACTAAAGCAGGACTAAAACAGGACTGAAGCAGGACTAAAGCAGGACTAAAGCAGGACTAAAACAGGACTAAACCAGGACTAAAGCAGGACTGAAGCAGGACTAAACCAGGACTAAAGCAGGAATAAAACAAGACCAAAACAGGACTAAACCAGGACTGAAGCAGGACTAAAACAAGACTAAAGCAGGACTAAACCAGGACTAAAACAAGACCAAAACAGGACTAAAACAGGACTAAAGCAGGACTAAAACAGGACTAAAGCAGGACTAAAACAGGACTAAAGCAGGACTAAAGCAGGACTGAAGCAGGGCTAAAACAAGACTAAAACAGGACTAAACCACGACTGAAACAGGGCTAAAACGGGACTTAAGCAGGACTAAAACAGGACTGAAGCAGGACTAAAACAAGACTAAAACAGGACTAAAGCAGGACTAAAACAGGACTAAAGTAGGACTAAAGCAGGACTAAAACAGGACTAAAGTAGGACTAAAATAGGACTAAACCAGGACTGAAGCAGGACTAAAGCAGGACTAAAACAAGACTAAAACAGGACTAAACCATGACTAAAACACGACTTAAGCAGGACTTAAGCAGGACTAAAGCAGGACTAAAGCAGGACTAAACCAGGACTAAAGCAGGACTGAAGCAGGACTGAAGCAGGACTAAAGCAGGACTTAAGCAGGACTGAAGCAGGACTGAAGCAGGGCTAAAGCAGGACTAAAACAGGACTAAAACAAGACTAAAACAGGACTAAAGCAGGACTAAAACAGGACTAAAGTAGGACTAAAGCAGGACTAAAACAGGACTAAAGTGGGACTAAAATAGGACTAAACCAGCACTGAAGCAGGACTGAAGCAGGACTAAAACAAGACTAAAACAGGACTAAACCAGGACTAAAACAAGACTGAAGCAGGACTGAAGCAGGACTAAAGCAGGACTAAAGCAGGACTAAACCAGGACTAAAGCAGGACTGAAGCAGGACTAAAGCAGGACTAAAACAGGACTAAACCAGGACTGAACCAGGACTGAAGCAGGACTAAACCAGGACTAAAGCAGGAATAAAACAAGACCAAAACAGGACTAAAACAGGACTGAATCAGGACTAAAACAAGACTAAAGCAGGACTAAAGCAGGACTAAAGCAGGACTAAAACAGGACTAAACCAAGACTAAATCAGGACTAAAACAGGACTAAACCAGGACTAAAGCAGGACTAAAGCGGGACTAAAGCAGGACTAAAACAGGACTAAAACAAGAATAAAACAGGGCTAAAACGGGACTTAAGCAGGACTAAAACGGGACTTAAGCAGGACTAAAACAGGACTAAACCACGACTGAAACAGGGCTAAAACAGGACTAAAGCAGGACTAAAACAGGACTAAAGTAGGACTAAAATAGGACTAAACCAGGACTAAACCAGGACTGAAGCAGGACTAAAACAGGACTAAACCAGGACTGAAGCAGGACTAAAACAGGACTAAAACAAGACTAAAACAGGACTAAACCAGGACTAAAACAGGACTGAAGCAGGACTAAAGCAGGACTAAAGCAGGACTAAACCAGGACTGAAGCAGGACTAAACCAGGACTAAAGCAGGACTGAAGCAGGACTAAAACAGGACTAAAGCAGGACTAAAACAGGACTAAACCAGGACTAAAGCAGGACTGAAGCAGGACTAAACCATGACTAAATCAGGAATAAAACAAGACCAAAACAGGACTAAACCGGGACTTAAGCAGGACTAAAACAGGACTAAAGCAGGACTAAACCAGGACTGAAGCAGGACTAAAACAAGACAAAAACAGGACTCAAACAGGACTAAAACAGGACTGATGCAGGACTAAAGCAGGACTAAAACAGGACTAAAGCAGGACTAAAGCAGGACTGAAGCAGGGCTAAAACAAGACTAAAACAGGACTAAACCACGACTGAAACAGGGCTAAAACGGGACTTAAGCAGGACTAAAACAGGACTAAAGCAGGACTAAAACAGGACTAAAGTAGGACTAAAATAGGACTAAACCAGGACTGAAGCAGGACTAAAACAGGACTAAACCAGGACTGAAGCAGGACTAAAACAGGACTAAACCAGGACTGAAGCAGGACTAAAACAGGACTAAAACAAGACTAAAACAGGACTAAACCAGGACTAAAACAAGACTGAAGCAGGACTGAAGCAGGACTAAAGCAGGACTAAAGCAGGACTAAACCAGGACTAAAGCAGGACTGAAGCAGGACTAAAGCAGGACTAAAACAGGACTAAACCAGGACTGAACCAGGACTGAAGCAGGACTAAACCAGGACTAAAGCAGGAATAAAACAAGACCAAAACAGGACTAAACCAGGACTAAACCAGGACTGAAGCAGGACTAAAACAAGACTAAAGCAGGACTAAACCAGGACTAAAACAAGACCAAAACAGGACTAAAGCAGGACTAAAGCAGGACTAAAACAGGACTAAAGCAGGACTAAAACAGGACTAAAGCAGGACTGAAGCAGGGCTAAAGCAGGACTAAACCAGGACTAAAGCAGGACTAAAGCGGGACTAAAGCAGGACTAAAACAGGACTAAAACAAGACTAAAACAGGACTAAACCACGACTGAAACAGGGCTAAAACGGGACTTAAGCAGGACTAAAACGGGACTTAAGCAGGACTAAAACAGGACTAAAGTAGGACTAAACCAGGACTAAACCAGGACTGAAGCAGGGCTAAAGCAGGACTAAACCAGGACTGAAGCAGGGTTAAAGCAGGGCTAAAACAGGACTAAAACATGACTAAAACATGACTAAAACAGGACTAAACCAGGACTGAAACAGGGCTAAAACAGGACTAAAGCAGGACTAAAACAGGACTAAAGTAGGACTAAAACAGGACTAAACCAGGACTAAAGCAGGACTAAACCAGGACTAAAGCAGGACTGAAGCAGGGCTAATCCAGGACTAAACCAGGACTAAACCAGGACTAAACCAGGACTGAAGCAGGACTAAAACAAGACCAAAACAGGACTAAACCAGGACTGAAGCAGGACTGAAGCAGGGCTAATCCAGGACTAAACCAGGACTAAACCAGGACTGAAGCAGGACTAAAACAAGACCAAAACAGGACTAAACCAGGACTAAACCAGGACTGAAGCAGGACTGAAGCAGGACTAAAACAAGACCAAAACAGGACTAAACCAGGACTAAACCAGGACTGAAGCAGGACTAAAACAAGACCAAAACAGGACTAAACCAGGACTGACGCAGGACTGAAGCAGGGCTAAACCAGGACTAAACCAGGACTAAACCAGGACTGAAGCAGGACTAAAACAAGACCAAAACAGGACTAAACCAGGACTAAACCAGGACTAAAACAGGACTAAAGCAGGAATAAAACAAGACCAAAACAGGACTAAACCAGGACTAAACCAGGACTGAAGCAGGACTAAAACAAGACTAAAACAGGACTAAAGCAGGACTAAAACAGGACTAAAATAGGGCTAAACCAGGGCTAAAACAGAACTAAACCAGGACTGAAGCAGGGCTAAAACAGGACTAAAATAGGGCTAAACCAGGGCTAAAGCAGGACTAAAACAAGACTAAAACAGGACTAAAACAGGACTAAAGCAGGACTAAAACAAGACTAAAACAGGACTGAAGCAGGACTAAAACAAGACTAAAACAGGACTAAAACAGGACTAAAGCAGGAAACCAGAGTCTCTTCCTCATCTCCACTCAGGGTCACAGCTCTTCACATGTCCCACTGTGACTCAAACCACAGACTGAGAAGTTGGGACTTGTAGTTAAGACAAAAGTCCAGGTGGATTAGTATATTTTTTATTTGTGTGTTTGGAGACAGGTCCAGATTCTTCTCGAAATGGTTCAGTTTGACTGAAAATAATAAGTGAGTTGTGGAGTTACATGAATGTTTTATTTTGTATTGAGAGTTCCTTTTATCAGAAAGTGCACAAACAGAAACAAATTAAGAAAAAGTGCTCAGACCCTGGGACTGAAGAGCGGCTTTAAGTCTTTTTCTCACATTTGTACCACGAAGAAATACAGATGAACCAAGGCAGACAAAAACACCCCGAGATTTTATTTTTCTCCTGCCTGAAGCTGAAGAATCAGTCCAGGAAAATTAAAGTAGACTCTAAATTGATTAAGTTACCACTTTCTCCAAAAGGGAAGGAGACTCATTTTAAAATGATAAATGATATCTCCCCTGTGGGCCTGTTTCTTAACAGAAGATTAATATTTGAGGTTGAATTTTGTATTTTGTGTCATTCAGAAGAATCTTTGGGTCATTTGTTTTCTGTCTCTCTCAGGTCTTCTGGGCAGACGTCAGAAACTGGAGCTAAATTTAAAAATGAAAATCCCTGTGTTAAAAACTGGTCACATTTTATTTTATATGGAGAATTTGGATTTGTCAACAAAGTGTTATATTGTTTTGCTTTTGGCAAAATACCAGATTCACCACAGCAAATGGAGAGGGAACAAACCTTAATTTTCCTGTTTTATGAACGTGTTTAAATTGTGTCATAGACCCTGTGGTTATGTCTCCCTGACCACATCAGAATATTGGAAAAGAGCTAAAGCTCCGTCCACCTGAGGCCAAACTCCTGTTTTAATGAAATGCTCCAAGTGAAAATCTAATCTACCAACCAGGACTAAACCAGGACTAAGCCAGGACTATATCTCTGGTCTAAACCAGCGGAGCATAAATTGCATTTGTTGATCTCCAGCAGACTGCGCCTCTGCGTTTAGTGTCAGATTTTACTCGGACAACGTTACAAACTTTTTCAGTTTTATTTATACAAACCTCCGAACCCGAGTCTGTCCCAGCTTAAAGTTTAGAAAATCTGCTCACCGTAGAAACTGAATATTTTTTATATAGTGACACCCCCTGGTGTGTTCTTGTGTTTATTTGCGTTTGTGAATTTCTGTTCAAATAAATCTTAAAAAAAAAAAAAAAAACCCTGGAGCTGAAGTACGTGGTCGCGTCGTGCTTGCGTCAGCGCGTGGCGATGACGTATATAGTGAGCGGCGCCGTTCAGACTGTGATGGGAGCTGCAGATTTGGTCTTTATTTTGATCGTGTGATCTGTGAATGGCGCCGAAACAGGACCCGAAACCCAAATTTCAAGAAGGTAAATGTTGTGACCGCGGAGAACCGGGCCGAGCGCCGCGGAGCCCGGAGCCTCCGGAGCCTCCCGAGCCCAGCCCGCCGCCATCAGCGGCCCCGACACTATTGTCCCTTTGTGCCCCAAATCCTCCGCGATCCTGCGGAGGAGCGAAACTGAACCTGCCCTCCTGCTGCACCTGTGCCCGCAGGAGGAGCAGGAGGAGCAGGAGGGGATGGAGGTTCCTCAGGTTCCTCAGGAGAAGCTTCTGCTCCTGCAGGAGGAGTTCGGCCTCTGCTCAGTTTGGTGCTTTGTACCGCAGCCTTGTGGACGGATTAATAACTGAAGAACTGAGTTGAGCATGAGCATTAAGTGGAGCATTTATTATTTTGGTCATTTGTATATTTGAGTTATTTTTGTGGAGTCTGTTTTTGTTCTTTTCTGGGTTCAGTGTTGTGTGAATGTGGAGCTGGTGCATCTGTTTCTGCATTTGTGGCCTTTCGGAGCTCAGGATGAACACTTTGTTTTTCAGCAGCTTTAAGAAGTTCAGCAGAACTTCACTTATTTATCCTCATTAATTAAACAGACCGCTGCCAGTGAATGAATGAATGAATGAATGAATGGATTTTGACTGAATCTTCACAAGCTCCATGAGGATCTGGACCAGGGAGTCCAGATTTTCCAAACTCTAAACTGGGACACCCCTGGGTTTGGATGTTCGGTGTGAATAAAACAGTGAAAAGCGCGTGTAAGATTGTGCATTCTCCGGTCATAAGGGGAGAGACTTCTGACGCTGCTTTTTTTTGCTTTACGGTGAGTCACAAACGTGGATTTCTGCATTTTGGCAAAACAAATGACAATTTATGCTCCTCTTTACTGTTGGCAGGATCAGATTAGTCGAATTGTCCTGGTTTAGTCTTAGTTTAGTTCTGGGTTAGATCAGACTGGTCAGAAATAGGGACATTTCTTGTATAAAACGGACAAATCAGTGGTTTTCTTGACACTGCAGTTCTTTTCTCTCACTGTGTGAAACTCTTGTGTCCCAGGTGAAAGAGTGCTGTGTTTTCATGGGCCATTGCTCTACGAAGCTAAGGTGGGTTTAATGTTTGGTTCTTTATACCTGATGTTTGTTTGTTCCTTATTTGTGACGCTTCTTTCTTTCTCGCCGCAGTGTGTGAAAATCAACGTCAAGGATAAACAGATCAAATATTTTATTCATTACAGCGGGTGGAACAAAAAGTAGGCTCTGGTTCTTGCTCTGTTCATGCACACACGCCGTGTCTGTGGAGTGGAGAGCTGTGTTTTCACGCTCTGTGCTTCTTGCAGTTGGGACGAATGGGTTCCTGAGAGCCGTGTTCTGAAGTATGTGGACAGTAACCTGCAGAAACAAAAAGAGCTTCAGAAGGCTAATCAGTGAGTGCTTTTCCCTCCACACGTGTGACGATTATTTTATCCACTTATCGTTCAGTATATGAAGCTGGAACTGTACATTTCATTCACTATTACATTTCTTTTACTGGGACATGTTTGCTTATTTTTTGGCTTTGCGATCAGATTTAAGCTGTAAAACTGACAAACTCTGCTCTAAAGTGTCTGATTCTGCCGTGTTTTTACTGCAGCGTCTGTACATTTGTTTTAATACAGAATGTCCCAAAAAAACACAGGCCAATAATTCTTGTTGAAATAACCTCAAATTTTCACAGAATGTTTAAAAACAGATCCAGATTTGATATTTAATGTTTTATTGTAGTTCTGTTTTCAGGTTGAGCCGTTCACTTCTCTCCTGATGCTGATGTTTTAACCAGATCCTTTAGTCCTGCAGAAGCTCCTTCCTCTTTACGCTTTTGTACTAAGTCCAAAGTTGTTTGGAAGTTGAAGTTTTTCCAGATTTTGCGCTGAAGCTGCACAGTCTGAGTGTGTGGAGCAGATTCAAGACACAAAACGACTTCTGTTTGGGACTGAACGGCTCAACCTGAAAAAGAAACAAAAATAAAACATTAAGTGTAAAATCTTGATCTTTTTCTAAACGTATATCACTGTTTTCTTAAGCAAAATACTGGACTTCAGACTGTGTTTTTGTGATTCGTCTCAGGCCTGATTCATATAAAAGGTATAAAAAAAGACTCTGTTCAGATGGTTTGATGTTGGTGCTTTTCTCAGAGACCATTATGTAGAAGGAAGAATGAGGGGAGCTGCACCAAATAAGAAAATCCCTGCCCCACCGCAGAAAAATGAAGTGTGAGTTTGGACTTTTCTCATTTTGCTTTCACAGACGGGCCCCAGAACAAGGCCACATACACAGTATATTTCACACGTTTTCTGTTAGGCTTATGTTTCCTGTGGGAGGTTCGATTAGACACTTTACATTTCAAACTCATCAGTATTTTAAGAATGAGTCCGTAACTCTGACGCCCGGTCTGTTACAAACCAGTTTCACTTTCATATTTACATATTTTTACTCTCATTTTTTCCCCACTGCAGGAAAGCCAAAAAGAACAAACAGAAAAGTGAGTATTTTTCTATTTCTATCACTGTCATAAGAAATTAAAGCTCCTAAAATCACACACACCTGACTCCTGTGAGCTTCAAGTCTGATGTCCCTCGTCACAAACACAGAGCTGGAGTCGTGTTTGTTTCATTCACGTGTTTGAGGAACTCTTTATTATTCGTCTGTTACATCTGCAAAGCCCCAAACGCTCTGCTCCACCTTGTGATGTCATGAAGTGGTAGATTCCAAGTGAACAGCTCCTTTTCCCTTAAGTCCAAGATTCAGAACAATTCCAGGACTGAAATGATCCAGGCGATTCTAGTGAAGCTGTGTGGAGTTTAAAAACACAGTGGAGCACTTCCTGTGTCGCCACATGATGACATCACGAGGTGGAACGGAGTGTTTTCAGTTTGAGAGAAGAACTAAGAAGCCTAAATGTGCAGGTTTGTGCGTTAAACGTGTGAATGAAGCAGACGTCCAGCTCTGTTCATGACGAGGAAACGGCATCAGACGAAATAAATGTGAAAAACCTCTTTGGTCTGAGCTTTTCCTGGTGTTTGTCTTTAGCTCCTGGAGCCGGAGAAGGCACCAGCTCAGGAGGAGACCCCACCCACCCCCCGAGGAAGAAGAGGGCCCGGGTCGACCCCACGGTGGAGAGTGTAGGTCACAGTGTTGTTTCCCCACTCGAACTCTCACAGGGTTTTTCAACGTTCACGTGTGTTTCTTCAGGAGGAAACTTTTATAAACCGTGTTGAGGTCAAAGTGAAGATTCCAGAAGAACTGAAACCCTGGCTCGTGGACGACTGGGACCTGATCACCCGACAGAAACAGGTGAGGGACTGGACCAGAAAACCTTTTTCTCCAGAAGTTTGGATTTGGAGCGAACAAAAAGAGTTAACCGCTGCTGAGTTAATGTTTGGAGAAGCCGTGGCTCCAGAAAACAGAGCTACAGTCATGGAGAAGTACTGGAGAGCACTGTGGACTCAGCTGTGGAGAGCACTGTGGACTCAGCTGTGGAGAGCACTGTGGACTCAGCTGTGGAGAGCACTGTGGACTCAGCTGTGGAGAGCACTGTGGACTCAGCTGTGGAGAGCACTGTGGACTCAGCTGTGGACTCCGCTGTGGAGAGCACTGTGGACTCGGCTGTGGAGAGCACTGTGGACTCAGCTGTGGAGAGCACTGTGGACTCAGCTGTGGAGAGCACTGTGGACTCAGCTGTGGAGAGCACTGTGGACTCAGCTGTGGAGAGCACTGTGGACTCAGCTGTGGAGAGCACTGTGGACTCCGCTGTGGAGAGCACTGTGGACTCAGCTGTGGACTTTCTTTCTGATCATGTACATCAGAAATCTTAAGATAAAGAGTTTGCTGTGTTATAAAGTAGAAACCGAAACCCTCCGGCTCTTCTAACATGCAGAAAGTGAACGTTATTTACAGGTGCAGCGTCTGAGCAGCTCGGCCTTCATCAGACTAAAGGACGAACGCTTTTACCCGATGAACGTCGAGCTGCTGAGATGTTTCCACCGCTGTGAATAACGCTCACTTCCTGCAGGAGTCTTTCCATTTATTTATTTACATGAAAATCTCACCTTTCAACACCAGATGCTCCGAACAGATTTGAAACATTATTTTGCATTTGCTTCTCAGCTTTTCCATCTCCCAGCCAAGAAGAACGTTGACGCTGTTCTCGAAGATTATGCAAATTACAAGAAATCGAGAGGAAACACTGACAGCAAGTAAGTTCAGCCTTGGCCGGATTCACATGTCGCACGTCTGCTGTTTGTGACGGCTCTTTGTTTTCAGGGAGTTTGCTGTGAACGAGGTGGTGGCCGGGATCCGGGAGTATTTTAACGTCATGCTGGGGACTCAGCTGCTCTACAAGTTCGAGCGACCTCAGTACGCGGACGTGTTGGCCAATCACCCGGACACGTCCATGTCGCAGATCTACGGGGCCCCTCACCTGCTCAGACTGTTCGGTAAAAACACAAAGACTCAAACACCTCCTGACGTGAACGATGAGCTCAGAGATGAGTTAAAACCTTCAAATAAGAATTCAGCATTTTTAACCTCCAGCCGCAAAAACACACAAAAACATCCCCATTCAAAAGAGGGAAACTATGAAGAGCTCCGGCCAGCAGGGGGCGCCACTTCAGACCCCAGACTTCACAGAGCGTCTGGAGCTTTGCAGATGGAACAGACGAATAATAAAGAGTTCGTCAAACATGTGAATGAAACAAACGCGACTCCGGCTCTGAGACGAGGAACAGAAGAACATTAGAACAGGACTTAGAGCTCACTCAGTTTGGTGTGATGTTTAAAGTGAAAGTAGATTACTGCCCCCTGCTGGTCGTCTCCACCCTGTGAACGAGATTTGATGTTTGTAAAAAATAATTTCAAAAGCACCAAAACCTAATCTGTGAATTGAGTTTCTTTGTTGGTTTCCAGTGAGAATCGGTGCCATGTTGGCCTACACACCGCTGGACGAGAAGAGCCTGGCTCTGCTCCTCAGTTACCTCCAGGACTTTCTCAAGTCAGTTTGTCTCTGGGTCTCTGTGTCTGTGTCTCTGTGTCTGTGTCTGTCTCTGTGTCTCTGTCTGTGTCTCTGTGTGTCTCTGTCTCTGTGTCCCTGTCTCTGTGTCTGTGTCTCTGTGTCTGTCTCTGTGTCTGTCTCTGTGTCTCTCTCTCTGTGTCTGTGTCTCTGTGTCTGTGTCTCTGTGTCTCTGTGTGTCTCTGTCTCTGTGTCCCTGTGTCTCTGTCTCTGTGTCTCTGTGTCTGTGTCTCTGTGTCTCTGTGTCTGTCTCTGTGTCTGTCTCTGTGTCTCTGTCTCTCTCTCTGTGTCTCTGTCTCTCTCTCTGTGTCTGTGTCTCTGTCTCTCTCTCTGTGTCTGTGTCTCTGTGTCTCTGTCTCTCTGTGTCTCTCTTTCCGTGTCTCTGTGTCTCTGCCTCTCTCTCCGTGTCTCTGTGTCTCTGTCTCTCTCTCCGTGTCTCTGTGTCTCTCTCTCCGTGTCTCTGTCTCTGTGTCTCTGTCTGTCTCTCTGTCTCTGTGTCTCTCTCTCTCCGTGTCTCTGTGTCTCTGTCTCTCTCTGTCTCTGTGTCTCTGTCTCTCTCTGTGTCTCTGTCTCTCTGTCTCTGTGTCTCTGTCTCTCTGTCTCTCTGTCTTTCTCTCTGTCTCTCTGTCTCTCTCTGTGTCTCTGTCTGTCTGTCTCTCTCTGTGTCTCTGTCTGTCTGTCTCTGTGTCTCTCTCTGTGTCTCTGTCTCTGTGTCTCTGTCTCTCTGTGTCTGTCTCTGTGTCTCTCTCTGTGTTTGTCTCTCTGTGTCTCTGTCTCTGTGTCTCTGTCTCTCTCTGTGTCTCTGTCTCTCTCTGTGTCTCTGTCTCTCGCTGTCTGTTTCTGTCTCTGTGTCTGTCTCTGTGTCTCTGTCTCTCTCTCTGTCTCTGTCTCTCTCTCTGTGTCTGTCTCTGTCTCTCTCTGTGTCTCTGTGTCTCTGTCTCTGTGTCTCTCTCTGTGTCTCTGTGTCTGTGTCTGTCTCTGTTTCTGTGTCTCTGTCTCTGTGTGTCTCTGTCTCTGTGTCTCTGTGTGTCTGTGTCTCTGTGTCTGTCTCTGTGTCTGTCTCTGTGTCTGTCTCTGTCTCTGTCTCTCTCTCTGTGTCTCTGTCTCTCTCTCTGTGTCTGTCTCTGTCTCTCTCTCTGTCTCTGTGTCTCTCTCTGTGTCTCTGTCTCTGTGTCTCTCTCTCCGTGTCTCTGTGTCTCTGTCTCTGTGTCTCTGTGTCTCTCTGTCTCTGTGTCTCTGTGTCTCTGTCTCTCTGTCTCTGTGTCTGTGTCTCTGTGTCTCTCTCTCCGTGTCTCTGTCTCTTTGTCTCTGTCTGTCTCTGTGTCTCTATCTCTCAGTGTCTCTGTCTCTCTCTGTCTCTGTGTCTCTGTCTCTCTGTGTCTCTGTCTCTGTGTCTCTGTCTCTGTCTCTCTGTGTCTCTGTCTCTGTCTTTCTCTCTGTCTCTCTGTCTCTCTCTCTCTGTGTCTCTGTCTGTCTGTCTCTCTCTGTGTCTCTGTCTGTCTGTCTCTGTGTCTCTCTCTGTGTCTCTGTCTCTGTGTCTCTGTCTCTCTGTGTCTGTCTCTGTGTCTCTCTCTGTGTTTGTCTCTCTGTGTCTGTGTCTCTGTCTCTCTGTGTCTCTGTCTCTCTCTGTGTCTCTGTCTCTCGCTGTCTGTTTCTGTCTCTGTGTCTGTCTCTGTGTCTCTGTCTCTCTCTCTGTCTCTCTCTGTGTCTCTGTGTCTCTGTCTCTGTGTCTCTCTCTGTGTCTCTGTGTCTGTGTCTCTGTGTCTGTCTCTGTTTCTGTGTCTCTGTCTCTGTGTGTCTCTGTCTCTGTGTCTCTGTGTGTCTGTGTCTCTGTGTATGTGTCTCTGTCTCTGTGTCTCTGTCTCTCTCTCTGTCTCTGTCTCTCTCTCTGTGTCTGTGTCTCTGTCTCTCTGTGTCTCTGTCTCTGTGTCTCTGTGTCTCTCTCTCCGTGTCTCTGTGTCTCTGTCTCTCTGTCTCTGTGTCTGTGTCTCTGTGTCTCTCTCTCCGTGTCTCTGTCTCTGTGTCTCTGTCTGTCTCTCTGTCTCTGTGTCTCTCTCTCTCCGTGTCTCTGTCTCTGTGTCTCTGTCTCTCTCTGTGTCTCTGTCTCTGTCTCTCTGTGTCTCTGTCTCTGTCTCTCTGTGTCTCTGTCTCTGTCTTTCTCTCTGTCTCTCTGTCTCTCTCTCTCTGTGTCTCTGTCTGTCTGTCTCTCTCTGTGTCTCTGTCTGTCTGTCTCTGTGTCTCTCTCTGTGTCTCTGTCTCTGTGTCTCTGTCTCTCTGTGTCTGTCTCTGTGTCTCTCTCTGTGTTTGTCTCTTTGTGTCTCTGTCTCTCTGTGTCTCTGTCTCTCTCTGTGTCTCTGTCTCTCTCTGTCTCTGTGTCTCTGTCTCTCTGTGTCTGTTTCTGTCTCTGTGTCTGTCTCTGTGTCTCTGTCTCTGTGTCTCTGTCTCTCTCTCTGTCTCTCTGTGTCTCTGTCTCTCTCTCTGTCTCTCTGTGTCTCTGTCTCTGTGTCTCTCTCTGTGTCTCTGTGTCTGTCTCTGTGTCTGTGTCTCTGTCTGTGTCTCTCTGTCTCTCTCTCTGTGTCTGTCTCTGTGTCTCTGTCTGTGTCTCTGTGTCTCTGTCTCTGTGTTTCTGTCTCTGTGTCTCTGTCTGTGTGTCTGTGTCTCTGTGTCTCTCTCTGTGTCTGTGTCTCTGTGTCTCTGTCTCTCTCTCTGTGTCTGTGTCTCTGTCTCTGTGTCTCTGTCTCTGTGTCTGTCTCTGTGTCCCTGTGTCTGTGTCTGTCTCTCTGTCTCTCTGTCTCTGTCTCTGTGTCCCTGTCCCTGTGTCTCTGTCTCTTTGTCTCTGTGTCTCTGTGTCTCTGTCTCTCTCTCTCTGTGTCTGTGTCTGTGTCTCTGTCTCTGTGTCTCTGTCTCAGTGTCTCTCTCTCTCTGTCTCTCTGTGTCTGTGTCTCTCTGTCTCTGTGTCTCTCTCTCTCTGTCTCTGTGTCTCTGTCTCTCTGTCTCTGTGTCTCTGTCTCTCTCTCTGTCTCTGTGTCTCTGTCTCTCTGTCTCTCTCTGTGTCTCTGTCTCTGTGTCTCTCTCTGTGTCTGTGTGTCTGTGTGTCTGTGTCTCTGTCTGTGTCTCTCTGCCTCTCTCTCTGTGTCTCTGTCTCTGTGTGTCTGTGTCTCTGTCTCTGTGTCTCTGTCTCTGTGTCTCTGTCTCTGTGTCTCTCTCTGTGTCTCTCTCTCTCTGTGTCTCTGTGTCTGTCTCTGTGTCTCTCTCTCTGTGTCTCTGTGTCTCTGTCTCTGTGTCTGTGTCTCTCTCTGTGTCTCTCTCTCTCTGTGTCTCTGTGTCTGTCTCTGTGTCTCTCTCTCTGTGTCTCTGTGTCTCTGTCTCTGTGTCCCTGTGTCTGTGTCTCTGTGTCTGTGTCTCTGTGTCTGTGTCTCTGTCTCTGTGTCTCTGTCTCTCTCTCTCTCTGTGTCTGTGTCTCTGTCTCTGTGTCTCTGTCTCTCTCTCTCTCTGTGTCTGTGTCTCTGTGTCTGTGTCTCTGTGTCTGTGTCTCTGTGTCTCTGTCTCTGTGTCTCTGTCTCAGTGTCTCTCTGTGTCTCTGTCTCTGTGTCTGTGTCTCTCTGTCTCTGTCTCTGTCTCTGTGTCTCTGTGTCTCTGTCTCTGTGTCTCTGTCTCTGTGTCTCTGTCTCTGTGTCTCTGTCTCTGTCTCTGTGTCTCTGTGTTCTGTCTGTCTCTGTGTCTCTGTCTCTGTCTCTCTGTCTCTGTCTCTGTGTCTCTGTGTCTCTGTCTCTGTGTCTCTGTGTCTCTGTCTCAGTGTCTCTGTGTCTCTGTGTCTCTGTCTCTGTCTCTCTGTGTCTGTGTCTCTCTGTCTCTGTGTCTCTCTGTCTCTGTCTCTCTGTCTCTGTGTCTCTGTCTCTCTCTCTGTCTCTGTGTCTCTCTTTGTGTCTGTGTGTCTGTGTCTCTGTCTGTCTCTCTGCCTCTCTCTCTGTCTCTGTCTCTGTGTGTCTGTGTCTCTGTGTCTCTGTCTCTGTGTTTCTGTCTCTGTGTCTCTGTCTGTGTGTCTCTGTCTCTGTGTCTCTGTCTCTGTGTCTCTCTGTGTCTCTGTCTCTCTGTGTCTCTGTGTCTCTGTCTCTGTGTCTCTGTCTCTGTCTCTGTGTCTCTGTCCCTGTGTCTGTGTCTCTGTCTCTGTGTCTCTGTCTCTGTGTCTCTGTCTCTGTGTCTCTGTCTCTGTGTCTCTGTGTCTCTGTGTCTGTGTCTCTGTGTCTCTGTCTCTGTGTCTCTGTCTCTGTGTCTCTGTCTCTGTCTCTCTCTCTCTGTGTCTGTGTCTCTGTGTCTGTGTCTCTGTCTCTGTGTCTCTGTCTCAGTGTCTCTCTGTCTCTGTGTCTCTCTGTGTCTGTGTCTCTCTGTCTCTGTCTCTCTGTCTCTGTCTCTGTCTCTCTCTCTCTGTGTCTCTGTCTCTGTGTCTCTGTGTCTCTGTCTCTGTCTCTCTCTGTGTATGTGTCTCTGTGTCTGTGTCTCTCTCTCTGTGTCTCTGTCTCTGTGTCTCTGTCTCTGTGTCTGTGTCTGTGTCTCTGTCTCTGTGTCTCTGTGTCTCTGTGTCTCTGTCTCTGTCTCTCTCTCTGTGTCTGTGTGTCTGTGTCTCTGTCTCTGTCTCTCTCTCTGTGTCTGTGTCTCTGTGTCTGTGTCTCTGTCTCTGTGTCTGTGTCTCTGTGTCTGTGTCTCTGTCTCTGTGTCTGTGTCTCTGTGTCTCTGTCTCTCTCTCTCTGTGTCTCTGTCTCTGTGTCTCTGTCTCTGTGTCTCTGTCTCTGTGTCTCTGTGTCTGTCTCTCTGTCTCTGTGTCTCTGTGTCTGTGTCTCTCTGTCTCTGTCTCTCTGTCTCTGTCTCTCTCTCTCTGTGTCTCTGTCTCTGTGTCTCTGTCTCTGTGTCTCTCTGCCTCTGTGTCTCTGTCTCTCTCTCTGTGTATGTGTCTGTGTCTCTGTGTCTGTGTGTGTGTGTGTGTGGCTGTGTGTGTGTGTGTGTGCCATTGTGTGCTACGTGTGTGTGCTGGTGGTATTGTTGTGTGTGTGATGATGTGTGTGTTATTCGTGGTGATGATACTTGTTGTGCTGATGATTTATTTGTTGATTGTAATTCTGATTATGTATTCTGATGCATTCACTTATTCTGATTATATTATTGTGTATACATATTCTATTGTACATGATATTTATTCTATTATTATTTATTCATTGTGTGATATTCGTGTGATATTCAATTTGATATTATTTATTCAATCTGAATTTACTGTGTAATTGTATTCTACATTGTATTGTGTGTGTTATTTATATGATTGTTGTGCATTTCCATTTAATTGTTGTTGTTATTCCAATTGTTGTTGTTGATTGTTATTTGTCTGGTATTTGTTGTTACTATTTGGTGTCTGTCTGTTGTGATTCGTTATTTGTTCACGTTGATTGATGTTGATGTATTATGATTCACGATTGTCTATGATTGATTCCCAGTGTGATTATGATGGTGTTGTTAACAATTTGATTGTTATAATATAAACATTATACAGTGCAAAACTTTGTTATACACATTCTACAATTCAATTGTTGTTATTGTTACTTGTGTTGTGTTTGTGCATACGTTGTGTTATTGTTATTATTTGTGTGATTCAATTGTTTCTTGTAATTGTGTTGTTGTTGTATTTATTTGTGTGTGATATGATATTGTTATTCTATTTGTGTTGTATTCTGTCTGATATTTATTATTTGTGGTATTATTTGTGTGTGTGTGTGTGTGCAATATTCATTTGTGGTGTATTTATTCTGTACATTCTTCGTTGATTGCGGTGATTGGTGCAAATTGATCGTTCTACTGTTTCTTGATCCATATTCATTGATGACGTGTTGTTCAATTTGATTGTTGTTGTTGTGCCCATACTGTTGTTATACCATTGTTGTTACTATCTTAATTGTGGTATACTTCTGTTACACTTGATTCTATTTAATTTGATGTGTTCACATTTGTTACTACAGTGTGTTAATTGAGTATTGTTATTCTATTATTAATTATTTATTTGTGTTATTCTTGATTGTTAGGTATTTGTTATTCAATTGTGATGATGACTGTTGTTGTGATTTATATTATACAGGTGAGTATTTGTATATTCTATTATACCTATGTGTGCCACAGTATTCTATTTGTTGTGTTACAGTGTGACTGTGATGAGTGACTGTGATGCCTTCTATGTTATACGGTGTTGTTGTGTTCTCTACTGATCTATCTTATTTGTTACATTTGTGGATTCCATGCGTGATTATGATGCGCGTTATTCCAGGTGATGATTGATGTTGTTGTTCGTGATCTACGTCTGTTGATTGATTGTTGTTGTTGTTATTCACTGATATTATTGATTCATTGTGTTGTTACTGTATTTGTTGTTGTTACGTTCTGGTGTGTTATTTCTCCTTGATGTTGTTAATTAATTATTCAATTGATATTGATATTATTGTGGCTAATTATTATTCATTATTATTCTATGATATTAACAATTGTACAATTCTACCTATTGGTGATGATGGAATTACCACTATACAATTGATATTCTTGTAGTGCTGATATTTGTGATTGTTGTTATTCTATTTATTATATTGTGCTTAATTTATATTGTGTGATATTCCATTTGATTCACATTTGTGTTATAGCCTAACCTTCATTGTATCTGTGTGTGTTATTTATTGTATTGTGTGTGTTACTGTGTTGTACATGTTGTTTGTTCCCTTGTTGTTTGATTATTGTGTGTGTGTGATATAATTATTGATATTGATTATTCTGTGTGTGTGGTGTGTGTGATACAATTGTGTGCAATTCTATTCTGTGTGTATTCAATTATATTTATTCATTCATTATTACTAGCAAATTATTATTCTATTCTATTAATACATTCCATTATTATTATTCTGTGTGTGTTATTGTGTGTGTATTATTTAAGTGATATATTGTGTGTGTGTGTGTGTGTAGTGTGTGTGTGTGTGTGTGTGATATTGTGTGTGTTGTATTCTGTGTGTTAGTGTGTGTATTTGTGTTATTTGTGTGTGTAGTGTGATATAAATTGTGGTATTTATTGTGTATTTATTTATTATTTATTTGTGTAGGTATTTATTTTACTTGTTATTTTGTTGTTGTTGTTGTTATTCTGTTTTGTGATACATTATTGTTGTTATGATTGTATGATTCGTTTTGATTGATCGTTGCGTTGATTGCAGTTGCGTTCAGGTGTTGATTGATTGTTGATTTGTTGTGATGCAATTATTCATTGTTACGATGATATTGATTACTCCCCTACTACATTCAATTCTACGATTGTTGTTATTTGTTACGATACTATTCTGATTTACTACCTGTGTGATACACATTTGTGTGTTTGGTGTATTTGATGTGTTACACGTTATTTATTGTTGTACTTACTAGTACAGTTCACGATTCACATTGTATTTATTGTTGTATTGTAGTGTGACTCTTGATTGTGTGTGTGGTATTGGATGTATTGTTTTATTGTATTGTATTCTTGTTGTTGTTGGTTGATGCGGTTGTGATTAATTTACCGGTGCTGTACTGCATTATTTACGTTGCCACGTTTGTTGATTACGTTACCATGATGATTACCGTTCACATTTACGTTAATTGTTGATTGTTATTCTATTGATTGATTGGTGATTAATGATTATGATTTGATGATGTATTCTTTATATTGATGATATTGTGATGATTATTGTTCATTATTATTTATTGTGCGTGTGTTAATTACAGCTATTCCGGTATTCCCTGATGGCAATTATTCTGTTGCAAATTGTGTTATTCACACGCGTGTAATTGATACTATGATGATTTGATATTGTGTGATATTTACATTCAATTTATTTGTGGTGGTATTCTACGTCAATTTGTTATTTATTCTGATGTGTGTGGTATTGTGTTATTTGTAATTCTTGTGTTGGTATTTTTTGTTTTATCGTTACCTGATTTGATTGATTCGGTCATTTGATTGATTAAGCGATGATTGAATATATTTATACGATATTTATTATGATGATGATGATATTTGTGTGTATTATGATTCATTGATATTGATACAATTCAATTCTATTTGATACAGTGTACAATTGTGTATTGTTGTTGTTGCGCAATTGATATTGTGATACATTCATTATTACTACACTACATTGTGAGTGATGATGATATTTGGTAATTGATATATTCTATTCTTCAATTCTGTGTATTGTGTGCTATTCTATCGTGTGTGTATTTATGTTATTGTTATTCCATTATGATGTGTAATTGTATTATTCTGTGTGTGTGACATTTTATTTGTTATGTTCATTACTATTCGCACATTTACATTTGTTGACTGTATTCATTGATGTATTTGGTTGTTATTACATTGGTATATTGATCCGTTATATTGTTGCGTGTTGCTATTGATCCACGTCCTACGTTGTTGCTATTGATGATGATATTGATGATGATTCGTATTCTATTCAATTGTTAATTCAATTGATGATTGTGATTGATTGTTGTTTATTTGATTGCCTTGTTATTTGTTGTCTATGATGATGATGATATTGTGTTAATTACTATTGTGTGTGATGTATTCTACAATTATTTATTCTTATTATTTATTCTAATTTATTTATTGGTGTGTGTGTGTGATATGATATGTGTGTGAAGGAAATTCAATTGTGATATATTGTGTGTGTGTGTGTATTACGTTGTTTGATTGATTATTAATAACTGTTGTTGTCATATACAGGTTTTATTTGTTGTTGTTAATTCGTTGTTGTTGTT
>CM060659.1:1340860-1385860 GCA_030686955.1 Odontamblyopus rebecca
ACACTAAAAGTACACACTAAAAGAACACACTAAAAGTACACACTAAAAGTACACACTAAAAGAACACACTAAAAGAACACACTAAAAGAACACACTAAAAGTACACACTAAAAGAACACACTAAAAGTACACACTAAAAGAACACACTAAAAGTACACACTAAAAGAACACACTAAAAGAACACACTAAAAGTACACACTAAAAGTACACACTAAAAGAACACACTAAAAGTACACACTAAAAGAACACACTAAAAGCACACACTAAAAGTACACACTAAAAGTACACACTAAAAGAACACACTAAAAGAACACACTAAAAGTACACACTAAAAGAACACACTAAAAGTACACACTAAAAGAACACACTAAAAGTACACACTAAAAGCACACACTAAAAGTACACACTAAAAGTACACACTAAAAGTACACACTAAAAGAACACACTAAAAGAACACACTAAAAGTACACACTAAAAGCACACACTAAAAGAACACACTAAAAGAACACACTAAAAGTACACACTAAAAGAACACACTAAAAGAACACACTAAAAGAACACACTAAAAGTACACACTAAAAGAACACACTAAAAGTACACACTAAAAGAACACACTAAAAGTACACACTAAAAGAACACACTAAAAGTACACACTAAAAGAACACACTAAAAGTACACACTAAAAGCACACACTAAAAGTACACACTAAAAGTACACACTAAAAGTACACACTAAAAGAACACACTAAAAGTACACACTAAAAGAACACACTAAAAGCACACACTAAAAGAACACACTAAAAGCACACACTAAAAGAACACACTAAAAGAACACACTAAAAGCACACACTAAAAGAACACACTAAAAGTACACACTAAAAGAACACACTAAAAGAACACACTAAAAGCACACACTAAAAGCACACACTAAAAGAACACACTAAAAGAACACACTAAAAGAACACACTAAAAGCACACACTAAAAGAACACACTAAAAGAACACACTAAAAGTACACACTAAAAGCACACACTAAAAGAACACACTAAAAGAACACACTAAAAGTACACACTAAAAGAACACACTAAAAGTACACACTAAAAGCACACACTAAAAGAACACACTAAAAGAACACACTAAAAGCACACACTAAAAGTACACACTAAAAGAACACACTAAAAGAACACACTAAAAGCACACACTAAAAGTACACACTAAAAGTACACACTAAAAGAACACACTAAAAGTACACACTAAAAGCACACACTAAAAGAACACACTAAAAGAACACACTAAAAGCACACACTAAAAGAACACACTAAAAGTACACACTAAAAGTACACACTAAAAGCACACACTAAAAGTACACACTAAAAGAACACACTAAAAGAACACACTAAAAGAACACACTAAAAGAACACACTAAAAGAACACACTAAAAGAACACACTAAAAGAACACACTAAAAGTACACACTAAAAGTACACACTAAAAGAACACACTAAAAGAACACACTAAAAGAACACACTAAAAGTACACACTAAAAGAACACACTAAAAGAACACACTAAAAGAACACACTAAAAGTACACACTAAAAGAACACACTAAAAGAACACACTAAAAGAACACACTAAAAGTACACACTAAAAGAACACACTAAAAGAACACACTAAAAGCACACACTAAAAGAACACACTAAAAGTACACACTAAAAGTACACACTAAAAGAACACACTAAAAGAACACACTAAAAGCACACACTAAAAGAACACACTAAAAGAACACACTAAAAGTACACACTAAAAGTACACACTAAAAGCACACACTAAAAGTACACACTAAAAGTACACACTAAAAGCACACACTAAAAGTACACACTAAAAGTACACACTAAAAGCACACACTAAAAGTACACACTAAAAGTACACACTAAAAGAACACACTAAAAGTACACACTAAAAGAACACACTAAAAGAACACACTAAAAGAACACACTAAAAGCACACACTAAAAGTACACACTAAAAGAACACACTAAAAGTACACACTAAAAGCACACACTAAAAGTACACACTAAAAGTACACACTAAAAGCACACACTAAAAGTACACACTAAAAGTACACACTAAAAGAACACACTAAAAGTACACACTAAAAGTACACACTAAAAGAACACACTAAAAGAACACACTAAAAGCACACACTAAAAGAACACACTAAAAGTACACACTAAAAGAACACACTAAAAGTACACACTAAAAGTACACACTAAAAGTACACACTAAAAGTACACACTAAAAGAACACACTAAAAGAACACACTAAAAGCACACACTAAAAGAACACACTAAAAGTACACACTAAAAGAACACACTAAAAGAACACACTAAAAGTACACACTAAAAGAACACACTAAAAGTACACACTAAAAGTACACACTAAAAGAACACACTAAAAGAACACACTAAAAGTACACACTAAAAGTACACACTAAAAGCACACACTAAAAGAACACACTAAAAGAACACACTAAAAGTACACACTAAAAGTACACACTAAAAGAACACACTAAAAGAACACACTAAAAGAACACACTAAAAGCACACACTAAAAGAACACACTAAAAGAACACACTAAAAGAACACACTAAAAGAACACACTAAAAGCACACACTAAAAGAACACACTAAAAGAACACACTAAAAGAACACACTAAAAGTACACACTAAAAGTACACACTAAAAGAACACACTAAAAGTACACACTAAAAGAACACACTAAAAGAACACACTAAAAGTACACACTAAAAGAACACACTAAAAGCACACACTAAAAGAACACACTAAAAGTACACACTAAAAGCACACACTAAAAGTACACACTAAAAGAACACACTAAAAGTACACACTAAAAGCACACACTAAAAGAACACACTAAAAGTACACACTAAAAGAACACACTAAAAGAACACACTAAAAGTACACACTAAAAGAACACACTAAAAGTACACACTAAAAGAACACACTAAAAGAACACACTAAAAGAACACACTAAAAGCACACACTAAAAGAACACACTAAAAGAACACACTAAAAGTACACACTAAAAGAACACACTAAAAGTACACACTAAAAGTACACACTAAAAGTACACACTAAAAGAACACACTAAAAGTACACACTAAAAGAACACACTAAAAGAACACACTAAAAGAACACACTAAAAGAACACACTAAAAGCACACACTAAAAGAACACACTAAAAGAACACACTAAAAGAACACACTAAAAGAACACACTAAAAGTACACACTAAAAGAACACACTAAAAGCACACACTAAAAGTACACACTAAAAGAACACACTAAAAGCACACACTAAAAGAACACACTAAAAGAACACACTAAAAGCACACACTAAAAGAACACACTAAAAGCACACACTAAAAGAACACACTAAAAGAACACACTAAAAGAACACACTAAAAGTACACACTAAAAGAACACACTAAAAGTACACACTAAAAGAACACACTAAAAGTACACACTAAAAGTACACACTAAAAGAACACACTAAAAGAACACACTAAAAGAACACACTAAAAGAACACACTAAAAGAACACACTAAAAGTACACACTAAAAGTACACACTAAAAGAACACACTAAAAGAACACACTAAAAGAACACACTAAAAGAACACACTAAAAGAACACACTAAAAGAACACACTAAAAGTACACACTAAAAGCACACACTAAAAGTACACACTAAAAGTACACACTAAAAGTACACACTAAAAGAACACACTAAAAGAACACACTAAAAGCACACACTAAAAGAACACACTAAAAGAACACACTAAAAGAACACACTAAAAGCACACACTAAAAGTACACACTAAAAGAACACACTAAAAGAACACACTAAAAGAACACACTAAAAGCACACACTAAAAGAACACACTAAAAGCACACACTAAAAGTACACACTAAAAGCACACACTAAAAGAACACACTAAAAGTACACACTAAAAGAACACACTAAAAGCACACACTAAAAGAACACACTAAAAGAACACACTAAAAGTACACACTAAAAGAACACACTAAAAGCACACACTAAAAGAACACACTAAAAGAACACACTAAAAGCACACACTAAAAGAACACACTAAAAGAACACACTAAAAGAACACACTAAAAGAACACACTAAAAGCACACACTAAAAGTACACACTAAAAGAACACACTAAAAGAACACACTAAAAGAACACACTAAAAGTACACACTAAAAGCACACACTAAAAGAACACACTAAAAGAACACACTAAAAGAACACACTAAAAGTACACACTAAAAGAACACACTAAAAGAACACACTAAAAGTACACACTAAAAGCACACACTAAAAGAACACACTAAAAGAACACACTAAAAGCACACACTAAAAGTACACACTAAAAGAACACACTAAAAGAACACACTAAAAGAACACACTAAAAGTACACACTAAAAGAACACACTAAAAGAACACACTAAAAGAACACACTAAAAGAACACACTAAAAGAACACACTAAAAGTACACACTAAAAGAACACACTAAAAGAACACACTAAAAGAACACACTAAAAGAACACACTAAAAGAACACACTAAAAGCACACACTAAAAGAACACACTAAAAGAACACACTAAAAGAACACACTAAAAGTACACACTAAAAGAACACACTAAAAGAACACACTAAAAGAACACACTAAAAGTACACACTAAAAGAACACACTAAAAGCACACACTAAAAGAACACACTAAAAGAACACACTAAAAGTACACACTAAAAGAACACACTAAAAGTACACACTAAAAGAACACACTAAAAGTACACACTAAAAGTACACACTAAAAGAACACACTAAAAGTACACACTAAAAGAACACACTAAAAGTACACACTAAAAGAACACACTAAAAGTACACACTAAAAGCACACACTAAAAGAACACACTAAAAGAACACACTAAAAGTACACACTAAAAGAACACACTAAAAGAACACACTAAAAGCACACACTAAAAGAACACACTAAAAGAACACACTAAAAGAACACACTAAAAGAACACACTAAAAGTACACACTAAAAGAACACACTAAAAGTACACACTAAAAGTACACACTAAAAGTACACACTAAAAGAACACACTAAAAGAACACACTAAAAGAACACACTAAAAGTACACACTAAAAGAACACACTAAAAGAACACACTAAAAGAACACACTAAAAGCACACACTAAAAGTACACACTAAAAGAACACACTAAAAGAACACACTAAAAGAACACACTAAAAGAACACACTAAAAGAACACACTAAAAGAACACACTAAAAGAACACACTAAAAGAACACACTAAAAGAACACACTAAAAGAACACACTAAAAGTACACACTAAAAGAACACACTAAAAGAACACACTAAAAGAACACACTAAAAGTACACACTAAAAGAACACTAAAAGTACACACTAAAAGAACACACTAAAAGTACACACTAAAAGTACACTAAAAGTACACGCTAAAAGAACACACTAAAAGAACACACTAAAAGTACACACTAAAAGTACACACTAAAAGAACACACTAAAAGTACACACTAAAAGAACACACTAAAAGTACACACTAAAAGAACACACTAAAAGAACACACTAAAAGTACACACTAAAAGAACACACTAAAAGAACACACTAAAAGTACACACTAAAAGTACACACTAAAAGTACACACTAAAAGAACACACTAAAAGTACACACTAAAAGCACACACTAAAAGTACACACTAAAAGAACACACTAAAAGTACACACTAAAAGAACACACTAAAAGTACACACTAAAAGAACACACTAAAAGTACACACTAAAAGTACACACTAAAAGCACACACTAAAAGTACACACTAAAAGAACACACTAAAAGTACACACTAAAAGAACACACTAAAAGTACACACTAAAAGTACACACTAAAAGAACACACTAAAAGAACACACTAAAAGTACACACTAAAAGTACACACTAAAAGAACACACTAAAAGTACACACTAAAAGAACACACTAAAAGTACACACTAAAAGTACACACTAAAAGTACACACTAAAAGTACACACTAAAAGAACACACTAAAAGAACACACTAAAAGTACACACTAAAAGTACACACTAAAAGTACACACTAAAAGAACACACTAAAAGTACACACTAAAAGTACACACTAAAAGAACATGCTTAAAGAACACACTAAAAGTACACACTAAAAGAACACACTAAAAGAACACACTAAAAGTACACACTAAAAGAACACACTAAAAGTACACACTAAAAGTACACACTAAAAGAACACACTAAAAGAACACACTAAAAGAACACACTAAAAGAACACACTAAAAGTACACACTAAAAGAACACACTAAAAGTACACACTAAAAGCACACACTAAAAGCACACACTAAAAGAACATGCTAAAAGTACACACTAAAACTACACACTAAAAGAACACACTAAAAGAACACACTAAAAGTACACACTAAAAGAACACACTAAAAGAACACACTAAAAGTACACACTAAAAGTACACACTAAAAGTACACACTAAAAGAACACACTAAAAGTACACACTAAAAGTACACACTAAAAGTACACACTAAAAGAACACACTAAAAGAACACACTAAAAGTACACACTAAAAGAACACACTAAAAGTACACACTAAAAGAACACACTAAAAGTACACACTAAAAGAACACACTAAAAGTACACACTAAAAGAACACACTAAAAGAACACACTAAAAGTACACACTAAAAGTACACACTAAAAGAACACACTAAAAGAACACACTAAAAGTACACACTAAAAGAACACACTAAAAGAACACACTAAAAGAACACACTAAAAGTACACACTAAAAGTACACACTAAAAGAACACACTAAAAGAACACACTAAAAGAACACACTAAAAGAACACACTAAAAGTACACACTAAAAGAACACACTAAAAGAACACACTAAAAGAACACACTAAAAGTACACACTAAAAGTACACACTAAAAGTACACACTAAAAGAACACACTAAAAGTACACACTAAAAGAACACACTAAAAGAACACACTAAAAGAACACACTAAAAGTACACACTAAAAGAACACACTAAAAGAACACACTAAAAGAACACACTAAAAGAACACACTAAAAGTACACACTAAAAGTACACACTAAAAGTACACACTAAAAGAACACACTAAAAGTACACACTAAAAGTACACACTAAAAGAACACACTAAAAGTACACACTAAAAGTACACACTAAAAGTACACACTAAAAGTACACACTAAAAGTACACACTAAAAGCACACACTAAAAGTACACACTAAAAGCACACACTAAAAGTACACACTAAAAGAACACACTAAAAGTACACACTAAAAGAACACACTAAAAGAACACACTAAAAGTACACACTAAAAGTACACACTAAAAGAACA
This sequence comes from Odontamblyopus rebecca, assembly GCA_030686955.1. Lineage (NCBI taxonomy): Eukaryota > Metazoa > Chordata > Actinopteri > Gobiiformes > Gobiidae > Odontamblyopus > Odontamblyopus rebecca. Next base: position 1,348,385 of record CM060659.1, read on the forward strand.
CACTAAAAGTACACACTAAAAGAACACACTAAAAGAACACACTAAAAGTACACACTAAAAGAACACACTAAAAGTACACACTAAAAGTACACACTAAAAGAACACACTAAAAGTACACACTAAAAGAACACACTAAAAGTACACACTAAAAGTACACACTAAAAGAACACACTAAAAGTACACACTAAAAGTACACACTAAAAGAACACACTAAAAGAACACACTAAAAGTACACACTAAAAGAACACACTAAAAGAACACACTAAAAGTACACACTAAAAGAACACACTAAAAGTACACACTAAAAGAACACACTAAAAGAACACACTAAAAGTACACACTAAAAGTACACACTAAAAGAACACACTAAAAGAACACACTAAAAGTACACACTAAAAGTACACACTAAAAGAACACACTAAAGAACACACTAAAAGTACACACTAAAAGTACACACTAAAAGAACACACTAAATGAACACACTAAAAGAACACACTAAAAGTACACACTAAAAGAACACACTAAAAGAACACACTAAAAGTACACACTAAAAGTACACACTAAAAGAACACACTAAAAGTACACACTAAAAGAACACACTAAAAGTACACACTAAAAGTACACACTAAAAGAACACACTAAAAGTACACACTAAAAGAACACACTAAAAGAACACACTAAAAGTACACACTAAAAGAACACACTAAAAGAACACACTAAAAGAACACACTAAAAGAACACACTAAAAGAACACACTAAAAGTACACACTAAAAGAACACACTAAAAGTACACACTAAAAGTACACACTAAAAGAACACACTAAAAGTACACACTAAAAGAACACACTAAAAGAACACACTAAAAGAACACACTAAAAGTACACACTAAAAGAACACACTAAAAGAACACACTAAAAGAACACACTAAAAGAACACACTAAAAGAACACACTAAAAGTACACACTAAAAGAACACACTAAAAGAACACACTAAAAGAACACACTAAAAGTACACACTAAAAGAACACACTAAAAGTACACACTAAAAGAACACACTAAAAGTACACACTAAAAGAACACACTAAAAGTACACACTAAAAGTACACACTAAAAGAACACACTAAAAGAACACACTAAAAGTACACACTAAAAGAACACACTAAAAGAACACACTAAAAGAACACACTAAAAGTACACACTAAAAGAACACACTAAAAGAACACACTAAAAGAACACACTAAAAGTACACACTAAAAGTACACACTAAAAGAACACACTAAAAGTACACACTAAAAGAACACACTAAAAGTACACACTAAAAGAACACACTAAAAGTACACACTAAAAGTACACACTAAAAGAACACACTAAAAGAACACACTAAAAGAACACACTAAAAGAACACACTAAAAGAACACACTAAAAGAACACACTAAAAGTACACACTAAAAGTACACACTAAAAGAACACACTAAAAGTACACACTAAAAGAACACACTAAAAGAACACACTAAAAGAACACACTAAAAGCACACACTAAAAGTACACACTAAAAGAACACACTAAAAGAACACACTAAAAGAACACACTAAAAGAACACACTAAAAGAACACACTAAAAGTACACACTAAAAGAACACACTAAAAGTACACACTAAAAGAACACACTAAAAGAACACACTAAAAGAACACACTAAAAGTACACACTAAAAGAACACACTAAAAGTACACACTAAAAGAACACACTAAAAGAACACACTAAAAGTACACACTAAAAGAACACACTAAAAGTACACACTAAAAGTACACACTAAAAGAACACACTAAAAGTACACACTAAAAGAACACACTAAAAGTACACACTAAAAGAACACACTAAAAGTACACACTAAAAGAACACACTAAAAGAACACACTAAAAGAACACACTAAAAGTACACACTAAAAGAACACACTAAAAGTACACACTAAAAGAACACACTAAAAGAACACACTAAAAGCACACACTAAAAGAACACACTAAAAGTACACACTAAAAGTACACACTAAAAGTACACACTAAAAGAACACACTAAAAGAACACACTAAAAGAACACACTAAAAGTACACACTAAAAGAACACACTAAAAGAACACACTAAAAGAACACACTAAAAGAACACACTAAAAGAACACACTAAAAGAACACACTAAAAGAACAGGCTAAAAGTACACACTAAAAGAACACACTAAAAGAACACACTAAAAGAACACACTAAAAGTACACACTAAAAGAACACACTAAAAGAACACACTAAAAGTACACACTAAAAGTACACACTAAAAGAACACACTAAAAGAACACACTAAAAGTACACACTAAAAGTACACACTAAAAGAACACACTAAAAGAACACACTAAAAGAACACACTAAAAGAACACACTAAAAGAACACACTAAAAGTACACACTAAAAGCACACACTAAAAGCACACACTAAAAGAACACCCTAAAAGAACACCCTAAAAGTACACACTAAAAGAACACACTAAAAGCACACACTAAAAGCACACACTAAAAGTACACACTAAAAGAACACACTAAAAGAACACACTAAAAGAACACACTAAAAGTACACACTAAAAGTACACACTAAAAGAACACACTAAAAGAACACACTAAAAGAACACACTAAAAGTACACACTAAAAGTACACACTAAAAGAACACACTAAAAGTACACACTAAAAGAACACACTAAAAGAACACACTAAAAGCACACACTAAAAGTACACACTAAAAGAACACACTAAAAGAACACACTAAAAGCACACACTAAAAGTACACACTAAAAGAACACACTAAAATTACACACTAAAAAAAACACGCTAAAAGAACACACTAAAAGAACACACTAAAAGAACACACTAAAAGAACACACTAAAAGAACACACTAAAAGTACACACTAAAAGTACACACTAAAAGAACACACTAAAAGAACACACTAAAAGTACACACTAAAAGTACACACTAAAAGTACACACTAAAAGAACACACTAAAAGAACACACTAAAAGAACACACTAAAAGAACACACTAAAAGTACACACTAAAAGTACACACTAAAAGCACACACTAAAAGTACACACTAAAAGAACACACTAAAAGAACACACTAAAAGAACACACTAAAAGCACACACTAAAAGTACACACTAAAAGAACACACTAAAAGAACACACTAAAAGAACACACTAAAAGTACACACTAAAAGAACACACTAAAAGAACACACTAAAAGAACACACTAAAAGAACACACTAAAAGTACACACTAAAAGCACACACTAAAAGAACACACTAAAAGAACACACTAAAAGTACACACTAAAAGAACACACTAAAAGAACACACTAAAAGAACACACTAAAAGAACACACTAAAAGAACACACTAAAAGAACACACTAAAAGAACACACTAAAAGAACACACTAAAAGCACACACTAAAAGAACACACTAAAAGAACACACTAAAAGAACACACTAAAAGAACACACTAAAAGAACACACTAAAAGAACACACTAAAAGAACACACTAAAAGAACACACTAAAAGAACACACTAAAAGAACACACTAAAAGTACACACTAAAAGAACACACTAAAAGTACACACTAAAAGAACACACTAAAAGAACACACTAAAAGAACACACTAAAAGTACACACTAAAAGAACACACTAAAAGAACACACTAAAAGTACACACTAAAAGAACACACTAAAAGAACACACTAAAAGAACACACTAAAAGAACACACTAAAAGTACACACTAAAAGCACACACTAAAAGAACACACTAAAAGAACACACTAAAAGTACACACTAAAAGTACACACTAAAAGAACACACTAAAAGAACACACTAAAAGAACACACTAAAAGTACACACTAAAAGTACACACTAAAAGAACACACTAAAAGAACACACTAAAAGAACACACTAAAAGTACACACTAAAAGAACACACTAAAAGTACACACTAAAAGAACACACTAAAATTACACACTAAAAGTACACGCTAAAAGTACACGCTAAAAGTACACACTAAAAGAACACACTAAAAGATCACACTAAAAGTACACACTAAAAGAACACACTAAAAGAACACACTAAAAGAACACACTAAAAGTACACACTAAAAGAACACACTAAAAGCACACACTAAAAGAACACACTAAAAGTACACACTAAAAAAAACACGCTAAAAAAACACGCTAAAAGAACACACTAAAAGAACACACTAAAAGCACACACTAAAAGAACACACTAAAAGAACATGCTAAAAGAACACACTAAAAGTACACACTAAAAGAACACGCTAAAAGAACACACTAAAAGTACACACTAAAAGCACACACTAAAAGCACACACTAAAAGAACACACTAAAAGAACACACTAAAAGTACACACTAAAAGTACACACTAAAAGAACACACTAAAAGAACACACTAAAAGAACACACTAAAAGAACACACTAAAAGTACACACTAAAAGAACACACTAAAAGAACACACTAAAAGAACACACTAAAAGTACACACTAAAAGAACACACTAAAAGAACACACTAAAAGTACACACTAAAAGAACACACTAAAAGAACACACTAAAAGTACACACTAAAAGAACACACTAAAAGTACACACTAAAAGAACACACTAAAAGAACACACTAAAAGAACACACTAAAAGTACACACTAAAAGTACACACTAAAAGAACACACTAAAAGTACACACTAAAAGAACACACTAAAAGAACACACTAAAAGAACACACTAAAAGTACACACTAAAAGAACACACTAAAAGTACACACTAAAAGAACACACTAAAAGAACACACTAAAAGAACACACTAAAAGTACACACTAAAAGAACACACTAAAAGTACACACTAAAAGAACACACTAAAAGAACACACTAAAAGAACACACTAAAAGTACACACTAAAAGAACACACTAAAAGTACACACTAAAAGAACACACTAAAAGAACACACTAAAAGTACACACTAAAAGAACACACTAAAAGTACACACTAAAAGAACACACTAAAAGTACACACTAAAAGAACACACTAAAAGAACACACTAAAAGTACACACTAAAAGAACACACTAAAAGCACACACTAAAAGAACACGCTAAAAGAACATGCTAAAAGAACACACTAAAAGTACACACTAAAAGAACACGCTAAAAGAACACACTAAAAGTACACACTAAAAGCACACACTAAAAGTACACACTAAAAGAACACACTAAAAGAACACACTAAAAGCACACACTAAAAGAACACACTAAAAGAACACACTAAAAGAACACACTAAAAGTACACACTAAAAGAACACACTAAAAGAACACACTAAAAGAACACACTAAAAGTACACACTAAAAGAACACACTAAAAGAACACACTAAAAGAACACACTAAAAGAACACACTAAAAGAACACACTAAAAGTACACACTAAAAGTACACACTAAAAGAACACACTAAAAGAACACACTAAAAGAACACACTAAAAGAACACACTAAAAGAACACACTAAAAGTACACACTAAAAGAACACACTAAAAGAACACACTAAAAGTACACACTAAAAGCACACACTAAAAGAACACACTAAAAGAACACACTAAAAGAACACACTAAAAGTACACACTAAAAGAACACACTAAAAGAACACACTAAAAGTACACACTAAAAGCACACACTAAAAGAACACACTAAAACACACTAAAAGAACACACTAAAAGAACACACTAAAAGAACACACTAAAAGAACACACTAAAAGTACACACTAAAAGAACACACTAAAAGAACACACTAAAAGAACACACTAAAAGAACACACTAAAAGAACACACTAAAAGAACACACTAAAAGTACACACTAAAAGAACACACTAAAAGAACACACTAAAAGTACACACTAAAAGAACACACTAAAAGTACACACTAAAAGAACACGCTAAAAGAACACACTAAAAGAACACACTAAAAGTACACACTAAAAGCACACACTAAAAGAACACGATAAAAGAACACACTAAAAGTACACACTAAAAGAACACACTAAAAGTACACACTAAAAGAACACACTAAAAGAACACACTAAAAGAACACACTAAAAGTACACACTAAAAGAACACACTAAAAGAACACACTAAAAGAACACACTAAAAGTACACACTAAAAGAACACACTAAAAGAACACACTAAAAGAACACACTAAAAGAACACACTAAAAGTACACACTAAAAGAACACACTAAAAGTACACACTAAAAGAACACACTAAAAGTACACACTAAAAGTACACACTAAAAGAACACACTAAAAGAACACACTAAAAGAACACACTAAAAGAACACACTAAAAGAACACACTAAAAGTACACACTAAAAGTACACACTAAAAGTACACACTAAAAGAACACACTAAAAGAACACACTAAAAGTACACACTAAAAGAACACACTAAAAGTACACACTAAAAGTACACACTAAAAGAACACACTAAAAGAACACACTAAAAGTACACACTAAAAGAACACACTAAAAGTACACGCGAAAAGTACACACTAAAAGAACACACTAAAAGTACACACTAAAAGAACACGCTAAAAGAACACACTAAAAGTACACACTAAAAGTACACACTAAAAGAACACACTAAAAGTACACACTAAAAGTACACACTAAAAGAACACACTAAAAGAACACACTAAAAGTACACACTAAAAGTACACACTAAAAGAACACACTAAAAGAACACACTGAAAGTACACACTAAAAGAACACACTAAAAGAACACACTAAAAGAACACACTAAAAGTACACACTAAAAGAACACACTAAAAGAACACACTAAAAGAACACACTAAAAGAACACACTAAAAGAACACACTAAAAGTACACACTAAAAGAACACGCTAAAAGAACACACTAAAAGTACACACTAAAAGTACACGCTAAAAGAACACACTAAAAGTACACACTAAAAGAACACACTAAAAGAACACACTAAAAGAACACACTAAAAGAACACACTAAAAGAACACACTAAAAGAACACACTAAAAGTACACACTAAAAGAACACACTAAAAGTACACACTAAAAGAACACACTAAAAGAACACACTAAAAGAACACACTAAAAGTACACACTAAAAGAACACACTAAAAGAACACACTAAAAGTACACACTAAAAGAACACACTAAAAGAACACACTAAAAGAACACACTAAAAGAACACACTAAAAGAACACACTAAAAGAACACGCTAAAAGAACAGGCTAAAAGTACACACTAAAAGAACACACTAAAAGAACACACTAAAAGTACACACTAAAAGCACACACTAAAAGTACACACTAAAAGAACACACTAAAAGTACACACTAAAAGTACACACAAAGTACACACTAAAAGAACACGCTAAAAGAACACACTAAAAGCACACACTAAAAGAACACACTAAAAGTACACACTAAAAGAACACACTAAAAGAACACACTAAAAGAACACACTAAAAGTACACACTAAAAGAACACACTAAAAGAACACACTAAAAGAACACACTAAAAGTACACACTAAAAGTACACACTAAAAGTACACACTAAAAGTACACACTAAAAGAACACACTAAAAGTACACACTAAAAGAACACACTAAAAGTACACACTAAAAGAACACACTAAAAGAACACACTAAAAGAACACACTAAAAGTACACACTAAAAGAACACACTAAAAGAACACACTAAAAGAACACACTAAAAGTACACACTAAAAGAACACACTAAAAGTACACACTAAAAGAACACACTAAAAGAACACACTAAAAGCACACACTAAAAGAACACACTAAAAGTACACACTAAAAGAACACACTAAAAGAACACACTAAAAGTACACACTAAAAGAACACACTAAAAGAACACACTAAAAGAACACACTAAAAGAACACACTAAAAGCACACACTAAAAGAACACACTAAAAGAACACACTAAAAGTACACACTCAAAAGTACACACTAAAAAGCACACACTAAAAGAACACACTAAAAGAACACACTAAAAGTACACACTAAAAGAACACACTAAAAGTACACACTAAAAGCACACACTAAAAGAACACACTAAAAGAACACACTAAAAGAACACACTAAAAGTACACACTAAAAGAACACACTAAAAGCACACACTAAAAGAACACACTAAAAGAACACACTAAAAGAACACACTAAAAGAACACACTAAAAGAACACACTCAAAGAACTCACTAAAAAGAACACACTAAAAGAACACACTAAAAGAACACACTAAAAGTACACACTAAAAGAACACACTAAAAGAACACACTAAAAGAACACGCTAAAAGAACACACTAAAATAAAACAAAAAAAGAACAACAAAAAAGAACACACTAAAAGAACACACAAAAATAAAACAATAAAAGAACACACTAAAAGAACACACCAAAAGAACACACTAAAAGAACACACTAAAAGTACACACTAAAAGAACACACTAAAAGAACACACTAAAAGAACACACTAAAAGAACACACTAAAAGAACACACTAAAAGAACACGCTAAAAGAACACGCTAAAAGTACACACTAAAAGAACACACTAAAAGAACACACTAAAAGAACACACTAAAAGTACACACTAAAAGCACACACTAAAAGAACACACTAAAAGAACACACTAAAAGAACACACTAAAAGTACACACTAAAAGCACACGCTAAAAGAACACACTAAAAGAACACACTAAAAGAACACACTAAAAGTACACACTAAAAGAACACACTAAAAGAACACACTAAAAGTACACACTAAAAGTACACGATAAAAGAACACAATAAAAGTACACACTAAAAAAACACGCTAAAAGAACACACTAAAAGAACACACTAAAAGAACACACTAAAAGAACACTCTAAAAGAACACGCTAAAAGTACACACTAAAAGAACACACTAAAAGAACACACTAAAAGAACACACTAAAAGTACACACTAAAAGAACACCCTAAAAGTACACACTAAAAAAAACACACTAAAAGAACACACTAAAAGAACACACTAAAAGTACACACTAAAAGTACACACTAAAAGAACACACTAAAAGTACACACTAAAAGAACACACTAAAAGAACACACTAAAAGTACACACTAAAAGTACACACTAAAAGAACACACTAAAAGAACACACTAAAAGAACACACTAAAAGAACACACTAAAAGAACACACTAAAAGTACACACTAAAAGTACACACTAAAAGTACACACTAAAAGCACACACTAAAAGAACACACTAAAAGTACACACTAAAAGAACACACTAAAAGAACACACTAAAAGTACACACTAAAAGAACACACTAAAAGAACACACTAAAAGAACACACTAAAAGCACACACTAAAAGAACACACTAAAAGAACACACTAAAAGAACACACTAAAAGTACACACTAAAAGAACACTCTAAAAGAACACACTAAAAGTACACACTAAAAGTACACACTAAAAAGTACACACTAAAAGAACACACTAAAAGTACACACTAAAAGAACACACTAAAAGAACACACTAAAAGAACACACTAAAAGAACACACTAAAAGAACACACTAAAAGAACACACTAAAAGAACACACTAAAAGAACACACTAAAAGAACACACTAAAAGAACACACTAAAAGAACACACTAAAAGCACACACTAAAAGTACACACTAAAAGAACACACTAAAAGAACACACTAAAAGAACACACTAAAAGAACACACTAAAAGAACACACTAAAAGTACACACTAAAAGAACACACTAAAAGAACACACTAAAAGTACACACTAAAAGAACACACTAAAAGTACACACTAAAAAGAACACACTAAAAAGAACACACTAAAAGTACACACTAAAAGAACACACTAAAAGAACACACTAAAAGAACACACTAAAAGTACACACTAAAAAGTACACAATAAAAGTACACACTAAAAGAACACACTAAAAGAACACACTAAAAGTACACACTAAAAGTACACACTAAAAGAACACACTAAAAGTACACACTAAAAGAACACACTAAAAGTACACGCTAAAAGAACACACTAAAAGTACACACTAAAAGAACACACTAAAAGAACACACTAAAAGTACACACTAAAAGAACTCACTAAAAGTACACACTAAAAGTACACACTAAAAGAACACACTAAAAGTACACACTAAAAGAACACACTAAAAGTACACACTAAAAGAACACACTAAAAGAACACACTAAAAGAACACACTAAAAGTACACACTAAAAGAACACACTAAAAGAACACACTAAAAGAACACACTAAAAGTACACACTAAAAGAACACACTAAAAGTACACACTAAAAGTACACACTAAAAGAACACACTAAAAGAACACACTAAAAGTACACGCTAAAGTACACACTAAAAGAACACACTAAAAGAACACACTAAAAGTACACGCTAAAAGAACACACTAAAAGAACACACTAAAATAACACACTAAAAGTACACACTAAAAGAACACACTAAAAGTACACACTAAAAGAACACACTAAAAGAACACACTAAAAGCACACACTAAAAGAACACACTAAAAGAACACACTAAAAGAACACACTAAAAGTACACACTAAAAGAACACACTAAAAGAACACACTAAAAGCACACACTAAAAGCACACACTAAAAGTACACACTAAAAGAACACACTAAAAGCACACACTAAAAGCACACACTAAAAGAACACACTAAAAGCACACACTAAAAGCACACACTAAAAGAACACGCTAAAAGAACACACTAAAAGAACACACTAAAAGAACACACTAAAAGAACACACTAAAAGAACACACTAAAAGTACACACTAAAAGAACACACTAAAAGAACACACTAAAAGTACACACTAAAAGAACACACTAAAAGAACACACTAAAAGAACACACTAAAAGAACACACTAAAAGTACACACTAAAAGAACACACTAAAAGCACACACTAAAAGTACACACTAAAAGAACACACTAAAAGAACACACTAAAAGAACACACTAAAAGAACACACTAAAAGAACACACTAAAAGTACACACTAAAAGAACACACTAAAAGAACACACTAAAAGAACACACTAAAAGAACACACAAAAAGAACACACTAAAAGTACACACTAAAAGAACACACTAAAAGTACACACTAAAAGAACACACTAAAAGTACACACTAAAAGAACACACTAAAAGTACACACTAAAAGAACACACTAAAAGTACACACTAAAAGAACACACTAAAAGTACACACTAAAAGTACACACTAAAAGAACACACTAAAAGAACACACTAAAAGAACACACTAAAAGCACACACTAAAAGAACACACTAAAAGTACACACTAAAAGAACACACTAAAAGAACACACTAAAAGTACACACTAAAAGTACACACTAAAAGTACACACTAAAAGAACACACTAAAAGAACACACTAAAAGAACACACTAAAAGTACACACTAAAAGAACACACTAAAAGAACACACTAAAAGTACACACTAAAAGAACACACTAAAAGAACACACTAAAAGTACACACTAAAAGTACACACTAAAAGAACACACTAAAAGAACACACTAAAAGAACACACTAAAAGTACACACTAAAAGAACACACTAAAAGAACACACTAAAAGTACACACTAAAAAGTACACACTAAAAGAACACACTAAAAGAACACACTAAAAGTACACACTAAAAGAACACACTAAAAGAACACACTAAAAGAACACACTAAAAGAACACACTAAAAGAACACACTAAAAAGAACACACTAAAAGTACACACTAAAAGTACACACTAAAAGAACACACTAAAAGTACACACTAAAAGAACACACTAAAAGTACACACTAAAAGAACACACTAAAAGAACACACTAAAAGAACACACTAAAAGAACACACTAAAAGTACACACTAAAAGAACACACTAAAAGTACACACTAAAAGTACACACTAAAAGAACACACTAAAAGTACACACTAAAAGAACACACTAAAAGAACACACTAAAAGAACACACTAAAAGAACACACTAAAAGTACACACTAAAAGAACACACTAAAAGTACACACTAAAAGTACACACTAAAATAACACACTAAAATTACACACTAAAATAACACACTAAAAGTACACACTAAAAGAACACACTAAAAGAACACACTAAAAGTACACACTAAAAGTACACACTAAAAGAACACACTAAAAGAACACACTAAAAAGAACACACTAAAAGCACACACTAAAAGAACACACTAAAAGTACACACTAAAAGTACACACTAAAAGTACACACTAAAAGTACACACTAAAAGTACACACTAAAAGTACACACTAAAAGTACACACTAAAAGAACACACTAAAAGAACACACTAAAAGAACACACTAAAAGAACACACTAAAAGAACACACTAAAAGTACACACTAAAAGAACACACTAAAAGAACACACTAAAAGAACACACTAAAAGTACACACTAAAAGAACACACTAAAAGTACACACTAAAAGAACACACTAAAAGAACACACTAAAAGAACACACTAAAAGTACACACTAAAAGAACACACTAAAAGAACACACTAAAAGAACACACTAAAAGAACACACTAAAAGAACACACTAAAAGTACACACTAAAAGTACACACTAAAAGTACACACTAAAAGAACACACTAAAAGAACACACTAAAAGCACACACTAAAAGAACACACTAAAAGTACACACTAAAAGAACACACTAAAAGTACACACTAAAAGAACACACTAAAAGAACACACTAAAAGTACACACTAAAAGTACACACTAAAAGAACACACTAAAAGTACACACTAAAAGTACACACTAAAAGAACACACTAAAAGAACACACTAAAAGAACACACTAAAAGAACACACTCAAAGAACACACTAAAAGTACACACTAAAAGTACACACTAAAAAGAACACACTAAAAGTACACACTAAAAGTACACACTAAAAGTACACACTAAAAGAACACACTAAAAGTACACACTAAAAGAACACGCTAAAAGAACACACTAAATGAACACACTAAAAGCACACACTAAAAGAACACGCTTAAAGAACACACTAAAAGAACACACTAAAATTACACACTAAAAGTACACACAAAGTACACACTAAAAGAACACACTAAAAGAACACACTAAAAGTACACACTAAAAGAACACACTAAAAGTACACACTAAAAGAACACACTAAAAGTACACACTAAAAGTACACACTAAAAGAACACACTAAAAGTACACACTAAAAGTACACACTAAAAGTACACACTAAAAGAACACACTAAAAGTACACACTAAAAGAACACACTAAAAGAACACACTAAAAGAACACACTAAAAGTACACACTAAAAGAACACACTAAAAGTACACACTAAAAGTACACACTAAAAGTACACACTAAAAGAACACACTAAAAGTACACACTAAAAGTACACACTAAAAGTACACACTAAAAAAACACACTAAAAGTACACACTAAAAGAACACACTAAAAGAACACACTAAAAGAACACACTAAAAGAACACACTAAAAGTACACACTAAAAGTACACACTAAAAGTACACACTAAAAAGAACACACTAAAAAGTACACACTAAAAGTACACACTAAAAGTACACACTAAAAGTACACACTAAAAGAACACACTAAAAGTACACACTAAAAGCAAAAACACACTAAAAGAACACACTAAAAGTACACACTAGAAGTACACACTAAAAGTACACACTAAAAGAACACACTAAAAGTACACACTAAAAGAACACACTAAAAGTACACACTAAAAGAACACACTAAAAGTACACACTAAAAGAACACACTAAAAAGTACACACTAAAAGAACACACTAAAAGTACACACTAAAAGTACACACTAAAAGTACACACTAAAAGTACACACTAAAAGAACACACTAAAAGTACACACTAAAAGTACACACTAAAAGTACACACTAAAAGAACACACTAAAAGTACACACTAAAAGAACACACTAAAAGAACACACTAAAAGTACACACTAAAAGTACACACTAAAAGTACACACTAAAAGAACACACTAAAAGTACACACTAAAAGTACACGCTAAAAGTACACGCTAAAAGTACACACTAAAAGAACACACTAAAAGAACACACTAAAAGTACACACTAAAAGTACACACTAAAAGAACACACTAAAAGAACACACTAAAAGTACACACTAAAAGTACACACTAAAAGTACACACTAAAAGTACACACTAAAAGTACACACTAAAAGTACACACTAAAAGTACACACTAAAAGTACACACTAAAAGTACACACTAAAAGAACACACTAAAAGTACACACTAAAAGAACACACTAAAAGTACACACTAAAAAGAAAACACTAAAAGTACACACTAAAAGTACACACTAAAAGAACACACTAAAAGTACACACTAAAAGAACACACTAAAAGAACAAACTAAAAGAACACACTAAAAGTACACACAAAAAGAAAAAACTAAAAGTACACACTAAAAGAACACACTAAAAGTACACACTAAAAGAACACACTAAAAGAACACACTAAAAGAACACACTAAAAGTACACTAAAAGAACACACTAAAAGTACACACTAAAAGTACACACTAAAAGAACACACTAAAAGTACACACTAAAAGAACACACTAAAAGTACACACTAAAAGTACACACTAAAAGTACACACTAAAAGTACACACTAAAAGTACACACTCAAAGTACACACTAAAAGTACACACTAAAAAGAACACACTAAAAGAACACACTAAAAGTACACACTAAAAGAACACACTAAAAGTACACACTAAAAGTACACACTAAAAGAACACACTAAAAGTACACACTAAAAAGAACACACTAAAAGTACACACTAAAAGTACACACTAAAAGTACACACTAAAAGTACACACTAAAAGTACACACTAAAAGAACACACTAAAAGTACACACTAAAAGTACACACTAAAAGTACACACTAAAAGAACACACTAAAAGTACACACTAAAAGTACACACTAAAAGTACACACTAAAAGTACACACTAAAAGTACACACTAAAAGAACACACTAAAAGTACACACTAAAAGTACACACTAAAAGTACACACTAAAAGAACACACTAAAAGTACACACTAAAAGAACACACTAAAAGAACACACTAAAAGTACACACTAAAAGTACACACTAAAAGTACACACTAAAAGAACACACTAAAAGTACACACTAAAAGAACACACTAAAAGAACACACTAAAAGTACACACTAAAAGTACACACTAAAAGAACACACTAAAAGTACACACTAAAAGAACACACTAAAAGTACACACTAAAAGTACACACTAAAAGTACACACTAAAAAGAACACACTAAAAGAACACACTAAAAGTACACACTAAAAGAACACACTAAAAGTACACACTAAAAGTACACACTAAAAGAACACACTAAAAGTACACACTAAAAGAACACACTAAAAAGTACACACTAAAAGTACACACTAAAAGTACACTCTAAAAGTACACACTAAAAGAACACACTAAAAGTACACACTAAAAGAACACACTAAAAGTACACACTAAAAGTACACACTAAAAGTACACACTAAAAAGAACACACTAAAAGAACACACTAAAAGTACACTCTAAAAGTACACACTAAAAGAACACACTAAAAGTACACACTAAAAGAACACACTAAAAGAACACACTAAAAGTACACACTAAAAGAACACACTAAAAGTACACACTAAAAGTACACACTAAAAGAACACACTAAAAGAACACACTAAAAGAACACACTAAAAGTACACACTAAAAGTACACACTAAAAGTACACACTAAAAGTACACACTAAAAGAACACACTAAAAGAACACACTAAAAGTACACACTAAAAGTACACACTAAAAGAACACACTAAAAGTACACACTAAAAGTACACACTAAAAGTACACACTAAAAGTACACGCTAAAAGTACAGACTAGAAGTACACACTAAAAGAACACACTAAAAGAACACACTAAAAGTACACACTAAAAGTACACACTAAAAGTACACACTAAAAGTACACACTAAAAGTACACACTAAAAGTACACACTAAAAGAACACACTAAAAGTACACACTAAAAGAACACACTAAAAGTACACACTAAAAGAACACACTAAAAGTACACACTAAAAGAACACACTAAAAGTACACACTAAAAGAACACACTAAAAGTACACACTAAAAGTACACACTAAAAGAACACACTAAAAGTACACACTAAAAGAACACACTAAAAGTACACACTAAAAGTACACACTAAAAGTACACACTAAAAGAACACACTAAAAGTACACACTAAAAGAACACACTAAAAGTACACACTAAAAGTACACACTAAAAGTACACACTAAAAGAACACACTAAAAGTACACACTAAAAGTACACACTAAAAGAACACACTAAAAGTACACACTAAAAGAACACACTAAAAGAACACACTAAAAGTACACACTAAAAGTACACACTAAAAGAACACACTAAAAGTACACACTATAAGTACACACTAAAAGTACAAACTAAAAGTACACACTAAAAAGAACACACTAAAAGAACACACTAAAAGTACACACTAAAAGTACACACTAAAAGAACACACTAAAAGTACACACTAAAAAGAACACACTAAAAGAACACACTAAAAGTACACACTAAAAGTACACACTAAAAGAACACACTAAAAGTACACACTAAAAGTACACACTAAAAGTACACACTAAAAGAACACACTAAAAGTACACACTAAAAGTACACACTAAAAGAACACACTAAAAGTACACACTAAAAGTACACACTAAAAGTACACACTAAAAGAACACGCTAAAAGTACACGCTAAAAGTACACGCTAAAAGTACACACTAAAAGTACACACTAAAAGTACAGACTAGAAGTACACACTAAAAGAACACACTAAAAGTACACGCTAAAAGTACACACTAAAAGTACACACTAAAAGTACACGCTAAAAGTACACGCTAAAAGTACACGCTAAAAAGAACACACTAAAAGTACACACTAAAAGTACACACTAAAAGAACACACTAAAAGTACACACTAAAAGTACACACTAAAAGTACACACTAAAAGTACACACTAAAAGTACACACTAAAAGAACACACTAAAAGAACACACTAAAAGAACACACTAAAAGAACACACTAAAAGTACACACTAAAAGTACACACTAAAAGTACACACTAAAAGTACACACTAAAAGTACACAATAAAAGAACACACTAAAAGTACACACTAAAAGAACACACTAAAAGTACACACTAAAAGTACACACTAAAAGAACACACTAAAAGAACACACTAAAAGTACACACTAAAAGAACACACTAAAAGTACACACTAAAAAGAACACACTAAAAGTACACACTAAAAGTACACACTAAAAGTACACACTAAAAAGAACACACTAAAAGTACACACTAAAAGAACACACTAAAAGAACACACTAAAAGTACACACACTAAAAGTACACACTAAAAGTACACACTAAAAGAACACACTAAAAGTACACACTAAAAGTACACACTAAAAGTACACACTAAAAGTACACACTAAAAAGAACACACTAAAAGTACACACTAAAAGTACACACTAAAAGTACACACTAAAAGAACACACTAAAAGTACACACTAAAAGAACACACTAAAAGAACACACTAAAAGTACACACTAAAAGTACACACTAAAAGAACACACTAAAAGAACACACTAAAAGTACAGACTAAAAGAACACACTAAAAGAACACACTAAAAGTACACACTAAAAGTACACACTAAAAGAACACGCTAAAAGTACAGACTAAAAGAACACACTAAAAGTACACACTAAAAGAACACACTAAAAGAACACACTAAAAGTACACAATAAAAGTACACACTAAAAGTACACACTAAAAGTACACACTAAAAGAACACACTAAAAGAACACACTAAAAGTACACACTAAAAGTACACACTAAAAGTACACACTAAAAGAACACACTAAAAGTACACACTCAAACTACACACTAAAAGTACACACTAAAGAACACACTAAAAGTACACGCTAAAAGTACGCGCTAAAAGTACAGACTAGAAGTACACACTAAAAGTACAGACTAGAAGTACACACTAAAAGAACACACTAAAAGTACACACTAAAAGTACACACTAAAAGTACACACTAAAAGTACACACTAAAAGTACACACTAAAAGAACACACTAAAAGTACACACTAAAAGAACACACTAAAAGTACACACTAAAAGAACACACTAAAAGTACACACTAAAAGAACACACTAAAAGTACACACTAAAAGAACACACTAAAAGTACACACTAAAAGTACACACTAAAAGTACACACTAAAAGTACACACACACACACTATACACACACACACACTATACACACACACACACTATACACACACACACACTATACTGCTACTACAACACTACGAATACTTTTACTGCTACAACAACACTACGAATACTTTTACTACTACTACAACACTGTACTATTACTCTAACAGTACTACGAATACTTTTACTACTACTACAACACTGTACTATTACTCTAACAGTACTACGAATACTTTTACTACTACTACAACACTGTAATATTACTCTAACAGTAGTATGAATACTTTTACTGCTACTACAACACTGTACTATTACTCTAACAGTACTACGAATACTTTTACTACTACTACAACACTGTAATATTACTCTAACAGTAGTATGAATACTTTTACTGCTACTACAACACTGTACTATTACTCTAACAGTACTACGAATACTTTTACTGCTACTACAACACTATGAATACTTCAACTACTACTACAACACTATGAATACTTTTACTGCTCCTACCACACTGTACTATTACTCTAACATTACTATGAATACTTTTACTGCTACTACAACACTACGAATACTTTTACTACTACTACAACACTACGAATACTTTTACTACTACTACAACACTACGAATACTTTTACTGCTACTACAACACTACGAATACTTTTACTACTACTACAACACTACGAATACTTTTACTGCTACTACAACACTATGAATACTTTTACTACCACTACAACACTACGAATACTTCTACTACTACTACAACACTACGAATACTTTTACTGCTACTACAACACTGTACTATTACTCTAACAGTACTACGAATACTTTTACTACTACTACAACACTACGAATACTTTTACTACTACTAAAACACTGTACTATTACTCTAACAGTACTATGAATACTTTTACTGCTACTACCACACTACGAATACTTTTACTTCTACTACAACACTGTACTATTACTCTAATAGTACTATAAATACTTTTACCTCTACTTCCACACTACGAATACTTTTACTGCTACTACAACACTACGAATACTTTTACTGCTACTACCACACTACGAATACTTTTACTGCTACTACCACACTACGAATACTTTTATTGCTACAACAAAACTACGAATACTTTTACTGCTACTACAACACTGTACTATTACTCTAACAGTACTACGAATACTTTTATTGCTACTACTACACTGTACTATTACTCTAACAGTACTACGGATACTTTTACTGCTACTACCACACTGTACTATTACTCTAACAGTACTTCAAATACTTTTACTGCTACTACAACACTACGAATACTTTTTCTGCTACTACAACACTACGAATACTTTTACTGCTACTACAACACTACGAATACTTTTACTGCTACTACAACACTACGAATACTTTTACTGCTACTACAACACTACGAATACTTTTTCTGCTACTACAACACTACGAATACTTTTACTGCTACTACAACACTGTACTATTACTCTAACAATACTACGAATACTTTTACTGCTACTACAACACTACGAATACTTTTACTGCTACTACAACACTACGAATACTTTTACTGCTACTACAACACTGTACTATTACTCTAACAGTACTACGAATACTTTTACTGCTACTACAACACTACGAATACTTTTACTGCTACTACAACACTACGAATACTTTTACTGCTACTACAACACTACGAATACTTTTACTGCTACTACAACACTACGAATACTTTTACTGCTACTACAACACTGTACTATTACTCTAACAGTACTACGAATACTTTTACTGCTACTACAACACTACGAATACTTTTACTGCTACTACAACACTACGAATACTTTTACTGCTACTACAACACTGTACTATTACTCTGACAGTACTACGAATACTTTTACTGCTACTACAACACTACGAATACTTTTACTGCTACTACAACACTACGAATACTTTTACTGCTACTACCACACTACGAATACTTTTACTGCTACTACAACACTACGAATACTTTTACTGCTACTACAACACTGTACTATTACTCTAACAGTACTACGGATACTTTTACTGCTACTACCACACTGTACTATTACTCTAACAGTACTTCAAATACTTTTACTGCTACTACAACACTACGAATACTTTTTCTGCTACTACAACACTACGAATACTTTTACTGCTACTACAACACTACGAATACTTTTACTGCTACTACAACACTACGAATACTTTTACTGCTACTACAACACTACGAATACTTTTTCTGCTACTACAACACTGTACTATTACTCTAACAATACTACGAATACTTTTACTGCTACTACAACACTACGAATACTTTTTCTGCTACTACAACACTGTACTATTACTCTAACAATACTACGAATACTTTTACTGCTACTACAACACTGTACTATTACTCTAACAATACTACGAATACTTTTACTGCTACTACAACACGACGAATACTTTTACTGCTACTACAACACTACGAATACTTTTACTGCTACTACAACACTACGAATACTTTTACTGCTACTACAACACTACGAATACTTTTACTGCTACTACAACACTACGAATACTTTTACTGCTACTACAACACTACGAATACTTTTACTGCTACTACAACACTACGAATACTTTTACTGCTACAACACTACGAATACTTTTACTGCTACTACAACACTGTACTATTACTCTAAAAGTACTACGAATACTTTTACTGCTACTACAACACTGTACTATTACTCTAACAGTACTATGAATACTTTTACTGCTACAACAACACTCTGAATACTTTTACTGCTACTACAAGACTACAAATACTTTTACTGCTACTACAACACTGTACTATTACTCTAACAGTACTACGAATACTTTTACTGCTACTACAACACTACGAATACTTTTACTGCTACTACAACACTACGAATACTTTTACTGCTACTACCACACTACGAATACTTTTACTGCTACTACAACACTACGAATACTTTTACTGCTACTACAACACTGTACTATTACGCTAACAGTACTACGAATACTTTTACTGCTACTACCACACTACGAATACTTTTATTGCTACAACAAAACTACGAATACTTTTACTGCTACTACAACACTGTACTATTACTCTAACAGTACTATGAATACTTTTACTGCTACTACAACGCTGTATTATTTCTCTAACAGTACTACAAATATTTTTACTACTACTACCACACTGTACTATTACTCTAACAGTACTACGAATACTTTTACTGCTACAACACTACGAATACTTTTACTGCTACTACAACACTACGAATACTTTTACTGCTACTACAACACCACGAATACTTTTACTGCTACTACAACACTACGAATACTTTTACTGCTACAACACTACGAATACTTTTACTACTACTACAACACTGTACTATTACTCTAACAGTACTACGAATACTTTTACTACTACTACAACACTGTAATATTACTCTAACAGTAGTATGAATACTTTTACTGCTACTACAACACTGTACTATTACTCTAACAGTACTACGAATACTTTTACTACCACTACAACACTGTAATATTACTCTAACAGTAGTATGAATACTTTTACTGCTACTACAACACTGTACTATTACTCTAACAGTACTACGAATACTTTTACTACTACTACAACACTGTAATATTACTCTAACAGTAGTATGAATACTTTTACTGCTACTACAACACTGTACTATTACTCTAACAGTACTACGAATACTTTTACTGCTACTACAACACTGTACTATTACTCTAACATTACTATGAATACTTTTACTGCTACTACAACACTACGAATACTTTTACTACTACTACAACACTACGAATACTTTTACTACTACTACAACACTACGAATACTTTTACTGCTACTACAACACTACGAATACTTTTACTACTACTACAACACTACGAATACTTTTACTGCTACTACAACACTACGAATACTTTTACTACTACTACAACACTACGAATACTTTTACTGCTACTACAACACTGTACTATTACTCTAACAGTACTACGAATACTTTTACTACTACTACAACACTACGAATACTTTTACTACTACTAAAACACTGTACTATTACTCTAACAGTACTATGAATACTTTTACTGCTACTACCACACTACGAATACTTTTACTGCTACTACAACACTACGAATACTTTTACTGCTACTACAACACTACGAATACTTTTACTGCTACTACAACACTGTACTATTACTCTAACAATACTACGAATACTTTTACTGCTACTACAACACTACGAATACTTTTACTGCTACTACAACACTACGAATACTTTTACTGCTACTACAACACTACGAATACTTTTACTGCTACTACAACACTACGAATACTTTTACTGCTACTACAACACTACGAATACTTTTACTGCTACTACAACACTACGAATACTTTTACTGCTACTACAACACTACGAATACTTTTACTGCTACTACAACACCACGAATACTTTTACTGCTACTACAACACTACGAATACTTTTACTGCTACTACAACACTACGAATACTTTTACTGCTACTACAACACTACGAATACTTTTACTGCTACTACAACACTGTACTATTACTCTAACAGTACTACGAATACTTTTACTGCTACTACAACACTACGAATACTTTTACTGCTACTACAACACTACGAATACTTTTACTGCTACTACAACACTACGAATACTTTTACTGCTACTACAACACTACGAATACTTTTACTGCTACTACAACACTACGAATACTTTTACTGCTACTACAACACTACGAATACTTTTACTGCTACTACAACACTACGAATACTTTTACTGCTACTACAACACTACGAATACTTTTACTGCTACTACAACACTACGAATACTTTTACTGCTACTACAACACTGTACTATTACTCTAACAGTACTACGAATACTTTTACTGCTACTACAACACTACGAATACTTTTACTGCTACTACAACACTACAAATACTTTTACTGCTACTACAACACTACGAATACTTTTACTGCTACTACAACACTACGAATACTTTTACTGCTACTACAACACTACGAATACTTTTACTGCTACTACAACACTACGAATACTTTTACTGCTACTACAACACTACGAATACTTTTTCTGCTACTACAACACTACGAATACTTTTACTGCTACTACAACACCACGAATACTTTTACTGCTACTACAACACTACGAATACTTTTACTGCTACTACAACACTACGAATACTTTTACTGCTACTACAACACTACGAATACTTTTACTGCTACTACAACACTGTACTATTACTCTAACAGTACTACGAATACTTTTACTGCTACTACAACACTACGAATACTTTTACTGCTACTACAACACTACGAATACTTTTACTGCTACTACAACACTACGAATACTTTTACTGCTACTACAACACTACGAATACTTTTACTGCTACTACAACACTACGAATACTTTTACTGCTACTACAACACTACGAATACTTTTACTGCTACTACAACACTACGAATACTTTTACTGCTACTACAACACTACGAATACTTTTACTGCTACTACAACACTACGAATACTTTTACTGCTACTACAACACTGTACTATTACTCTAACAGTACTACGAATACTTTTACTGCTACTACAACACTACGAATACTTTTACTGCTACTACAACACTACAAATACTTTTACTGCTACTACAACACTACGAATACTTTTACTGCTACTACAACACTACGAATACTTTTACTGCTACTACAACACTACGAATACTTTTACTGCTACTACAACACTGTACTATTACTCTAACAGTACTACGAATACTTTTACTGCTACTACAACACGACGAATACTTTTACTGCTACTACAACACTACGAATACTTTTACTGCTACTACAACACTGTACTATTACTCTGACAGTACTACGAATACTTTTACTGCTACTACAACACTACGAATACTTTTACTGCTACTACAACACTACAAATACTTTTACTGCTACTACAACACTGTACTATTACTCTAACAATACTACGAATACTTTTACTACTACTACAACACTACGAATACTTTTACTGCTACTACAACACTACGAATACTTTTACTACTACTACAAGACTACGAATACTTTTCCTACTACTACCACACTGTACTATTACTCTAACAGTACCACGAATAATTTTACTGCTACAACACTATGAATACTTTTACTACTACTACAACACCACAAATACTTTTACTGCTACTACAACACTACGAATACTTTTACTGCTACTACAACACTACGAATACTTTTACTACTACTACAATACTACGAATACTTTTACTGCTCCTACAACACTACGGATACTTTTACTGCTACTACCACACTGTACTTTTATTCTAACAGTACTACGAATACTTTTACTGCTACAACAACACTACAAATACTTTTACTGCTACTACAACACTACGAATACTTTTACTGCTACTACAACACTACGAATACTTCTACTACTACTACAACACTACGAATACTTTTACTGCTACTACCCCACTGTACTATTACTCTAACAGTACTATGAATACTTTTACTGCTACAACAACACTACGAATACTTTTACTGCTACTACAACACTACGAATACTTTTACTGCTACTACAACACTACGAATACTTCTACTACTACTACAACACTACGAATACTTTTACTGCTACTACCCCACTGTACTATTACTCTAACAGTACTACGAACACTTTTACTGCTACTACAACACTATGAATACTTTTACTGCTACTACAACACTACAAATACTTTTACTGCTACTACAACACTACGAATACTTCTACTACTACTACAACACTACGAATACTTTTACTGCTACTACAACACTACGAATACTTTTACTGCTACTACAACACTATGAATACTTCTACTACTACTACAACACTACGAATACTTTTACTGCTACTACCCCACTGTACTATTACTCTAACAGTACTACGAATACTTTTACTGCTACTACTACACTACGAATACTTTTACTGCTACAACACTACGAATACTTTTACTGCTACTACAACACTACGAATACTTTTACTGCTACTACAACACTACGAATACTTTTACTGCTACTACAACACTACGAATACTTTTACTGCTACTACAACACTACGAATACTTTTACTGCTACTACAACACTACGAATACTTTTACTGCTACTACAACACTACGAATTCTTTTACTGCTGCTACAACACTGTACTATTACTCTAACAGTACTACGAATACTTTTACTACTACTACAACACTACGAATACTTTTACTGCTACTACAAGACTACGAATACTTTTACTGCTACTACAACACTACGAATACTTTTACTGCTACTACAACACTGTACTATTACTCTAACAGTACTACGAAAAGTACTCGCAGTAAAAGTACGAATACTTTTACTGCTACTACAACACTGCGAATACTTTTACTGCTACTACAACACTACGAATCCTTCAACTACTACTACAACACTATGAATACTTTTACTGCTCCTACCACACTGTACTATTACTCTAACAGTACTATGAATACTTTTACTGCTACTACCACACTACGAATACTTTTACTACTACTACAACACTACAAATACTTTTACTGCTACTACAACACTGTACTATTACTCTAACAGTACTACGAATACTTTTACTGCTACTACACTACGAATACTTTTACTGCTACTACAACACTACGAATACTGTTACTACTACTACAAGACTACGAATACTTTTACTACTACTACAACACTAAGAATACTTTTACTGCTACTACAACACTCTACTATTACTCTAAAAGTACTACGGATACTTTTACTACTACTACAACACTGTACTATTACTCTAACAGTACTATGAATACTTTTACTACTACTACAACACTGTACTTCTTCTCGAACAGTACTACGAATACTTTTACTACTACTACAACACTACGAATACTTTTACTGCTACTACACTGTACTATTACTCTAACAGTACTACGAATACTTTTACTACTTCTACAACACTGTAATATTACTCTAACAGTACTACGAATACTTTTACTACTACTACAACACTGTACTATTACTCTAACAGTATTACGAATACTTTTACTACTACTACAACACTGTACTATTACTCTAACAGTACTATGAATACTTTTACTACTACTACAACACTGTACTATTACTCTAACAGTACTACGAATACTTTTACTACTACTACAACACTGTACTATTACTCTAACAGTACTACGAATACTTTTACTGCTACTACAACACTACGAATACTTTTACTGCTACTACAAGACTACGAATACTTTTACTACTACTACAACACTACGAATACTTTTACTGCTACTACAACACTGTACTATTACTCTAACAGTACTACAAATACTTTTACTGCTACTACAACACTACGAATACTTTTACTGCTACTACAACACTACGAATACTTTTACTGCTACTACAACACTACGAATACTTCTACTACTACTACAACACTACGAATTCTTTTACTGCTACTACAACACTGTACTATTACTCTACCAGTACTATGAATACTTTTACTACTACTACAACACTACGAATACTTTTACTGCTACTACAAGACTACGAATACTTTTACTGCTACTACAACACTACGAATACTTTTACTGCTACTACAACACTGTACTATTACTCTAACAGTACTACGAAAAGCACTCGCAGTAAAAGTACGAATACTTTTACTGCTACTACAACACTGCGAATACTTTTACTGCTACTACAACACTACGAATACTTCAACTACTACTACAACACGATGAATACTTTTACTGCTCCTACCACACTGTACTATTACTCTAACAGTACTACAAATACTTTTACTGCTACTGCCACACTACGAATACTTTTACTACTACTACAACACTACAAATACTTTTACTGCTACTACAACACTGTACTATTACTCTAACAGTACTACGAATACTTTTACTGCTACTACAACACTACGAATACTTTTACTGCTACTACAACACTACGAATACTTTTACTACTACTACAAGACTACGAATACTTTTACTACTACTACAACACTAAGAATACTTTTACTGCTACTACAACACTGTACTATTACTCTAAAAGTACTACGAATACTTTTACTACTACTACAACACTGTACTATTACTCTAACAGTACTATGAATACTTTTACTACTACTACAACATTGTACTTCTTCTCGAACAGTACTATGAATACTTTTACTAATACTACAACAATACGAATACTTTTACTGCTACTACACTATATTATTACTCTAACAGTACTACGAATACTTTTACTACTTCTGCAACACTGTAATATTACTCTAACACTACTACGAATACTTTTACTACTACTACAACACTGTACTATTACTCTAACAGTATTACGAATACTTTTACTACTACTACAACACTGTACTATCACTCTAACAGTACTACAAAAACTTTTACTACTACTACCACACTGTAATATTACTCTAACAGTACTATGAATACTTTTACTGCTACTACGACACTGTTCTATTACTCTACCAGTACTACGAATACTTTTACTACTACTACAACACTACGAATACTTTTACTGCTACTACAACACTACGAATACTTTTACTACTACTACAACACTACGAATACTTTTACTGCTACTACAACACTGTACTATTACTCTAACAGTACTACGAATACTTTTACTGCTACTACAACACTACGAATACTTTTACTGCTACTACAACACTACGAATACTTTTACTGCTACTACAACACTGTACTATTACTCTAACAGTACTACGAATACTTTTACTGCTACTACAACACTACGAATACTTTTACTGCTACTACAACACTGTACTATTACTCTAACAGTACTACGAATACTTTTACTGCTACTACAACACTACGAATACTTTTACTGCTACTACAACACTGTACTATTACTCTAACAGTACTACGAATACTTTTACTGCTACTACAACACTACGAATTCTTTTACTGCTACTACAACACTGTACTATTACTCTACCAGTACTATGAATACTTTTACTACTACTACAACACTACGAATACTTTTACTGCTACTACAAGACTACGAATACTTTTACTGCTACTACAACACTACGAATACTTTTACTGCTACTACAACACTGTACTATTACTCTAACAATACTACAAATACTTTTACTACTACTACAACACTACGAATACTTTTACTGCTACTACAACACTGTACTATTACTCTAAAAGTACTACGAATACTTTTACTGCTACTACAACACTGTACTATTACTCTAACAGTACTATGAATACTTTTACTGCTACTACAACGCTGTACTATTTCTCTAACAGTACTACGAATACTTTTACTGCTACTACAACACTACGAATAATTTTACTGCTACTACAACACTACGAATACTTTTACTACTACTACAAGACTACAAATACTTTTACTACTACTACAACACTACGAATACTTTTACTGCTACTACAACACTGTACTATTACTCTAACAGTACTACGAATACTTTTACTTCTACTACAACACTACGAATACTTTTACTGCTACTACAACACTGCGAATACTTTTACTGCTACTACAACACTACGAATACTTTTACTACTACTACAAGACTACAAATACTTTTACTACTACTACAACACTACGAATACTTTTACTGCTACTACAACACTGTACTATTACTCTAACAGTACTACGAATACTTTTACTGCTACTACAACACTACGAATACTTTTACTACTACTACAACACTACGAATACTTTTACTGCTACTACAACACTGTACTATTACTCTAACAGTACTACGAATACTTTTACTGCTACTACCACACTACGAATACTTTTACTGCTACAACACTACAAATACTTTTACTGCTACTACAACACTGTACTATTACTGTAACAGTACTACGAATACTTTTACTTCTACTACAACACTACGAATACTTTTACTGCTACTACAACACTGCGAATACTTTTACTGCTACTACAACACTACGAATACTTGAACTACTACTACAACACTATGAATACTTTTACTGCTCCTACCACACTGTACTATTACTCTAACAGTACTACGAATACTTTTACTGCTACTACCACACTACGAATACTTTTACTGCTACAACACTACAAATACTTTTACTGCTACTACAACACTGTACTATTACTGTAACAGTACTACGAATACTTTTACTACTACTACAATACTACGAATACTTTTACTGCTACTACAACACTGTACTATTACTCTAAAAGTACTACGAATACTTTTACTACTACTACAACACTGTACTATTACTCTAACAGTACTATGAATACTTTTACTACTACTACAACACTGTACTTCTTCTCGAACAGTACTACGAATACTTTTACTACTACTACAACACTACGAATACTTTTACTGCTACTACACTGTACTATTACTCTAACAGTACTACGAATACTTTTACTACTTCTACAACACTGTAATATTACTCTAACAGTACTACGAATACTTTTACTACTACTACAACACTGTACTATTACTCTAACAGTATTACGAATACTTTTACTACTACTACAACATTGTACTATTACTCTAACAGTACTATGAATACTTTTACTACTACTACAACACTGTACTATTACTCTAACAGTATTACGAATACTTTTACTACTACTACAACACTGTACTATTACTCTAACAGTACTACGAATACTTTTACTACTACTACAACACTGTACTATTACTCTAACAGTACTACGAATACTTTTACTACTACTACCACACTGTAATATTACTCTAACAGTAGTACGAATACTTTTACTGCTACTACAACACTGTACTATTACTCTAACAGTACTACGAATACTTTTACTACTACTACAACACTGTAATATTACTCTAACAGTACTACGAATACTTTTACTGCTACTACAACATTACGAATACTTTTACTGCTACTACAACACTACGAATACTTTTACTGCTACTACAACATTACGAATACTTTTACTACTACTACAACATTACGAATACTTTTACTGCTACTACAACACTGTAATATTACTCTAACAGTACTACGAATACTTTTACTACTACTACAACACTGTACTATTACTCTAACAGTATTACGAATACTTTTACTACTACTATAACACTGTACTATTACTCTAACAGTACTACGAATACTTTTACTACTACTACAACACTGTACTATTACTCTAACAGTACTACGAATACTTTTACTACTACTACCACACTGTAATATTACTCTAACAGTAGTACGAATACTTTTACTGCTACTACAACACTGTACTATTACTCTAACAGTACTACGAATACTTTTACTGCTACTACAACATTACGAATACTTTTACTGCTACTACAACACTACGAATACTTTTACTGCTACTACAACATTACGAATACTTTTACTACTACTACAACATTACGAATACTTTTACTGCTACTACAACACTGTAATATTACTCTAACAGTACTACGAATACTTTTACTACTACTACAACACTGTACTATTACTCTAACAGTATTACGAATACTTTTACTACTACTACAACATTGTACTATTACTCTAACAGTACTATGAATACTTTTACTACTACTACAACACTGTACTATTACTCTAACAGTATTACGAATACTTTTACTACTACTACAACACTGTACTATTACTCTAACAGTACTACGAATACTTTTACTACTACTACAACACTGTACTATTACTCTAACAGTACTACGAATACTTTTACTACTACTACCACACTGTAATATTACTCTAACAGTAGTACGAATACTTTTACTGCTACTACAACACTGTACTATTACTCTAACAGTACTACGAATACTTTTACTACTACTACAACACTGTAATATTACTCTAACAGTACTACGAATACTTTTACTGCTACTACAACATTACGAATACTTTTACTGCTACTACAACACTACGAATACTTTTACTGCTACTACAACATTACGAATACTTTTACTACTACTACAACATTACGAATACTTTTACTTCTGTTCTTTTTACTTTTTTACTGCTTCTTCTGCCTCTGTTTTCAGGGGGTTCTTCTTCCTGGTACAGTGGATATTTTGAAGACTTTTTTCACATTCAAAACTGCTTAAATGGTAAATTGTCATGACAACAGTCGTCATTTTTCATCATTTTGAAACAGGGCCATTTCCAGCTTTGTTTGGGACCTGTGCATGAATCGTGCTGTGGGCCCCTCATATCTTTCACTGTGGTGTAAGTCATGACAGAAAGAAGTAAAGAAGTAAAATAAGTCGATGGAAGAATGTTTAAAGTGTAAATATCTGTTTTTAACCTCTGCCCACATGAGGCTAAATGTCCTAATAAGAATGTGGGGCCCCCTGTGGATGTGGGGGTCCGTGCGTGTGTGGTTTGCTCATAGCTCCGGCTCTACTGCTGGACAATGAAGACGAAAGTATTATCTAAACAGTCTCTGGGAGGCGCACAGAGAATCGTATCGTTCAGAGAATCGTATCGTTCAGACCGGCTCTCTCCATCGCTGTGTCACCACATTTTCTCACTGCTGAATCTCACCTGTTTTTTCACCCAGAGCTGAAGAGCCAGGATTCATATTTCACAACATATTTCTCCTCCTCCTCCTCCATAACTCATGTGTTCTGCTCCACTGCTCCTCTCGGCCAATCAGCTCGGCCGATGGTGGAGAGTCCGAGCGGAGCCGGAGGGGGTCTCCAGCTACAGCATCAATTTTTAATAAGCACCGAGGGGAGAGAGTGTTTTCTCCCTCTGCCGGGCTCAGGACTCTACATCACTGTCAGACAAACACAGTATTTCCCATCATGCCTCGCTGCGGCGCACACCTGCTCCGTCCTGATGGAGCCATCGTCCTCGGAGAGTTTCAGCTCGGACGCTGTAAACGTGAGACTCAATAATTCACGACGACATCCACGTCCTGAGATCCCCTCCTCATAAGACTAAAGACATTTACACAACGGATTAAACCCCCTGCAGCGTCGCCACGGTTCCATGAGAGACTTAAGTCTGAATAAAACTGAATTCCTCTTTAAAAAGTCAGTGTAAACTCTTAATTCTAATGGAAATGATTCTTGTGAATTAAACTTAATCCTGAAGTCAGTGGGTTTGGATTTTAAAGCTGAATGAATTTCTTCCTGGATCATGTAAACATTTCTTCTTCTTCACAATAATCCCGGTGGTTGGAGCTCGTTGGCTCGTCCTTCTGACTCGATCCGGACGATCCGGCTCCTCCAGTCGTCTCTTGGGACTTTCCTCCACGTCTCTTTGGATTTGTGAGCGGGATGTGGGAGTGGGCTGAGGTGTGGCAGCCTCACACTCAGTTTGTCTTCTTCCTCCTTCTCCCACACTCTTCCCTTCTCCTCCTCAGCTCACAGACGGAAAGTGTGAGGAGAGAATTCTCCAGCTGCTGCTTCATGATCCCTCTGAGGTCCCTCTGAGGTCCCTCTGAGGTCCCTCTGAGGTCCCTCTGAGGTCCCTCTGAGGTCCCTCTGAGGTCCCTCTGAGGTCCCACTGAGGTCCCTCTGAGGTCCCTCTGAGGTCCCTGGACACGTGCATACAAATACACATAACATCACAGTGACATTTCCTGGCCCTCAGAGAAGTTCCACAGTGTGTCTTTAACACTTGGTGATAATTATCCTGTGTAGTGGAGCCTGCGGGGCCTCTTCCTCTCGTGTTTTTATTGGCGTGTGTGTGAGGGGCCCCCTAATGAGCAGCGCTGTAATGAAGAGCCGGGGCCCGCGCTCCGGGACCTCATTTTGTTCAGGGGACTTTTTAAACCTCATCATTGACCTCCGGCTCCGGCGCCGAGAGCTTTTACCATCAGAAGTGCTGCTCCGAAGTCTGTGATTAGACCCCTGTTTCCATGGAGACCGGCAGGTGCAGGTAACAGTGGAGAGATTGGAAATGGATCGAGAGGAACGAGGGGAATGAGAGGAGAGATGAATCAGAGGAATGAGAGGAGGGAGGGAGGAGAGGGGAGAGAGGGATGGAGGGAGAAATGGAGGGAGAGAGGAGTCACGGACACGCACGACAGCACAAGCCTCCTCCCATTAAGACTGCTCATTTAATACATGTGAGTGGAGGAGGGATGGAGAAGGAGGAGGAGGAGGAGAAGCAGAGGGAGGGAGAGAACAGGAGGTGTGTCTGTGGCTTCACATTCACAGCAACAGCACGACTCCTCAGACAAACACGTCCATGAGGTCCACAGTAACAGGGACTTTTCCTGCAACAATTCTGAATGAAACCGTGAGAGCAGATGCCCTCCCACCTCCGTCACACATCCCTCCACTGTGGGCACGTGGCTCAAGTGTCTTGCCTAAAGACACAACAATAGAACAAACCTCTGAGATTGTAAAACCAGAGTGATGTTCCTCGTTCCTCTGCAGCTCCTTCCTCGTTCCTCTGCAGCTCCTTCCTATTTCCTCTGCAGCTCCTTCCTCGTTCCTCCGCAGCTCCTTCCTCCACAGCTCCTTCCTCGTTCCTCTGCAGCTCCTTCCTTGTTCCTCTGCAGCTCCTTCCTCGTTCCTCTGCAGCTCCTTCCTCGTTCCTCTGCAGCTTGTTCACAGCCTCAGAGCTCATTTTCATAATTCCCTTCAGTGTCAGAGGGAGAATTGGAGCCGGGCGTTTCTTGACACTCTCAGTGCAGATTGTAGCGGCGCTAATTGACTGTTAGCTGATTAAGAGCAGCTCAGAGCTCAGGTTGATGAGAGGAGCTCTCACTTCTCCAGAGGAGCTCCTCTCGGCGTGTTTGCCTCTTTAGTACTCGCAGAGTCACGTGAGGCGTTTGACAAAAGAACAAATATTAAATATTATTAGTGAAGTCGTTTTTGCCGTGAGCTCGTGTGGGTTTTAGCTCATGGAGTTTAAAGAGCTTCAGGCACATCACAACAAACCAGAGTTCTGCTTTTACTTCTACAGATCCTCCAGAGCAGGAAGTACACACATGCAGGAAGTACACACATACAGGAAGTACACACATGCAGGAAGTACACACATGCAGGAAGTACACACATGCGGGAAGTACACACATGCGGGAAGTACACACATGCGGGAAGTACACACATACAGGAAGTACACACATGCAGGAAGTACACACATACAGGAAGTACACACATGCAGGAAGTACACACATGCAGGAAGTACACACATACAGGAAGTACACACATGCAGGAAGTACACACATACAGGAAGTACACACATGCAGGAAGTACACACATGCAGGAAGTACACACATACAGGAAGTACACACATGCAGGAAGTACACACATGCAGGAAGTACACACATGCAGGAAGTACACACATACAGGAAGTACACACATGCAGGAAGTACACACATACAGGAAGTACACACATGCAGAAAGTACACACATGCAGGAAGTACACACATGCAGGAAGTACACACATGCAGGAAGTACACACATACAGGAAGTACACACATGTAGGAAGTACACACATCAGGAAGTACACACATATAGGAAGTACACACATGCAGGAAGTACACACATGCAGGAAGTACACACATCAGGATGTACACACATGCAGGAAGTACACAAATGCAGGAAGTACACACATGCTGGAAGTACACACATGCTGGAAGTACACACATGCAGGAAGTACACATGCAGGAAGTACACACATGCAGGAAGTACACATGCAGGAAGTACACACATACAGGATGTACACACATGCAGGAAGTACACAAATGCAGGAAGTACACACATGCAGGAAGTACACACATGCTCGAAGTACACACATGCTGGAAGTACACACATGCTCGAAGTACACACATGCTGGAAGTACACATACAGGAAGTACACACATGCAGGAAGTACACATGCAGGAAGTACACACATACAGGATGTACGCACATGTAGGAAGTACACAAATGCAGGAAGTACACACATGCTGGAAGTACACACATGCTGGAAGTACACACATGCAGGAAGTACACACATGCAGGAAGTACACACATGCTGGAAGTACACACATGCAGGAAGTACACATGCAGGAAGTACACATGCAGGAAGTACACACATGCAGGAAGTACACATGCAGGAAGTACACACATGCAGGAAGTACACATGCAGGAAGTACACATGCAGGAAGTACACACATGCAGGAAGTACACACATGCAGGAAGTACACATGCAGGAAGTACACACATACAGGATGTACACACATGTAGGAAGTACACAAATGCAGGAAGTACACACATGCTCGAAGTACACACATGCTGGAAGTACACACATGCAGGAAGTACACACATGCAGGAAGTACACATATGCAGGAAGTACACACATGCTGGAAGTACACACATGCAGGAAGTACACATGCAGGAAGTACACATGCAGGAAGTACACACATGCAGGAAGTACACATGCAGGAAGTACACATGCAGGAAGTACACATGCAGGAAGTACACACATGCAGGAAGTACACACATGCAGGAAGTACACATGCAGGAAGTACACATGCAGGAAGTACACATGCAGGAAGTACACACATGCAGGAAGTACACACATGCAGGAAGTACACATGCAGGAAGTACACACATGCAGGAAGTACACAGAAGAGGCCTGAGGAGTGAGACGTCACAGCACTCAGCTCCATATGAAGCTCATCGAGGCCAGCAGCTCTAGGGCCTAATCTGGGACCATGTGTGTTCTTTTCACTCCGCTGTCAGTCAAAACTGTTCCTCATGCTGGTGGGAGGGGCCTCGGGGAAAGAAGGCATCTGATTGGTCTGTTCTTCATGTTCAGATCTGGATTCAGGACAAAATGTTGAAGTCCAAACTCCAGGGTCATGTAGACGGGGTCAGGGGTCAGAGGTCAGAGGGAGGAGCCCGACAGCAGCAGGTCCAGGGGGCGGGGCCACACATTTAGGTCAATTCTACTGATAACATTTACCCCAAACATGTACTCCATATACTCCAGTACATAGTCTCCATTACAGGAACGAGAGCATTTGTCACTTTCACCTCTTTATTTCAGAGTTCGTCTTTCAAGTCACAGAGCAGCTGTGATCCATGGATCTGCAGCTCCTCGTCCTTCACTCTGAGCTTTTCTGACGCCTCTGCATTTATATTTATTCACAAGTGAGTGTGGGGTCAGTGGGGTCTGTGTACCCGCCCTGAGTGCCCACCGTGTACCCGCCCCATGTGCCCACTGTGTGCCCACCGTGTGCCCGCCCCATGTGCCCGCCCCATGTGCCCGCCCCATGTGCCCGCCCCATGTGCCCGCCCCATGTGCCCGCCCTGAGGCTGTGTCCAGAGCAGAGGGAGGATCGATTCTCTCTGTGTCCCATCGATCGGGTTCAGAGCTGCTAATCTGTGGCTCGGACACAGCCTCAGAAAGAACCTCCCACTCAGCGTCCACAGACGGATCATTAAAGCCTCATCACTGAGCTTCACCTTCTGACCTGTGCCACCTGTGTGGGGAGGACTGTATAGGGGCCAAAGCCGAGCGATGGAAATGGTGGCCACTGTTCAGCTCAGACTAAATACGCAAAAGTCGTGCATTAAACCTGTGAATGAAACAGGACACAGCTGCAGGTGTTTGTGACGAGGGAAACAGAGATGAGAGCAGAGTGACCTGAGCTTCCTCCAGGCAACAAACTGCAACAACAAAAACTGCATGTTCATAATATGCCCCGTCGGCCTGAAATATGATTGGCCTAAACAATGTTTCTGCCTCCCACACCTGCCCTGGAGGTTTAAATCAGATTTATTATGGACTGACTCGTTCTGAGACGCTTCATTCTCGCCTAGAGGTCGTTTATTTGAAGAGAACCTGTCCAGTAA
>CM060659.1:1390860-1430860 GCA_030686955.1 Odontamblyopus rebecca
TGACAGCTCTGAAGGGGGAAGGACTTAGCACAGGGAGCAAAAGGAGCTGGGAGCCTTGTTTTGGCGAACAAAGCATTTTTCAAACATTAAAAGGAAACAAGTTGATCTAAATATGTGTGAAAGCCCAATAAAAGTGTAACATCTCCACTTTAACCACATCATCTACACAGTCCTCTGTGCTGCAGATGAAATCAGCACTGATATGTTTGGAATCATCTGGTATCAGCAAATTCTCCAACTCCAACAGGGCCCCCAAACAGTTTTTTGCAGGGGGCCCCTGGTAAAGCTCTCCCGGCCCTGGAGAACAGCCTGTTCTTCTTCACTGACTTTACCCGACCAAATAAAAGGGTTTTACAATGATGTTTCTTTGCTCCTTGAAAGTGTCTCGAGCTGGTCTTGTTTGGAGCACTTGGCGACATGTGAGCGCCTCACATGTGGCTTTCTGTGGCTTTCTGTGGCTTTCACTCAATTTGCTGCGGTCTCGCTCACAAAAACACAGGAGAAGAATCTGCTGAGTCCAGACGTTTGGCTCTGAGGAGGAGCCGTGAACACGTGTGGACGGCTGCGGTCGGGAAAAGTCCACTGTGACCGCCGCCCCTTTAAGTGTGGGTACGCCTCAAAATCACCCGAGCCCTGCCAGCCCGAGGCCCCACAGCACCCATCACCAACCCCTGTGCCCGTCACCACCAGACCTGTGCCCCTCACTACCAGACCTGTGCCCGTCACCACCAGAGCTGTGCCCACCAGAGCTGTGCCCGTCACCACCAGAGCTGTGCCCACCAGAGTTGTGCCCGTCACCACCAGAGCCGTGCCCGTCACCACCAGAGCTGTGCCCACCAGAGCTGTGCCCGTCACCACCAGAGCTGTGCCCGTCACCACCAGACCTGTGCCCGTCACCACCAGAGCTGTGCCCATCACCACCAGAGCTCTGCCCACCAGTGCTGTGCCCACCAGAGCTCTGCCCACCAGAGCTGTGCCCACCAGACCTGTGCCCCTCACCACCAGACCTGTGCCCGTCACCACCAGAGCTGTGCCCACCAGAGCTGTGC
The DNA here is from genome assembly GCA_030686955.1 of Odontamblyopus rebecca. Classification (NCBI taxonomy): domain Eukaryota; kingdom Metazoa; phylum Chordata; class Actinopteri; order Gobiiformes; family Gobiidae; genus Odontamblyopus; species Odontamblyopus rebecca. Next base: position 1,391,910 of record CM060659.1, read on the forward strand.
CCGTCACCACCAGAGCTGTGCCCGTCACCACCAGACCTGTGCCCGTCACCACCAGACCTGTGCCCGTCACCACCAGAGCTGTGCCCATCACCACCAGAGCTCTGCCCACCAGTGCTGTGCCCACCAGAGCTCTGCCCACCAGAGCTGTGCCCACCAGAGCTGTGCCCATCACCACCAGAGCTCTGCCCACCAGAGCTCTGCCCCTCACCACCAGAGCTGTGCCCCTCACCACCAGAGCTGTGCCCACCAGAGCTGTGCCCATCACCACCAGAGCTGTGCCCATCACCACCAGACCTGTGTCCGTCACCACCAGAGCTCTGCCCACCAGAGCTGTGCCCATCACCACCAGAGCTGTGCCCATCACCACCAGACCTGTGTCCGTCACCACCAGAGCTCTGCCCACCAGAGCTGTGCCCATCACCACCAGAGCTGTGCCCATCACCACCAGAGCTGTGCCCACCAGAGCTGTGCCCATCACCACCAGAGCTCTGCCCACCAGAGCTGTGCCCATCACCACCAGAGCTCTGCCCATCACCACCAGACCTGTGCCCATCACCACCAGAGCTGTGCCCACCAGAGCTGTGCCCATCACCACCAGAGCTCTGCCCACCAGAGCTGTGCCCATCACCACCAGACCTGTGCCCGTCACCACCAGAGCTGTGCCCACCAGAGCTGTGCCCATCACCACCAGAGCTCTGCCCGTCACCACCAGACCTGTGCCCATCACCACCAGAGCTCTGCCCACCAGAGCTGTGCCCATCACCACCAGAGCTCTGCCCATCACCACCAGACCTGTGCCCGTCACCACCAGACCTGTGCCCACCAGACCTGTGCCCGTCACCACCAGAGCTGTGCCCATCACCACCAGAGCTGTGCCCACCAGAGCTGTGCCCGTCACCACCAGAGCTGTGCCCATCACCACCAGAGCTGTGCCCATCACCACCAGAGCTCTGCCCACCAGAGCTGTGCCCATCACCACCAGAGCTGTGCCCACCAGAGCTGTGCCCATCACCACCAGAGCTCTGCCCGTCACTGAACACAGGAGTCAGGCTTGTGTGATGTTGGAGCTTTAATACAGACGGATGATGTAAAAATCGTTCTTAGTGAAACATGTCACTGAAACACTGCAGTGTAAATTTGCAGTTCAGTGCTTTTTTTCTACATAAGTCACAGTTTATCTGCAGTTTTTCCACACAGAAAATGAATAGAAATGTAAATGTTTGTAATGTATATAAAAATAAAAATATATAAATAGTGATAATATTAAAAAGTATTAATGAACCAAGAGCTTAAATTACATGAAAAAAGAAATCATAATAATGAACATAAGTACACACATAATTACTGTGCACAAACATGACTCCACCACCAGGGGGCTCCAAGACACCAACATGGAAAATAGAAACTCAGTTCATCCGTTCATAACAGATAAAAGCATTATTCTGCTCATGTTACACGCGTGCATGTGCGCGTGCGTGTGTGTGTGTGTGTGTGGTGTTTCTGTCCTTCTCGTTCTTCTTAAAGGTGCTCTCGTCTCGTTTCTTCTTGTCTCGTCTCGTTCTGAGTCTGAGTCAGTCCAGATGTTCCAGACTCCACTACGCTCCTCCTGATGTTTCTGCAGCAGCTGGAGGAGCCTCTGTGTCTTCTTCCGTCTGCTGTTTCCGGACACATTTTGCAGTAGAACTTCCTGAAGCTTCTGTAGTGAGGGACTGGCCTGGTCCATGCAGATGAGCAGCAGCTTCCAGGGAACACTGAGGTCCTTCAGACTTTAGGATGGAGAAGATCTGAACATGTTTGACAGAAACAGTGAGAGGATCTGGAGGAACGTCCACAGCTCCAGGTTCAGAGGAAACTCTCTGCAGGTTTGGTGACGCTTCAGAGACTCTCCTCAGTGTGACTGACAGCTGGATTTAACCAATCACAGTCACACAGTCACTGTCCCCCTGCCCACCCTGCCCCTCATCCCCCCCGTCCCCCTGCCCACCCTGTCCCCCCGTCCCCCTGTCCCCTCATCCCCCCTGTCCCCCCGTCCCCCTGCCCACCCTGTCCCCCCCGTCCCCCCGTCCCCCTGTCCCCCCTGTCCCCCTGTCCCCCTGTCCCCCTGTCCCCCTGTGCCCCTGTCCGCTGGTGGATGAGATCAGATGCTGATGGTCTCATGTGTTGGTGTTTGCTGCTGTTGCTTTAATAATAATAATGTTTCATGAAGTATCCTCCTCACGTCCCTCCTCCTCACGTCCCTCCTCCTCACGTCCCTCCTCCTCACGTCCCTCAGAAACATGAGTTTAAACTCAGTTTAAAGCTGAGGCTGTGTCCAGCTCCTCTGTTTGTCCAGACTCCTGCAGCCGGCGCTGGGACCAGAGTTTAATCTGCTCCATCAGGACAAATATTTACTCAGAGCTGCTGTGATCTGAGAGCCTGGTCCTGGTCTGAGGACAGTCCCTCTGTGAGACGCTCTGCAAACAGCAGTGAGAGCAGGGGCCCCGGGGCCGAGGGGCCGCTCATTTCACTTGTTTCCGTGTAAATAAACACAGGCTTCACTGCCTGGATCTCTTGTTGCCTTTAATGTGCTGAAAGCTGAAGGATCTGCTTCACATTAGCTCAGAGTGCAGGTTCTCAGGAGAGAGGACTTCCTGTTCAGAGGCTCCGGAGCTTCAGGTTCAGGTTTGAGACATGAACAGAGGAGGTGAGACCTGCGTGGAACTCACCTCTACTCTAAAGGAGCAGATGTGTGATGTTTGGAGGTGTCCTCTGCCCTGAGCGGGACAAACAGGACGAACTTCTCGTTACCGCTGCTCAGACTCTGGACTGAGACAAACGTCACTCGTCCCGGTGTTCTCCGGGTCCACCGGCTCCGAGCGGAGGAGCGGCGTTTGTCAGCGCGTGACCCGCGTGGGGTTGACGGACACGCGGCTCCGTGAGTGACAGGCACAAGAGCGCGCGACCAATGAGAAGCCGGCAGGAAGCGCGCCGGGTTCTGATTGGACAAGACGCCTTAAAGCCACAGAGAGGGCCCACGTGGGGCAAAAGGAGCCTTCACGCGCGGCGCGGACACGGAGGTGGAGGTGAGGTAGGTGGAGGTAGAGGAGGACGTGGAGGTGATGTTCTCATCAGACAAAGGCAATCATCTCTGCGCGCCCACGGAGCCCACAGGCCGCGCGCTCCCGCAGACGCTCGTTAAGACAAAACATCGATCTGTCCGCGTGTCTGTGGGTCTGACCCGGAGGAGCCGCTGTGGCTGAGCGGGGCCCACGACACCAAACACTGTTTAACACCTCATCCCAAACTAAGTGTCCAAACTGTGGGTCAGAAGTGCCGGAGCCGCGGTCAGGGTCTGGGTTATAGGGTCAGAGTTTTAATGGGCCCCTGTGTCCAGGGTGTGGGTTATAGTGTTATAGTGTTATAGTGTTATAGTGTTATAGTGTTATAGTGTTATAGTGTTATAGTGTTATAGTGTTATAGTGTTATAGTGTTACAGTGTTACAGTGTTATAGTGTTATAGTGTTATAGTGTTATAGTGTTAGAGTGTTATAGTGTTATAGTGTTATAGTGTTATAGTGTTATAGTGTTATAGTGTTATAGTGTTATAGTGTTATAGTGTTATAGTGTTATAGTGTTATAGTGTTATAGTGTTATAGTGTTACAGTGTTACAGTGTTATAGTGTTATAGTGTTATAGTGTTATAGTGTTAGAGTGTTATAGTGTTATAGTGTTATAGTGTTACAGTGTTATAGTGTTACAGTGTTACAGTGTTATAGTGTTACAGTGTTACAGTGTTATAGTGTTATAGTGTTACAGTGTTACAGTGTTATAGTGTTATAGTGTTACAGTGTTATAGTGTTATAGTGTTACAGTGTTATAGTGTTATAGTGTTACAGTGTTATAGTGTTATAGTGTTATAGTGTTATAGTGTTACAGTGTTACAGTGTTATAGTGTTATAGTGTTATAGTGTTATAGTGTTATAGTGTTTGGGGTTCTAGTGTTTTGGTGTTTTAGGGTTTTAGGTTTTAGTGTTTCCGGGTGTGGGTTCATAACTGCGGCTTGTTTACACGCCGGGCCGTCCTGAGGCGTGGGGTTAGCGCTTCCACGCTCGTATTTCAGTCGTGCTGCTCTCGTGGGCCGCGGGGCGGACAGATGATGCGTGTATCCGCGAGATGATGTCATACCCCACTGCACCCCACGTGGGGCCTCTTTTTCCGATAGGCAGATGTGGCCCTTTGCTTTCCTTTAATCCGATTGGACAGATCGGCGCTTCCACGGCAGCTCTGCCCTCCGTGTGTGGCACCGGGAGCGCCGCACAACCGAGACCCGAGCGGCGGAGCGTGTGCGCGGAGAATCCACAGCGCGGAGGGAGGGAGGCTTTCCGAGGGGCTGGTTTCCATTTTTGATCCTCCATTCTGTGTTTGGGATTTAGGAGAGCGGCTGGTCCGGAGCTTTACCTGAGACTCGGGACAGTAACAGAGCCCGAGTGTCTCGGAGAGAGCGGGGCTTTTCCGCCAGCAGGAAACAACTCTGCGTGGACCTTTGGATGGATCTAAACACATGATTGTGGTCTGGACGGTGCGCTCTTCACACGGATGGCTCTCCCGCCTCAGACCTGTTTAGCTGCGGGTTTGGAGCGTGCGCTCCACGGCGCGCTCTTTCCCTCCACTTTACGCAGAGTTTGAGTGCGGGAGCTTAGCTGATGGCGCGGGAGGAACACAAACCCGAGCTCACGGTGGAAATTCACTTCAGTGTTTCAGAAGATCCGGGAAAGAAACGCTCTGACCCCAGCGCGCTGCAAATGGCTGACCGGAGGTAAACACGACAGCGGATCACACGGACCTGCGCGGAAACACACGGACACCCCCGAACAGCGAGGTCTGACCGCGAGAGCCGAGGCTGCCTGGGGCTTTTTCTCGGAGCTTTTCCTCGGAGCCTTTACTCGGAGCCTTTACTCGGAGCTTTTACACGGAGCTTTTACTCGGAGCTTTTACTCGGAGCTTTTACTCGGAGCTTTTACTCGGAGCTGTCCGGACAGAAAACACCGCGCACAGACATAAACAAAGACTCTTCTTTACGTCTCAAGATGTATCCACAAGGCCGACATCCGGTGAGTCCAGTTCCCCACGACCCCACGGACCCCACAGACCCACAAACCCACAGACTACAGACCCACAGCTCCACAGACCCACAGCTCCACAGCTCCACAGACCCACAGACCACAGACCCACAGACCCACAGACCCACAGACCACAGACCCACAGACCCACAGACCACAGACCCAGACCCACAGACCCACAGCTCCACAGACCCACAGCTCCACAGCTCCACAGACCCACAAACCCACAGACTACAGATCCACAGCTCCACAGACCCACAGACCACAGACCCACAGACCCACAGACCCACAGACCCACAGACCCACAGACCCACAGACCCACAGACCACAGCTCCACAGACCCACAGACCCACAGACCACAGCTCCACAGACCACAGCTCCACAGACCCACAGACCACAGACCCACAGACCCACAGCTCCACAGACCCACAGCTCCACAGACCCACAAACCCACAGACTACAGACCCACAGCTCCACAGACCACAGACCACAGACCCACAGACCCAGACCCACAGACCCACAGACCCACAGCTCCACAGCTCCACAGACCCACAGCTCCACAGACCCACAAACCCACAGACTACAGACCCACAGCTCCACAGACCCACAGACCCACAGACCACAGCTCCACAGACCCACAGCTCCACAGACCCACAGCTCCACAGACCCACAGACCCACAGACCACAGACCCACAGACCACAGACCCACAGCTCCACAGACCCACAGCTCCACAGACCCACAGCTCCACAGCTCCACAGACCCACAGACCCACAGCTCCACAGACCCACAGACCCACAGACCACAGACCCAGAGCTCCACAGACCCACAGACCCACAGACCACAGACCCACAGCTCCACAGACCCACAGACCCACAGACCACAGTCTGTATGTGTCCTGTCTCCTGAGCTCTTACACCAGCTGTAGCTGTTTGTTACTTATGCAAATCCCGTGACATAAAACAGGAGCAGTTCAGGACAGTTTGCAGAAGTCGCCTAATACCCTGAAAAACACTGAACACTTTAAGTGTTAATAAAAACACTGAACACTTTAAGTGTTAATAAAAACAGTGAGACTCATTAAGTGTTAATAAAACACTTAATTCTTTAAGTGTTAATAAAAACACTGAACACTTTAAGTGTTAATAAAAACAGTGAGACTCATTAAGTGTTAATAAAACACTTAAGTCTTTAAGTGTTAATAAAAACATTGAACTCTTTAAGTGTTAATAAAACACTGTGACTCTTTAAGTGTTAATAAAACACTGTGACTCTTTAAGTGTTAATAAAACACTGACTCTTTAAGTGTTAATAAAACATTGATCTCTTTAAGTGTTAATAAAAACACTGAACTCTTTAAGTGTTAATAAAACACTGAACTCTTTAAGTGTTAATAAAAACACTGAACACTTTAAGTGTTAATAAAAACAGTGAGACTCATTAAGTGTTAATAAAACACTTAAGTCTTTAAGTGTTAATAAAAACATTGAACTCTTTAAGTGTTAATAAAACACTGACTCTTTAAGTGTTAATAAAACACTGAACTCTTTAAGTGTTAATAAAACATTGATCTCTTTAAGTGTTAATAAAAACACTGAACTCTTTAAGTGTTAAAACATTGAACTCTTTAAGTGTTAATAAAACATTGAACTCTTTAAGTGTTAATAAAAACACTGAACTCTTTAAGTGTTAATAAAACATTGAACTCTTTAAGTGTTAATAAAACACTGTGACTCTTTAAGTGTTAATAAAACACTGAACGCTGTGACTCTAAGTTTTAATAAAAACACTTAACTCTTCAAGTGTTAATAAAACACTGTGACTCTTTAAGTGTTAATAAAATACTGAACGCTGTGACTCTAAGTTTTAATAAAAACACTGAACGCTGTGACTCTTTAAGTGTTAATCAGTGCCTCTCGTCCTCAGGGTCCACATCAGCCTGGTCAGCCCGGGTTCAAGTTCACTGTGGCCGAGTCCTGCGACCGGATTAAGGACGAGTTCCAGTTCCTACAGGCTCAGTACCACAGGTAAGAAGTACTGCAGATAAGAAGTACTGCAGGTAAGAAGTACTGCAGGTAAGAAGTACTGCAGGTAAGAAGTACTGCAGATAAGAAGTACTGCAGGTAAGAAGTACTGCAGGTAAGAAGTACTGCAGGTAAGAAGTACTGCAGATAAGAAGTACTGCAGGTAAGAAGTACTGCAGGTAAGAAGTACTGCAGGTAAGAAGTACTGCAGGTCATAGTACCACAGGTAAGAAGTACTGCAGGTAAGAAGTACTGCAGATAAGAAGTACAGCAGGTAAGAAGTACTGCAGGTAAGAAGTACCGCAGTAAGAAGTACTGCAGGTAAGAAGTACTGCAGGTCATAGTACCACAGGTAAGAAGTACTGCAGGTAAGAAGTACCACAGGTAAGAAGTACTGCAGGTAAGAAGTACCACAGGTAAGAAGTATTGCAGGTCATAGTACCACAGGTAAGAAGTACTGCAGGTCATAGTAGTACAGTACAGGTAATAGTACCACAGGTAAGAAGTACTGCAAGTAAGAAGTACTGCAGGTCATAGTAGTACAGGTAGTAGTAGTACAGGTAGTAGTAGCACAGGTAATAGTACAGGTAATAGTAGTAGGGGTGGGTGAAAATACGGTAATACAGTATCCCGCGGTATCAGAAAGTATCCCGCGGTATCAGAAAGTATCCTGCGGTATCAGAAAGTATCCTGCGGTATCAGAAAGTATCCTGTGGTATCAGAAAGTATCCTGCGGTATCAGAAAGTATCCTGCGGTATCAGAAAGTATCCTGTGGTATCAGAAAGTATCCCACGGTATCAGAAAGTATCCCGCGGTATCAGAAAGTATCCTGCGGTATCAGAAAGTATCCCGCGGTATCAGAAAGTGTCCCGCGGTATCAGAAAGTATCCCGTGGTATCAGAAAGTATCCCGCGGTATCAGAAAGTATCCCGCGGTATCAGAAAGTATCCCACGGTATCAGAAAGTATCCTGCGGTATCAGAAAGTATCCCGCGGTATCAGAAAGTATCCCGCGGTATCAGAAAGTATCCCACGGTATCAGAAAGTATCCTGCGGTATCAGAAAGTATCCCGCGGTATCAGAAAGTATCCCGCGGTATCAGAAAGTATCCCACGGTATCAGAAAGTATCCTGCGGTATCAGTTTCATTCCCATCATTAAAAAAATCTGCGTCAGGAGCTAAAACCACAGCAGGACTTTCTCCCCTCCGCTCTCTCTCCTCTTCAAACGTGGTTCCGCTTGGAGATTTCCATCCACACGCAGCAGGAAGAAGAAAAAACCTGACTGACGCTTCGTGTGCGACGCTGAGCCCAAAAGTTTGTGACGGAGACGTTTTATTGAAGCCGAGAGTCGAGAGGGGACGAGGCTGAAGAGGAGAAAGTTCCTGAGGGCGAAGTCAGACTTTCACGGAGGAGACGGTAAAGAACAATTTATGGTTCTGATCCAAACGTGTTTGTGTGGACGTGCGGCTCCTACACACAGCGTCCGACCTGCACCTCCCGAACTTTAAACTACACCTCAAAACGACGCAGACAATAAGGGCTGTGATTGGTCCTCTCCACCGCTCTACATTTCCTCCACTCATTACAGACTTTGAGTAATAATGTGTTTAATGCAGCTTTGGCACATTTGTTTACGTTTTACACAAACCAAACATCAAAGCGCATGACTCATTTGCATACAGCTCATTTGCATACAGTATAAGCGCTGATAAAAACAGCTCGTGCTCTGATGCTGATGCGATCGAACGAGCTGCAAAGTTTGGTTTGATCAGAACTTGTGCCTCATCTTCAAATATAAAGCTGTGACTCTGTTTCTGAAGGGTTTAGGTGCAACTACAAAATAATTCTGAATTAGTCACAGTAAAACCGCATAAAATGCTGAGAAGGTTTAATGGGATCAAAATTTGGATACTGCCCAACCCTAAATAGTGGCACAGGTAATAGTACAGGTAGTAGTGTGGGTAGCAGTAGTAGTAGCAGTAGTAGCAGTAGTAGTAGCAGTAGTAGCAGTAGTAGTAGCAGTAGTAGCAGTAGTAGCAGTAGTAGTAGCAGTAGTAGCAGTAGTAGTAGCAGTAGTAGCAGTAGTAGCAGTAGTAGCAGTAGTAGTAGCAGTAGTAGCAGTAGTAGTAGCAGTAGTAGCAGTAGTAGCAGTAGTAGTAGCAGTAGTAGTAATAGTAGTACAGGTAGAGGTACAAGGCGCCTGTCAGCAGTGGCTCTGAAGCGCCTGCAGCACAGAGCAGATCCGGTGCAGGTTTGGTGTTGTTTGGTGTTGTTTGGTGTTGTTTGGTGTTGTTTGGTGTTGTTTGGTGTTGTTTGCTGTTGTTTGGTGTTGTTTGGTGTTGTTTGCTGTTGTTTGCTGTTGTTTGCTGTTGTTTGCTGTTGTTTGCTGTTGTTTGGTGTTGTTTGCTGTTGTTTGGTGTTGTTTGCTGTTGTTTGGTGTTGTTTGCTGTTGTTTGCTGTTGTTTGGTGTTGTTTGGTGTTGTTTGGTGTTGTTTGGTGTTGTTTGCTGTTGTTTGGTGTTGTTTGCTGTTGTTTGGTGTTGTTTGCTGTTGTTTGCTGTTGTTTGGTGTTGTTTGCTGTTGTTTGCTGTTGTTTGCTGTTGTTTGCTGTTGTTTGCTGTTGTTTACTGTTGTTTGGTGTTGTTTGGTGTTGTTTGGTGTTGTTTGGTGTTGTTTGGTGTTGTTTGCTGTTGTTTGGTGTTGTTTGCTGTTGTTTGGTGTTGTTTGCTGTTGTTTGCTGTTGTTTACTGTTGTTTGGTGTTGTTTGGTGTTGTTTGGTGTTGTTTGGTGTTGCCTGTTGTGGCTCTGTCGACAGATGAGGGTGTGTTTGTTTTCTGTCTCTGGTCACATGTGACTAAAGCCTCACCTGAGCCTGACCCCGTCTCTTTCAGTCTGAAGGTGGAGTACGACAAACTGGCCAGTGAGAAGACGGAGATGCAGCGGCACTACGTCATGGTGAGATTATTCTGACACAATAGTCGGGCTTAGAGACGCTCCCAGAGCGTGTCAGAGTGTGTCAGAGTGTGTCAGAGCGTGTCAGAGCGTGTCAGAGTGTGTCAGAGTGTGTCAGAGTGTGTCAGAGCATGTCAGAGCGTGTCAAAGCGTGTCAGAGTGTGTTAGAGTGTGTCAGAGTGTGTCAGAGTGTGTCAGAGTGTGTCAGAGTGTGTCAGAGTGTGTCAGAGCGTGTCAGAGCGTGTCAGAGCGTGTCAGAGTGTGTCAGAGTGTGTCAGAGTGTGTCAGAGCGTGTCAGAGCGTGTCAGAGCGTGTCAGAGCGTGTCAGAGCGTGTCAGAGTGTGTCAGAGTGTGTCAGAGTGTGTCAGAGTGTGTCAGAGTGTGTCAGAGTGTGTCAGAGTGTGTCAGAGCGTGTCAGAGTGTGTCAGAGTGTGTCTGAGCGTGTCAGAGTGTGTCAGAGTGTGTCAGAGCGTGTCAGAGTGTGTCAGAGCGTGTCAGAGCGTGTCAGAGTGTGTCAGAGCGTGTCAGAGCGTGTCAGAGTGTGTCTGAGCGTGTCAGAGTGTGTCTGAGCGTGTCAGAGTGTGTCAGAGCGTGTCAGAGTGTGTCAGAGCGTGTCAGAGTGTGTCAGAACGTGTCAGTGTTTCAGAGCGTGTCAGAGTGTGTCAGAGCGTGTCAAAGTGTGTCAGAGTGTGTCTCAGAGTGTCAGAGCGTGTCAGAGCGTGTCAGAGTGTGTCAGAGTGTGTCAGAGTGTTTCAGAGTGTGTCAGAGTGTGTCAGAGCGTGTCAGAGTGTGTCAGAGTGTGTCAGAGTGTGTCAGAGTGTGTCAGACTGTGTCAGAGTGTGTCTGAGCGTGTCAGAGTGTGTCAGAGTGTTTCAGAGTGTGTCAGAGTGTGTCAGAGCGTGTCAGAGTGTGTCAGAGTGTGTCAGAGCGTGTCAGAGTGTGTCAGAGTGTGTCTGAGCGTGTCATAGTGTGTCAGAGTGTGTCTGAGCGTGTCTCAGCGTGTCAGAGTGTGTCAGACTGTGTCAGAGTGTGTCAGAGTGTGTCAGAGTGTGTCAGACTGTGTCAGAGTGTGTCAGAGTGTGTCAGAGTGTGTCAGACTGTGTCAGAGTGTGTCTGAGCGTGTCAGAGTGTGTCAGAGTGTGTCAGAGTGTGTCAGAGTGTGTCTGAGTGTGTCAGAGCGTGTCAGAGTGTGTCAGAGCGTGTCAGAGTGTGTCAGAGTGTGTCAGAGTGTGTTAGAGTGTTTCAGAGTGTGTCAGAGTGTGTCTGAGTGTGTCAGAGTGTGTCTGAGCGTGTCAGAGTGTGTCTGAGTGTGTCAGAGCGTGTCAGAGTGTGTCAGAGTGTGTCAGAGTGTTTCAGAGTGTGTCAGAGCGTGTCTGAGTGTGTCTGAGTGTGTCAGAGCGTGTCAGAGTGTGTCTGAGTGTGTCAGAGCGTGTCAGAGTGTGTCAGAGCGTGTCAGAGTGTGTCAGAGCGTGTCAGAGTGTGTCAGAGTGTGTCAGAGTGTTTCAGAGTGTGTCTGAGTGTGTCAGAGTGTGTCTGAGCGTGTCAGAGTGTGTCAGAGTGTGTCAGAGTGTGTCAGAGTGTGTCTGAGTGTGTCAGAGTGTGTCAGACTGTGTCAGAGTGTGTCAGAGTGTGTCAGAGTGTGTCAGAGTGTGTCTGAGCGTGTCAGAGCGTGTCAGAGTGTGTCAGAGTGTGTCAGAGTGTGTCAGAGTGTGTCTGAGTGTGTCAGAGTGTGTCAGACTGTGTCAGAGTGTGTCAGAGTGTGTCTGAGTGTGTCAGAGTGTGTCTGAGCGTGTCAGAGTGTGTCAGAGTGTGTCAGAGTGTGTCAGAGTGTGTCTGAGCGTGTCAGAGTGTGTCAGAGTGTGTCAGAGTGTGTCAGAGTGTGTCAGAGTGTGTCTGAGCGTGTCTCAGCGTGTCAGAGTGTGTCAGAGTGTGTCAGAGCGTGTCAGAGCGTGTCAGAGTGTGTCAGAGTGTGTCAGAGAGTGTCAGAGTGTGTCTGAGTGTGCCAGAGCGTGTCAGAGTGTGTCAGAGTGTGTCAGAGTGTGTCTGAGCGTGTCAGAGCGTGTCAGAGCGTGTCAGAGTGTGTCAGAGTGTGTCAGAGCGTGTCAGAGTGTGTCAGAGTGTGTCAGAGTGTGTCTGAGCGTGTCAGAGCGTGTCAGAGCGTGTCAGAGTGTGTCAGAGTGTGTCAGAGCGTGTCAGAGTGTGTCAGAGTGTGTCTGAGCGTGTCAGAGTGTGTCAGAGTGTTTCAGAGTGTGTCAGAGTGTGTCTGAGTGTGTCAGAGTGTGTCAGAGTGTGTCTGAGCGTGTCAGAGTGTGTCAGAGTGTGTCTGAGCGTGTCAGAGTGTGTCAGAGTGTTTCAGAGTGTGTCAGAGTGTGTCAGAGCGTGTCAGAGTGTGTCAGAGTGTGTCAGAGCGTGTCAGAGCGTGTCAGACTGTGTCAGAGTGTGTCAGAGCGTGTCAGAGCGTGTCAGAGCGTGTCAGAACGTGTCAGTGTTTCAGAGTGTGTCAGAGCGTGTCAGAGCGTGTCAGAACGTGTCAGTGTTTCAGAGTGTGTCAGAGTGTGTCAGAGTGTGTCAGAGCGTGTCAGAACGTGTCAGTGTTTCAGAGTGTGTCAGAGTGTGTCAGAGTGTGTCAGAGCGTGTCAGAGTGTGTCAGAGTGTGTCAGAGTGTGTCAGAGTGTGTCAGAGTGTGTCAGAGTGTGTCAGAGCGTGTCAGAGTGTGTCAGAGTGTGTCAGAGTGTGTCAGAGCGTGTCAGAGCGTGTCAGAACGTGTCAGTGTTTCAGAGCGTGTCAGAGCGTGTCTCAGCGTGTCAGAGTGTGTCAGAGTGTGTCAGAGCGTGTCAGAGCGTGTCAGAGTGTGTCAGAGTGTGTCAGAGTGTGTCTGAGCGTGTCAGAGTGTGTCAGAGTGTGTCAGAGCGTGTCAGAGCGTGTCAGAGTGTGTCAGAGCGTGTCAGAGTGTGTCAGAGTGTGTCAGAGTGTGTCAGAGTGTGTCAGAGCGTGTCAGAGTGTGTCAGAGTGTGTCAGAGTGTGTCAGAGTGTGTCAGAGCGTGTCAGAACGTGTCAGTGTTTCAGAGCGTGTCTGAGCGTGTCTCAGCGTGTCAGAGTGTGTCTGAGCGTGTCTCAGTGTGTCAGAGTGTGTCAGAGTGTGTCAGAGTGTGTCTGAGCGTGTCAGAGCGTGTCAGAGTGTGTCAGAGTGTGTCAGAGTGTGTCTGAGCGTGTCAGAGCGTGTCAGAGCGTGTCAGAGTGTGTCAGAGTGTGTCTGAGCGTGTCAGAGCGTGTCAGAGCGTGTCAGAGCGTGTCAGAGTGTGTCAGAGCGTGTCAGAGTGTGTCAGAGTGTGTCAGAGTGTGTCTGAGCGTGTCAGAGTGTGTCAGAGTGTGTCAGAGTGTGTCTGAGCGTGTCAGAGTGTGTCAGAGTGTGTCAGAGTGTGTCAGAGTGTGTCTGAGCGTGTCAGAGCGTGTCAGAGTGTGTCAGAGTGTGTCAGAGTGTGTCAGAGCGTGTCAGAGCGTGTCAGAGCGTGTCAGAGTGTGTCAGAGTGTGTCTGAGCGTGTCAGAGCGTGTCAGAGCGTGTCAGAGCGTGTCAGAGTGTGTCAGAGCGTGTCAGAGTGTGTCAGAGTGTGTCAGAGTGTGTCTGAGCGTGTCAGAGTGTGTCAGAGTGTGTCAGAGCGTGTCAGAGCATGTCAGAGTGTGTCAGAGTGTGTCAGAGTGTGTCAGAGTGTGTCAGAGTGTGTCAGAGTGTGACAGAGTGTCTGAGTGTGTCAGAGTGTGTCTGAGCGTGTCTGAGCGTGTCAGAGTGTGTCTGAGCGTGTCTCAGTGTGTCAGAGTGTGTCAGAGTGTGTCAGAGTGTGTCTGAGCGTGTCAGAGCGTGTCAGAGTGTGTCAGAGTGTGTCAGAGTGTGTCTGAGCGTGTCAGAGCGTGTCAGAGCGTGTCAGAGCGTGTCAGAGTGTGTCTGAGCGTGTCAGAGTGTGTCAGAGCGTGTCAGAGTGTGTCAGAGTGTGTCAGAGCGTGTCAGAGTGTGTCAGAGTGTGTCAGAGTGTGTCTGAGCGTGTCAGAGTGTGTCAGAGTGTGTCAGAGTGTGTCAGAGCGTGTCAGAGCGTGTCAGAGTGTGTCAGAGTGTGTCAGAGCGTGTCAGAGCGTGTCAGAGTGTGTCAGAGTGTGTCAGAGTGTGTCAGAGTGTGTCAGAGTGTGTCTGAGCGTGTCAGAGTGTGTCAGAGTGTGTCAGAGTGTGTCAGAGCGTGTCAGAGTGTGTCAGAGTGTGTCTGAGCGTGTCAGAGTGTGTCAGAGTGTGTCAGAGTGTGTCAGAGCGTGTCAGAGTGTGTCAGAGTGTGTCAGAGCGTGTCAGAGTGTGTCAGAGTGTGTCAGAGTGTGTCAGAGCGTGTCAGAGTGTGTCAGAGCGTGTCAGAGTGTGTCAGAGTGTGTCAGAGTGTGTCAGAGCGTGTCTGAGCGTGTCAGAGCGTGTCAGAGTGTGTCAGAGTGTGTCAGAGTGTGTCAGAGCGTGTCAGAGCGTGTCAGAGCGTGTCAGAGTGTGTCAGAGTGTGTCTGAGCGTGTCAGAGCGTGTCAGAGCGTGTCAGAGCGTGTCAGAGTGTGTCAGAGCGTGTCAGAGTGTGTCAGAGTGTGTCAGAGTGTGTCTGAGCGTGTCAGAGTGTGTCAGAGTGTGTCAGAGCGTGTCAGAGCGTGTCAGAGTGTGTCAGAGCGTGTCAGAGTGTGTCAGAGTGTGTCAGAGTGTGTCAGAGTGTGTCAGAGCGTGTCAGAACGTGTCAGTGTTTCAGAGCGTGTCTGAGCGTGTCAGAGTGTGTCAGAGCGTGTCTCAGTGTGTCAGAGTGTGTCAGAGTGTGTCAGAGTGTGTCTGAGCGTGTCAGAGCGTGTCAGAGTGTGTCAGAGTGTGTCAGAGTGTGTCTGAGCGTGTCAGAGCGTGTCAGAGTGTGTCAGAGTGTGTCAGAGTGTGTCTGAGCGTGTCAGAGTGTGTCAGAGCGTGTCAGAGTGTGTCAGAGTGTGTCAGAGCGTGTCAGAGTGTGTCAGAGTGTGTCAGAGTGTGTCTGAGCGTGTCAGAGTGTGTCAGAGTGTGTCAGAGTGTGTCAGAGCGTGTCAGAGCGTGTCAGAGTGTGTCAGAGTGTGTCAGAGTGTGTCTGAGCGTGTCAGAGTGTGTCAGAGTGTGTCAGAGTGTGTCAGAGTGTGTCAGAGTGTGTCAGAGCGTGTCAGAGTGTGTCAGAGTGTGTCAGAGTGTGTCAGAGCGTGTCAGAGTGTGTCAGAGTGTGTCAGAGCGTGTCAGAGCGTGTCAGAGTGTGTCAGAGTGTGTCAGAGCGTGTCAGAGTGTGTCAGAGTGTGTCAGAGCGTGTCAGAGTGTGTCAGAGTGTGTCAGAGTGTGTCAGAGCGTGTCAGAGTGTGTCAGAGTGTGTCAGAGCGTGTCAGAGCGTGTCAGAGTGTGTCAGAGTGTGTCAGAGTGTGTCAGAGCGTGTCAGAGTGTGTCAGAGTGTGTCAGAGCGTGTCAGAGTGTGTCAGAGTGTGTCAGAGTGTGTCAGAGCGTGTCAGAGTGTGTCAGAGTGTGTCAGAGTGTGTCAGAGTGTGTCAGAGTGTGTCAGAGCGTGTCAGAGTGTGTCAGAGTGTGTCTGAGCGTGTCAGAGTGTGTCAGAGTGTGTCAGAGCGTGTCTGAGTGTGTCAGAGCGTGTCAGAGCGTGTCTGAGCGTGTCAGAGTGTGTCAGAGTGTGTCAGAGTGTGTCAGAGTGTGTCAGAGTGTGTCTGAGCGTGTCAGAGTGTGTCAGAGTGTGTCAGAGTGTGTCTGAGCGTGTCAGAGTGTGTCAGAGTGTGTCAGAGTGTGTCAGAGTGTGTCAGAGTGTGTCAGAGTGTGTCAGAGCGTGTCAGAGTGTGTCAGAGTGTGTCTGAGCGTGTCAGAGTGTGTCAGAGTGTGTCAGAGTGTGTCAGAGTGTGTCAGAGCGTGTCAGAGTGTGTCAGAGCGTGTCAGAGTGTGTCAGAGTGTGTCAGAGCGTGTCAGAGTGTGTCAGAGTGTGTCTGAGCGTGTCAGAGTGTGTCAGAGTGTGTCAGAGTGTGTCAGAGTGTGTCAGAGTGTGTCAGAGCGTGTCAGAGTGTGTCAGAGTGTGTCAGAGCGTGTCAGAGTGTGTCAGAGTGTGTCTGAGCGTGTCAGAGTGTGTCAGAGTGTGTCAGAGTGTGTCTGAAGCCGTCAGACCAGAACCACTGTGTTTTTACACTGTGGTTCTGCCTGACAGAACGTGACCTAAAAACACAACCATTCCTCCCCATGTGCTTGTTTTTTCAGTATTATGAGATGTCCTACGGGCTGAACATCGAGATGCACAAACAGGTAGGACCTTCTAAATCAGTCATATCCAGTACGTGAGCTGGTTTCTCTCAGAGCTCTCAGCCAGTGCCACAGAGTCTCCCATAATTCTTCATTAATAATTTTGCTCTTTGTAGAGATGAATGAGACACGTGCTAATGATGCCGGCGCCTCTGATGGCTGCTGTCAGGAGCTTATTAGAACAGAGGGAGGGGGGGGGCACAGGGGTGGGGGGGCACAGGGGTAGAGGGGGTGGGGGGCACAGGGGGAGAGGGGGTGGGGGGCACAGAGGTAGAGGGGTGGGGGACACAGGGGTAGAGGGGTGGGGGGCACAGGGGTAGAGGGGTGGGGGCACAGGGGTAGAGGGGGTGGGGGGGCACAGGGGTAGAGGGGGTGGGGGGCACAGAGGTAGAGGGGGTGGGGGGCACAGAGGTAGAGGGGGGTACTGGGGGGCTGCAGTGAAAACAGGTTAATCGACTGATCCATTTTAGCACCTGACTTTTCTCCCTCAGCTTCAGTGATGAGAGGCTCTGAATAATTCATCTGAGGGGCTCTAACCTGCTGATCCTGTGTGTGTGTGTGTGTGTGTGTGTGTGTGTGTGTGTGTGTGTGTGTGTGTGTGTGTGTGTGTGTGTGTGCGTGTGTGTGTGTGTGTGCAAACACAAACTGGGGCCCCACATTATAAGAGAGGAGGAGGGGCCGGGGCCGATGGGCTGTGGCAGGGACAGAGCTCCATAATTGAGACACATGGATGTGGATGTGAGCGAGCGTTTAGTCCTTTACACGACTGTGAGCGCATCAAGCACCAGCTGCTGTCAGTCTGAGCTCCTGTCACTACAAGCTCCTGTCAGTCTGAGCTCCTGTCAGTCTGAGCTCCTGTCAGTCTGAGCTCCTGTCACTACAAGCTCCTGTCAGTCTGAGCTCCTGTCAGTCTGAGCTCCTGTCAGTCTGAGCTCCTGTCACTACAAGCTCCTGTCAGTCTGAGCTCCTGTCACTACGAGCTCCTGTCAGTCTGAGCTCCTGTCAGTCTGAGCTCCTGTCACTACGAGCTCCTGTCAGTCTGAGCTCCTGTCACTACGAGCTCCTGTCAGTCTGAGCTCCTGTCACTACGAGCTCCTGTCAGTCTGAGCTCCTGTCACTATGAGCTCCTGTCAGTCTGAGCTCCTGTCAGTCTGAGCTCCTGTCAGTCTGAGCTCCTGTCAGTCTGAGCTCCTGTCTGTGGTCTGTGGCTTGGAGCAGATTGTTTTGAGTGTAAATGGTTTATTTATTTATTATTTCTGTATTGTTTAAGTTCAAACCACTGAAAACCATTTTTTCTGATTTGACAAAATTAAACAAACCAAACCTCGTGATCCATATTTTTAAGATGGAGATTTCTCAGGTGCAGATAAAATCACATATTCTGGGGGATTATTCTGATAAAAAACATCTGATGAAGTCCGTGCGTCAGGAAAGTCTCGTTTGTTGTGACTTGAAACAGCAGAAATCTCCTTTTTTTCCCCTTTAACAGAGATGACGTCACACGTTTCTGTTCATTCTGATCAGATCTGGAGTCACAGACTTGAGTTTCTTTGCGTATTTTCAAATCAATGAACCTCGAGATACATTGAATACATGAAATATGTGACCATCCCCCCGAGAACAATATTGTGCCTTAAAATCAAAGGTAAAATAGTGTGAGGCCCCGTCAGTGTCACAGGTGCAGGGTCAGTTCTGAGGCCCCGTCAGTGTCACAGGTGCAGGGTTAGTTCTGAGGCCCCGTCAGTGTCACAGGTGCAGGGTTAGTTCTGAGGCCCCGTCAGTGTCACAGGTGCAGGGTCAGTTCTGAGGCCCCGTCAGTGTCACAGGTGCAGGGTCAGTTCTGAGGCCCCGTCAGTGTCACAGGTGCAGGGTTAGTTCTGAGGCCCCGTCAGTGTCACAGGTGCAGGGTCAGTTCTGAGGCCCCGTCAGTGTCACAGGTGCAGGGTTAGTTCTGAGGCCCCGTCAGTGTCACAGGTGCAGGGTCAGTTCTGAGGCCCCGTCAGTGTCACAGGTGCAGGGTCAGTTCATTTGTCCGGTAAAAGGATCTTGCTGCATGGACACATCATTTCACTAGTTTTAGACATTTTCTGATAGATTTAAGGGTTTCGATCTTACATTTTGGCCGAGCTTTTCCGCAGTGAGAGTGCAGCATCATCACAGTCTAGGCCCTGAAAAGCACCAGCAGAGAAACACTGTGAGAAATGATAAACTGAAACTCATTTCTGCCTCTGACACAGAAACAATAAAACAGGAGAATCCCAGTGAACCCATCTCAAACAGACTCATTAAAGGCCTGAGCGTGAGCAGAGGAGCAGCACAATGAACTGATAATTAGCCACACAAGTGATTTATTCAACTCTCTGCAGCTCAAATCTTATCGTATTACAACAAAAATCTGATCGAATGTGTTCATAATCTGGTCCCTGAAGAACGCTCCTGAAAGGTCCTGATGTGGTTTCCTCGTCACAAACACGCCTGGAGTTGTGTTTTGTTTCATTCACGTTAAACACACAAACCCTAAAACTGAAAACACTCTGTTCCACCTTGTGATGTCATATGGTGAGACAGGAAGTGCTCCACTGTGTTTTTAAGCTCCACACACCTTCACTAAATCTTTTAAAACCTTTTTAAAACCTCATGATGCAGTTTAATAAAAGTGCAGAGTCTTACCTTTTAAATGCAGTTTTTGTTTCATGTTTATCTGCGCTTCAGAGGTTTTCATAAACAAAATCAAAATTCTTCAAAAACCCTCAGGGGATAAGGACCTTTCCCCCAGAAGAGCACAGGTTTTTATAGGTGTGGGTTAAATCTCTTTTTAAAACCCACTTGCAGATGTAGACAGATGAATAATAAAGAGTTTCTCAAACGTGTGAATGAAACAAACACGACTCCAGCTCCAGTGTGAGGATTTTGACATTAGAACATGACTTAAAGCTGTAACAGGAGTCAGTTTGGCGTCATATCGGCTCTTTACAGATTAGTTCCAGCTCTTTTGTGGTTTGGTTGTGTCACAAAACCGAGACAACTCCAAACTCCAGACACATGTTCACACTTTTCTGACCGATTGCAAAAACACACCTGATTTGAGTCATTAAGACAAACCCAGAAATAGTGAGATTTGAGTTTGGGTCAGGACCGCGTCTGCATTTTCACCTCACAAATCCCCCCTCGTGTGTCAGATTTAGTGCTTCTCGATAAACGACGGTGCGTCCGAGCGTCCCGACCATAAACCGGGGGAAATCCTCGTGATGTTTGCGTTGTGTGGCCCTGGTTTGAACCGCGCCTCATAAATCCCACAGATGATGGAGGTTTGACGCTGCCGTTTCCTCTCCCTCTCTATCTGCCCCTCAGAGCTGCTAACAACGCCTCCCCTCACACGTCCCTCTCCTCCCTCCTTCATTTGCTCTGTTTATCGTCCACCAGCTGCAAACTCAATTTCCCCGCCCGCCCCCGAGCGCCCAAGATCATTTTAACGCTTGTTGCGGTCAAACAGAGGAGGGTCTGAGCCGGAGTGGAGGGGGTGGGGTCTGGGGGTGGAGGGGGTGGGGGGGGTGGGGGTAGGTGGGTGGTTGCCATGGCAGTGGGCAGAGCTGCAGAAGAGCTGGAGCGTTCAGACCACAGAAAGGTCTGGACTCAAATGGTACTGATCAGATTTGGTCTCATTAGCGGCTCCGCTCACTGCTGCTGAGCGCCGGGGGAAAGGGAGCAGGAGGGCAGGGGCGGGCGGGGGCGGCAGGGGCAGGCGGGGGCGGCAGGGGCACTAATACTACAACAACTACTACTACTACTATTACTACTACTACTACATGCAGATATGTGTACGATGAGTATTTGCTAAAGCAGAAACAGCAGGTGGAGATTTTACATTCCAAGTATCGTATTACTGTGAACATGGGAGCAGGTGGGCAGGGGCGGGCAGGGGCGGGCAGGGGCTGGCAGGGGCGGGCAGGGGCTGGCAGGGGCGGGCAGGGGCTGGCAGGGGCTGGCAGGGGCGGGCAGGGGCGGGCAGGGGTTGGCAGGGGCTGGCAGGGGCGGGCAGGGGCTGGCAGGGGCTGGCAGGGGCTGGCAGGGGCTGGCAGGGGCGGGCAGGGGCGGGCAGGGGCGGGCAGGGGCTGGCAGGGGCTGGCAGGGGCTGGCAGGGGCTGGCAGGGGCGGGCAGGGGCTGGCAGGGGCGGGCAGGGGCGGGCAGGGGCTGGCAGGGGCTGGCAGGGGCGGGCAGGGGCTGGCAGGGGCGGGCAGGGGCTGGCAGGGGCTGGCAGGGGCGGGCAGGGGCTGGTCAGGGCAGTTGTGGAGCTCACTGAGGCTCTGGTCTGATGCCCTCACGTGGTTCTCTGTGGCTCTGTGTCTGTATATTGGGATTTTTCTGCTGATCTTTGTGAGTTTCAGGCCTGTCTCCATAATCACACATCGACTATTTTAAAACATAAAACCTGGAGCTGTAGATTTTGGGGCTCAGTATTTCTCATGCATCGTACAGTTTGTTTGTACAAGTGGGAGATTTCTTCCATTTTTATGTAATAACTTAAGATCTGAGCCGCAGAGAGTTGAATAATTCACGTCTGTGGCTGATTCTTGCTTCTGTTTGTGCTGCAGCTCCTTTAATGAGCCCCTGTGTAAAAAGTGTTCACTTCTGTTTTCTGTCAGTGTCATACAGCAGCTGCAGGCTTCTCGTAGTCACGTTTTGTGCTTTAAATATGTGTGTTGTGCGATAGAGCCGTGATTCAGCTTTAAATAAAATGATTCTGTTCAAAGTTTCACATTTTAAACGTGTCCAGAAGAACCGTCAGATCTGACAAACGAACACAAGAATCACATTTCAGAACATGTTTGTACAGATTAAAGTGCAGGATTAAATTTACAGACTTATTCACAAACGCACTGAGATCATTTTGTCTGTAAATATTACATTTATTTAAATCTTACTGGAGTTTCTGGAGTTTCCAGGTCAAATCCCTGTGATTCTCGTATTTTCTCAGTTGTTCCTGTTTGACTTTTCTCTGATCTTAATGAGTCTTTCGTCCTTTACAAACCCAGGCACAGTGTTCATCCGTCACTCTTCTTCTCAGCTCTGATTTTCAGGGCAAGGAGGAGGTTCTTTTCCTTCAGAACTAGAACTAGTGTTTTTGTCAGTACGTTTTTAAAAACTGAATGGAGCGATAATGACTTCCACAGCACTAATAAATATAAAATAACACTGTAGAGTTAATCCAGTTTGATTTCTTCTCACCGTTTCCTCGTTTCTCTTCCAGACGGAAATCGCCAAACGACTCAACGCGATTTTAGCGCAGATCATGCCTTTCCTGTCCCAAGAGGTGAGTGTCCACACAGTTATAGTTTATACTTATACTTCTAGTTTTGTATTGAGGTCCAGTTGATCCAATGTTTAAAATACACAGAAGCCAACGGCCGATGAGCTTTTGGGTCGACATGTGGGGACCATCTGGGTTATTTTAAATTTACTCCAAACTCACCCACAGCTCCATTTTTTACCACAAAGCCCTAAGAGAGCTGTTTATTTCCACGTATTAAAGCGCTGAAATCAATCTTTGTGCGTATTTACATGCAGCAAATCGACCAAAACTAAATATGAGCCTGTGCAGGGGATTCAAGGCCAGTACCCCATAGACTAAAAAGGCCAAATACTGCACTGCTTAATGAGCTCAGGACATGACGGCGTTTAGAAATCCTTTAGTTTAGTTGTGATCTGTGGTAGATTCATGTGAAACTGTCCAGATGCAGATGTTTGACCCGGTTTATGGTTCATCTCTCGACCTGTTCAGGAGAAACAAACACTGGGGTAAAACTGAATGTATTTTGTGATCAGAGAATCTCATTTTCTCTTTCCTGACGCTCCAAAGTCCTGATTATGATTCAGTTTAGAGGAATTCAAACCACAAGAATAAGTTTCCCAAACCAGTAATGACAATGTTCAGGTTTTTGTTTATTCTGAGACTTAATTCACAAACAGTGAAATAACTCTGACTTAGAACAGTTCTTTAAGGCCGAATTTAGCTTTTGTCACGTCTGATTTTGCGTGTCGTTTCCAGCACCAGCAGCAGGTGGCGCAGGCGGTCGAGCGAGCTAAGCAGGTGACTATGACCGAGCTGAATGCCATCATCGGGGTACGTGGACTTCCCAATCTGCCCCTCACCGTGTGTATACCCCTTTATTTTCTATTTGCCCCCAACTCACCGTAAAGTCCATGTTAAAGGTCCATTTCACACTGAGCTGTTCTCATGGAGTTTCCTCGTCACAAACAGACCCAGAGCTGAGTTTTGGTTCATTCCCAACTACCTCTTCATGACATCACGAGGTGGAACAGAGCGTTTGGAGCTTTGCAGATGTAACAGATGAATAATAAAGAGTTCCTCAAACATGCGAATGAAACAAACACGACTCCAGGTCTGTGTGTGAGGAGGAAACAGCAGAACAGGACTGTGTGATACTGGAGCTTTAACTCTTCACGTTTTGTTGCTCTTGTGTTTTATCTTTGCTGCATTTACACGTCGGTCATGATACAAACACATTATGACGAGTGATAATACTGAAAACCAAATGAAGCGGGGACACAGTGACCCTGAAGCGTGAGGATCCTCAGTGAAGCTTCTAAACGAAACGTGTGATTAATAAAACATGAGCTGTAATCAATAAACAGAATTCACAGAATTAAAAACTGGACGCGACTCTGACTCTGGTGTCACATGTCAGTGAAACCCACCGGGATCCAAAATATCGGCTGTAAGAGTCTTTACTGGTGCAGATCATAGTGTTGGAGCTTTGGAGCTGTTCTGTGGTTCTTTATGTTCTAAGATAAAGTTTGTGTTTATGTCGCGTTTTTGAACGTCGGTAGTGGATAAATCCGAGTCTTCTCACATCCGTTGTAAATTCGTTCCATTTCAACAGTCAGAAAGAGAAAGTTTACTGTTTATTTTGTTGCTTGAAGCCCAGATTCAGTCTGTAGAACCACATTTGGGACAAGCTCCATAGAACTCACTAGAACCACACCCGAATCTAAAGAAGTCCACCCGCGGAACCGTGAGACACTTTCTCTGCACAGACACAACTGAACACATCAAAATGACCAAAAGACGATTCGCCCGTTTACTGTGAGGCCGACATTTCTGCTGTGACGTAAATCCCACCGACTCCATCTGCACTGAACCAGCCCCAGTTTGTGTTTCCGAACACCCACTTTTAATCAGCCGTTCCATCGCTCTTTCTTGAGGTGGAGGTCGGTTTTTCCATAAGTCCTGAGAACAGTAGAGCACAGCATTAGTGCACAGCTATTATGAAGTATCCATAAGTCTCAGGTGCTGGAGCGGTGGATTTGTGGATTTGTGGATTTGCAGTTTTCAGACAAATGGATCCATAGAAATAAACAAATAAAAACACAAATATCTGTGATTCTGCTCAAAACAGAAAAGCTCCTCACTCGAGAAAACTCAGGAACAGAAGATGAAAATCACACCAAAATACAGTTTGTGTGTCTTATGTGTGGTGTGTGTGTGTGTGTGTGTGTGTGTGTGTGTGTGAATGGAGAGCCCTTCAGATCTGCCGCTGCTAGAAGCCTTTAATTGGCTAAAGTCTTAACGAGGCGCCGCATCGTTCAGAGCAGACGAGACCAGAGAGAGGAGAGAGAGTGTGTCTATAGCACCATTCAGCACATCACAGCCCGGTGTGTGTGTACAGTGTGTGTGTACAGTGTGTGTACAGTGTGTGTGTGTGAACAGTGTGTGTACAGTGTGTGTACAGTGTGTGTACAGTGTGTGTGTGTGTGTGTACAGTGTGTGTGTACAGTGTGTGTACAGTGTGTGTGTGTGTGTGTGTACAGTGTGTGTGTACAGTGTGTGTACAGTATGTGTGTGTGAACAGTGTGTGTACAGTGTGTGTACAGTGTGTGTACAGTGTGTGTGTACAGTGTGTGTGTACAGTGTGTGTGTGTGTACAGTGTGTGTACAGTGTGTGTGTGTGTACAGTGTGTGTGTGTGTGTGTACAGTGTGTGTGTGTGTGTGTACAGTGTGTGTGTACAGTGTGTGTACAGTATGTGTGTGTGAACAGTGTGTGTACAGTGTGTGTACAGTGTGTGTACAGTGTGTGTGTACAGTGTGTGTGTGTGTGTACAGTGTGTATGTACAGTGTGTGTGTGTGTACAGTGTGTGTACAGTATGTGTGTGTGAACAGTGTGTGTACAGTGTGTGTGTACAGTGTGTGTGTGTGTACAGTGTGTGTACAGTATGTGTGTGTGAACAGTGTGTGTACAGTGTGTGTGTGTACAGTGTGTGTACAGTGTGTGTGTACAGTGTGTGTGTGTATAGTGTGTGTGTGTACAGTGTGTGTGTACAGTGTGTGTGTACAGTGTGTGTGTACAGTGTGTGTGTGTGTGTGTGTACAGTGTGTGGTACAGTATGTGTGTGTGAACAGTGTGTGTACAGTGTGTGTGTACAGTGTGTGTACAGTGTGTGTACAGTGTGTGTGTACAGTGTGTGTGTGTGTGTACAGTGTGTGTGTACAGTGTGTGTGTGTGTGTACAGTGTGTGTACAGTATGTGTGTGTGAACAGTGTGTGTACAGTGTGTGTGTGTGTGTACAGTGTGTGTACAGTGTGTGTGTACAGTGTGTGTGTGTGTGTGTGTGTGTACAGTGTGTGTGTACAGTGTGTGCACAGTGTGTGTGTGTGTACAGTGTGTGCATGTGTGTACAGTGTGTACAGTGTGTGTGTGTGAACAGTGTGTGTACAGTGTACAGTGTGTGTGTTTGTGTGTGTGTGTGTGTACAGTGTGTGTGTGTGTGTGTGTAGTGTGTGTGTGTGCACAGTGTGTGTGTGTGTGTACAGTGTGTGTGTGTGTGTACAGTGTGTGTGTACAGTGTGTGTGTGTACAGTGTGTGTGTACAGTGTGTGTGTGTACAGTGTGTGTGTGTGTGTGTGTACAGTGTGTGTGTGTGTGTATGTACAGTGTGTGTGTGTGTGTGTGTATGTACAGTGTGTGTGTGAGTGTGTGTGTGTGTACAGTGTGTGTGTGTGTGTGTGTACAGTGTGTGTGTGTGTGTGTATATACAGTGTGTGTGTACAGTGTGTGTGTACAGTGTGTGTGTGTACGGTGTGTGTGTGTGTGTGTGTGTATATACAGTGTGTGTGTACAGTGTGTGTGTGTACGGTGTGTGTGTGTGTGTACAGTGTGTGTGTGTGTGTGTGTGTGTGTGTATATACAGTGTGTGTGTGTGTGTGTGTGTGTGTACGGTGTGTGTGTGTGTGTGTGTAAAGTGTGTGTGTGTACGGTGTGTGTACAGTGTGTGTGTTGGGAGCAGAGGAAAACAAAACTCTTTGTATCTTTTGGAGTTTCTCGTATCAATGTTCAGAATTTTGAGGAAAAACGAGTCTTTAAATCAGAGCTCGGCCGGTGTGTTTTTATGGACATATCGATGGTTTAGAGACCAGAACTTTGGGCCGATATGTGAACCGATATGTGAAGAAGACTTCTGTCATATTCATTTATTCATTCATTTCATTTATTCATTCATTTAAACTCAGCTACAGTCGAGCTTTAAACCTTCAGGAGCTGCTGTCACTTTACCGTCATTAAAGTTCACAGGAAGTTTGGTGTTTGACACAAAATGATCCACATACAGATCATCTTCCTCCTCCAGCTGGAAGTGTGTGTGTCCTGTCTCTGCTCCTGCCGGTCCTGTCTCTGCTCCTGTCTCTGCTCCTGTCTCTGGTGCTGTCTCTGGTGCTGTCTGTGGTCCTGTCCATGGTCCTGTCCCTGGTCCTGTCTGTGGTCCTGTCTGTGGTCCTGTCTGTGGTCCTGTCTGTGGTCCTGTCTCTGGTCCTGTCTGTGGTCCTGTCTCTGGTCCTGTCTGTGGTCCTGTCTGTGGTCCTGTCCATGGTCCTGTCTCTGGTCCTGTCTGTGGTCCTGTCTCTGGTCCTGTCTGTGGTCCTGTCTGTGGTCCTGTCTGTGGTCCTGTCTGTGGTCCTGCCGGTCCTGCCTCAGAGTTGTCAGTTGTTTTTCTCGGTGTTATTTTTGCTCCTCATTAGCGTCGTCTCCTGGTGGAGCTGGGAGCAGGTGCTCCAGGCTCAGACTAAACACTTGGACGTCCTCCAGGACAGAGCGGAGCTGTGGAGGAGCGAGGTCTGGGCTCAGATAAGGTCAACAAGGTCGAACGTGATCAAAATACTGTTTTCTACTGCACAGGGACAATTTCCACATCATTTATGACATTTACATTGGTTCAGTTCAGCATTTTGGCTGAAATCAGACCTGTTCTAAACGGTTCTCCAGGTTCCAGTGGTTTCTTCTCTCTGACCCTCTGAACTTGTATTTGGAGTGATTCGTGTTTGAGGAATCTTTAATCACTTTTTTTCCAAGTGTTAATATGTTTTTAGGATTTTGTCGGTAGATTCAGTGCTTTCGTGTTTAATATTAATAATATTTTTTCACTGTGACATCCTCACTTTCCTCTCCAGTTCAATGTTCTTAATGGGTGATAATCGTAGGATTGCGTTCATGTGTTCCTGGCGTTCCCTTCGTGTGTTCCTGATGTTCCCTTCGTGTGTTCCTGATGTTCCCTTCGTGTGTTCCTGGCGTTCCCTTCATGAGTCCCTGGCGTTTCCTTCGTGTGTTCCTGATGTTCCCTTTGTGTGTTCCTGGTGTTCCCTTCGTGTGTTCCTGGCGTTCCCTTCATGAGTCCCTGGCGTTCCCTTCATGAGTCCCTGGCGTTCCCTTCGTATGTTCCTGATGTTCCCTTCGTGTGTTCCTGGCGTTCCCTTCGTGTGTTCCTGGCGTTCCCTTCGTGTGTTCCTGGCGTTCCCTTCGTGTGTCCCTGGCGTTCCCTTCGTGTGTCCCTGACGTTCCCTTCGTGTGTCCCTGACGTTCCCTTCGTTCCCTTCGTGTGTTCCTGGCGTTCCCTTCGTGTGTTCCTGGCGTTCCCTTCGTGTGTTCCTGGCGTTCCCTTCATGTGTTCCTGACGTTCCCTTCATGTGTTCCTGGCGTTCCCTTCATGTGTTCCTGGCGTTCCCTTCGTGTGTTCCTGACGTTCCCTTCATGTGTTCCTGGCATTTCCTTCATGTGTTCCTGGCGTTCCCTTCATGTGTTCCTGGCGTTCCCTTCATGAGTCCCTGGCGTTCCCTTCCTATTACAGAGCACAGTTCCTGTCTCACTCTGGTGTGTTTGTTGTGTTCCAGCAGCAGCACCTGTCTCATGCGGCTCATGGACCTGTCCCCCTGCCCGGGCACCCGTCGGGCCTGCAGCCCCCCGGCCTGCCCCCCGGTTTGCCCCCCGGTCTGCCCCCGGGCGCTGCCTCTGCCCCCGGGCTCCTGGCTCTAGGAGCTCTGGGGAGTCAGGCCCACCTGCCTGTGAAGGACGAGAAGAACCACCATGACCTGGAGCACAGAGGTGGGCACTGTGGGCACTGTGGGCAATGTGGGCGCTGTGGGCGCTGTGGGCACTACAGACACCTGACACTGTTTTCTCCTCACAGAGCTGGAGTCTTGTTTGTTTCATTCACATGTTTGAGGAACTCTTTATTAATCCTCTGTCTACATCTCCAAAGCTCCAAACGCTCTGTTCCACCTTCCATCCATCCATCCATCTTCTCCCGCTTAATCCGGCTGGGTCGCGGGGGCAGTTTGCTGCCCAATCGGCATTGCACCTGACCCCCCCTATGAACCCCTCTGCAGGTGGTGAGCCCACAGGAGGGTGGACAACATGGTCCTTGATGTTAGTTCATAGGGGTCCGGGCATGTTTTAGGTTGATGGGGGAAACCGGAGTACCCAGAGAAAACCCATCCAGACACGGGGAGAACATGCAAACTCCACACAGAAAGGCCCGGGCGACCCGGGGATCAAACCCGCAACCTTCTTGCTGTGAGGCCTGAGTGTTGCCACTCAGCCACCGTGCCTCTGTTCCACCTTGTGATGTCATAAAGTGGTAGTGTCCAAGTGAACAGCTCCTTTTCCCTTTAGTTCAGTCGAGATTGGAAAAGAAATTTCAGGACTGAAATGATCCAGATGATTCCAGTGAAGGTGTGGAGTTTAAAAACACAGTGGAGCACTTCCTGTATCACCACATGATGACATCACAAGGTGGAACAGAGTGTTTTCAGTCTGAGAGAAAAACTTGTGCTAAATGTGCAGGTTTGTGTGTTAAACATGAATGAAACAAACACGAGTCCAGCTGTGTGTGATGAGGAAACCGCATCAGAACGTGTCAGGACTTTGTGACCAGCTGCTGTTTCCTCAATTCACTTTTTCTGGATAAAAATTCACAAACAAAGAATCTGTCGTTTTAGAATCTGTCTCTGCTGATTCTGTTCCAGTCGCATCATTTCTGTTTCTAAAACACATTTTACAAACACAGAGTCGAAAGTGAAATGTTTATAACACAAACTTAGATATAAAATGTTGTACAGGAGCTCACAGTGTTGGAGCTGGCGGAGTGTGTTCTGTGTGTGTTCTGTGTGTGTTCTGTGTGTGTTCTGTGTGTGTTCTGTGTGTGTTCTGGTGGGTGTTCTGTGTGTGTTCTGTGTGTGTTCTGGTGGGTGTTCTGGTGGGTGTTCTGGTGGGTGTTCTGGTGGGTGTTCTGGTGGGTGTTGTGTGTTCTGTGTGTGTTGTGTGTTCTGTGTGTGTGTTCTGGTGGGTGTTCTGGTGGGTGTTCTGGTGTGTGTTCTGGTGGGTGTTCTGGTGGGTGTTCTGGTGGGTGTTCTGGTGGGTGTTCTGGTGGGTGTTCTGGTGGGTGTTCTGGTGTGTGTTCTGGTGTGTGTTGTGTGTTGTGTGTGTGTTGTGTGTTATGTGTGTGTGATGTGTGTTCTGTGTGTTCTGGTGGGTGTTCTGGGGGGTGTTCTGGTGGGTGTTCTGGTGGGTGTTCTGGTGGGTGTTCTGGTGGGTGTTCTGGTGGGTGTTCTGGTGTGTGTTCTGGTGGGTGTTGTGTGTTCTGTGTGTGTTGTGTGTTCTGTGTGTGTGTTCTGTGTGTTCTGTGTGTTCTGTGTGTGTTGTGTGTTCTGTGTGTTTTGTGTTCTGTGTGTTGTGTGTGCTGTGTGTGCTGTGTTCCGTGTGTGCTGTGTTCTGTGTTTTGTGTGTTCTGTGTGTTTTGTACAAACTCACTATGTGTTTGTGTCTCTGCTCCTTTTGGCATCACCGACATCGTGACGACGACGGCTCCACAGAAAGCACCGTGAGTACACACAAATACACACAAATACACACAAATACACACAAATACAAATACACAGAAAGTACACAGAAAGTACACAGAATGTTGTGGTTATTAGAGGAACCCCAAAGCAGAGACAGAAGAGCACTAGAGGAGACAGGCTTCAGGAGGGAGACATGGAAGGTAGGATGAACATTAAGAGAAGGAGGCAACCTCAACCTGACTGCAGAGGGGTTGATGACCCGCTCAATTTCAAAAGGTCCAATAAATTTAGGAGACAGTTTCTTAGACTCACACCGCAATGGCAGATCACGTGTTGACAACCAGACTCTTTGCCCCGGCTCGTAGTCAGGAGCAGGAACACGATGACGATCCGCCAGCATGAGATTACCAGAGGAGGTACGGAAAGAGCAGCCCGGACCTCATGCCACACACGTCGAGCCCTCCTAAGATGTCCTTGAATGGAGGGCACAGCCACAGCCCTCTCCTGACTTGGGAACAGTGGAGGTTGAAATCCATAAGAGGCCATGAACGGAGACATACCTGTGGCTGAAGAGACCAGGGTGTTATGGAAGTACTCAACCCAGGGTAAGTAGGTGGACCACGAGGCAGGGTTATTGGCTGCAACACAACGCAAAGTGGCCTCCAGATCTTGGTTGGTCCGCTCTGTCTGGCCATTGGTCTGTGGGTGATAGCCCGAGGACAGGCTAGCAGTTGCTCCAATGGCATGACAAAAGGCTCTCCACACCCGGGATGTAAACTGAGGACCTCTGTCAGACACAATGTCCAGAGGGAGTCCATGTATTCTGAAAACATGCTTTACCAGGAGATTAGCAGTCTCAAAGGCAGATGGGAGCTTAGGAAAGGAAACAAAATGGGCAGACTTGGAAAAATGATCAATAATGGTCAAAATAACAGTTACACCTTCTGACGGGGGGAGGCCAGTGACAAAATCCACAGCGATGTGGGACCAAGGGCGATGAGGAATGGGTAGAGGTCTCAACAGACCAGCAGGGACACGATGAGAAGTCTTATTACAAGCGCAGACAGAGCAGGCTAATACAAACTCCCGTGTGTCAGAAGTTATGGTCGGCCACCAGAAGCATTGCTGCAGCTGGGCCAGGGTTCGATGGATACCAGGATGGCAGGTGATGGACTTTGGAACCATGTCCCCACTGAAGAACCGGAGACCGGGCAGATGGCGGCACGAACAGAAGCCCTGGTGGACACTCGGGAGGAGTAGGAAGATTCCGTTGAGCTTCTTGGACAACCTTCTCTACTTCCCAAATGGCTGCTCCAACCACTCATGTTGATGGTAAAATGGTGTCGTCCGGCAGACTGGTGGTGACAGGAGGGAACTGGCGGGATAGGGCGTCCGGTTTAACATTTCTGGACCCAGGACGGTAGGTAAGAGTGAAGTTGAAACGGCCGAGGAAGAGGGCCCACCGAGCCTGGCGCGAGTTGAGTCTACGGGCAGAGCGAAGGTAGGACAAGTTCTTATGGTCAGACCATACCAAAAAAGGTTGAGGTGCCCCCTCAAGCCAGTGTCTCCACTCCTTAAGAGCCAAAACAACAGCCAAGAGCTCCCGATTACCCACATAGTTCTTCTCTGCCAGGGTGAGTTGTCGGGAGAAGAAGGCACAGGGGTGGAGCTTCTGATCGGAGGTGGAGCGCTGTGAGAGGACAGCACCAGCCCCGGTGTCTGATGCATCTACCTCGACCACAAACTGAACAGAAGGATCAGGATGACACAAAACAGGAGCAGAACAAAACAGTTGCTTTAATTTTAGAAAAGCGGCATCGGCTTCAGGAGACCAGAGGTAAGGAGTCTTAATAGAGGCGAGTTTGGTGAGAGGAGAGGCAACTTTGCTGTAGTCTCGAATAAATCTTCGGTAGAAGTTTGCAAACCCCAGAAATCTTTGGAGCTGCTTCCTATTAGCAGGTGTGGGCCAATCAACTACTGCTTTAACTTTAGCTGGGTCTGTTTTGATTTGTCCTTTGTCCACAATAAATCCAAGGAAACTGACTGATGACACATGAAAATCGCACTTCTCAGCCTTCACAAAAAGTCTATTTTCCAACAACCTCTGTAAAACCATTCAAACATGTTGGACATGTTCATCAAGATCATGGGAAAAAATTAAAATATTATCCAGATAAACAAACACAAATCTGTTGAGCATGTCTCACAAAACATCATTAATAAGACACTGAAACACAGCAGGGGCATTAGTCAATCCAAATGGCAGAACCAAATATTCAAAATGACCCAAGGGGGTATTGAAAGCAGTCTTCCACTCATCCCCTTCCTTGATCCTGACCAAGTGATGGGCATTACAAAGATCTAATTTAGAGAACACAGTGGCCTGGTGAAGGGAGCTGAAGGCTGAATCAATGAGCGGAAGTGGGTATCTGTTCTTAACCGTTATATCATGGAGCCCCTATAGTCAATACATGGACACAGCGACTTATCTTTTTTATCAACAAAAAAGAACCCAGCCCCCACAGGAGAAGAGGAAGGGCGAATAAGTCCTGCAGCCAAACTCTCTGTAATGTAGGTTTCCATAGCCTCCCTTTCAGGTTTGGAGAGATTGTACAACTTACTAGAGGGAAGTGGGGCACCAGGAATTAAATTAATTTGGCAATCATAAGGTCTGTGAGGAGGCAAAGAGGAGGCACGGTCTTTAGAAAAAACCTCCTGAAGATCGTGATAAACTGACGGGACTGAGGACAAGTCTGTGGGATTAGGTGGAGGGGGGTGTGCGATGCTGTAGGGGGAATGGCTGCATGAAGGCAATGAGAGTGGCAGAATAAGCTCCAATTAGTAATGGATTGGGTAGACCATGTGTGGATTATGGAGCTTGAGCCAAGGGAGGCCCAAGACTAGTGGAGAAGACGGTGAAGGAACAATGTAAAGACTTATTAACTCCCGATGATTACCAGACACCAGAAGAGAGACAGGTTTAGTACGGTGAGTAACATTAGCTAAAATTCTCCCATCTAGAGCAAACACTTTCTTAGGTTCCGGGAGTGGTTCACAAACTATATTGGCCTGGGAGGCAAACTGTGAGTCAAAGTTCTCGTCAGCTCCAGAGTCCACTAAAGCCTGAACTGGGAGTACAGTGGAATCCAAGGACAGTGTACCTCCAAGTTGAATGCGCTTGGCGGAGGGATGAACAGGAGTACGGCTCACCAGCGCCCCTCCTGAGGCTGATGAGCCCGGTCTTTTGGCCGAGTGGGACTCTTGTGGAGGAGGAACAAAATGGCGGGGCCTGACTATTCTCTCCCTGCGTCTTTCACGTAGGCGGTTATCCAGTCTAATAGAGAGTGAGATAAGATCCTCTAAATTGCTAGTCTCATCTC
The DNA here is from genome assembly GCA_030686955.1 of Odontamblyopus rebecca. Classification (NCBI taxonomy): domain Eukaryota; kingdom Metazoa; phylum Chordata; class Actinopteri; order Gobiiformes; family Gobiidae; genus Odontamblyopus; species Odontamblyopus rebecca. Next base: position 1,424,798 of record CM060659.1, read on the forward strand.
TGGCTGCCAGCTCATCCTTAACAGTGTCACTAAGACCTCGATAAAAAAATGCCTTGTAAGGCCTTATCATCCCACCCACACTCTGCAGCTAAAATGCGGAAATCAATGGAGTATTCAGATACTGACCCAGAACCCTGACGCAAAGAAAGTAACCGGCCACTAAGCTCTTTACCCTGTAATGGATGGTCAAAAACTCTCTGCAGCTCTGCAGTGAAAGAGGACAGAGTGTTACAAATGGGGGAGTTCCTGTTAGCTAAAGCTACAGCCCAGGAAGACGCTTTCCCACCAAGTAGACTCATTATAAAGGCTATTTTAGATCTGTCTGAAGAATAAGGAAGCGGCTGCTGGTCAAAAACTAAGGAGCACTGATGTATGAACTGCTGACATATCCCTCTCTCTCCTGAGTACCTGGTGGGGGTAGTTATGAAGGGCTCACGGGGCTGAGTTGACTGGGAACCAGAAGGAGGGAAGACCTGGAGATATGGTGCAGAAGCTTGGCCGGAATCTGGAGGTTGTTTGTGGTTGGAGAGTTGCAACGAGGAAAGTTGAGAGGAAACCTCATTCAAACGACCACCGAGCTGATTGATTCCTGAGGTGAGACTTTGAAGAGTGGACATGATCTCCTGTAGGGCGACACCATGCTGTCCAACTAGAACTCCTTCAGATGTGACTGCTTGTTTAAATCGTTCAGTCTCAGCAAGAATCTGCTCAATTCTCTTAGCCTCTGCGGGGTCCATGATGGCCACATAATTCTGTTATGGTTATTAGAGGAACCCCGAGGCAGAAGGCAGGAGCAGTATTAACAAAGTTTATTGGTACAAAACCAGGCAGAGGAGGCAGGGAGCTGTCCGGCAGTGGACGATCCCAGGGCGAAAAGACAGGTCACCAGAAGGATCCAGGCATGGAGGGAAACTGGACAAGAGAGGAATAGCAGGTAAGCAAATATCCAGGTAAGTAATCCACAAAGAACAAACACTAGCACTACCGAACAGGACGGAATGATCTGGCAGTTTGGTGCTTGCGACGGCCAGGCTAAATACTCAGGCTGATGAGGAAACGAGCAGCAGGAGTCCCTCGTCTGCAGCACCAGAAGCCACGCCCCCTGCCACACACTGCCCTATGGGGTAAACACAAAAGAGGGAGGGGGAAACAAAGCACAAACTAAACCATAACACAGAAATACACACAAATATGCAGAATGTACACAGAAATACACAGAAAGTACACAGAAATACACAGAAAGTACACACAAATATGCAGAATGTACACAGAAATACACAGAAAGTACACGGAAATACACAGAAAGTACACACAAATACACAGAAAGTACACGGAAATACACAGAAATACACACAAATATGCAGAATGTACACAGAAATACACAGAAAGTACACAGAAATACACAGAAAGTACACACAAATACACAGAAAGTACACGGAAATACACAGAAATAACCACAAAATATATAAAAATACACAGAAAGTACACAGAAAGTACACAGAAATACACAGAAATACATACAAATACACAGAAAGTACATAGAAATACACAGAAAGTACACAGAAAGTACACAGAAATACACAGAAAGTACACAGAAATACACAGAAAGTACACAGAAATACACACAAATATGCAGAATGTACACAGAAATACACACAAATATGCAGAAAGTACACAGAAATACACAGAAAGTACACAGAAATACACAGAAAGTACACAGAAATACACACAAATCCACAGAAGTACACAGAAATACACAGAAAGTACACAGAAATACACAGAAAGTACACAGAAATACACAGAAATACACAGAAAGTACACAGAAATACACACAAATACACAGAAATACACAGAAAGTACACAGAAATACACAGAAAGTACACAGAAATACACAGAAATACACAGAAAGTACACAGAAATACACAGAAAGTACACAGAAATACACACAAATCCACAGAAATACACAGAAAATACACAGAAATACACAGAAAGTACACAGAAATACACATAAAGTACACAGAAATACACACAAATACACAGAAAGTACAAGGAAATACACAGAAATAACCACAAAATACATAAAAATACACAGAAAGTACACAGAAAGTACACAGAAATACATCCAAATACACAGAAAGTACACAGAAATACACAGAAAGTACACAGAAATACACAAATATGCAGAATGCACACAGAAATACACACAAATATGCAGAAAGTACACAGAAATACACACAAATATGCAGAAAGTACACAGAAATACACAGAAAGTACACAGAAATACACAGAAAGTACACAGAAATACACACAAATCCACAGAAATACACAGAAAGTACACAGAAATACACAGAAAGTACACAGAAATACACAGAAATACACAGAAAGTACACAGAAATACACAGAAAGTACACAGAAATCCACACAAATCCACAGAAATACACAGAAAGTACACAGAAATACACAGAAATACACAGAAAGTACACAGAAATCCACAGAAAGTACACAGAAATACACAGAAAGTACACAGAAATACACAGAAATACACAGAAATACACATAAAGTACACAGAAATACACACAAATACACAGAAAGTACAAGGAAATACACAGAAATAACCACAAAATACATAAAAATACACAGAAAGTATACAGAAAGTACACAGAAATACATCCAAATACACAGAAATACAGAAATACACAGAAATACACAGAAAGTACACAGAAATATACAGAAATACACAGAAAGTACACAGAAATACACAGAAATACACACAAATACACAGAAAGTACACAGAAATACACAGAAAGTACACAGAAATATACAGAAATACACAGAAAGTACACAGAAATACACAGAAAGTACACAGAAATACACAGAAAGTACACAGAAATACACAGAAAATACACAGAAATACTCACAAAGTACACAAAAATACACAGAAAATACACAGAAAGTACACAGAAATACATAGAAATACACAGAAATACACAGAAAGTACACAGAAAATACACAGAAATACTCACAAAGTACACAAAAATACACAGAAAATACACAGAAATACACAGAAAGTACACAGAAATACACAGAAAGTACACAGAAATACACAGAAAGTACACAGAAAGTACAGAGAAATACACAGAAAGTACACAGGAAGTACACAGAAAGTACACAGAAATACACAGAAAGTACACAGAAAGTACAGAGAAATACACAGAAAGTACAGAGAAATACACAGAAAGTACACAGGAAGTACACAGAAAGTACACAGAAATACACAGAAAGTACACAGAAAGTACAGAGAAATACACAGAAAGTACAGAGAAATACACAGAAAGTACACAGGAAGTACACAGAAAGTACACAGAAATACACAGAAAGTACACAGAAAGTACAGAGAAATACACAGAAAGTACAGAGAAATACACAGAAAGTACAGAGAAATACACAGAAAGTACACAGGAAGTACACAGAAAGTACACAGAAAGTACACAGAAATACACACAAAGTACACACAAAGTACACAGAAAGTACACAGAAATACACAGAAATACACAGAAAGTCCCGGCATGTTTCCCTGATCGCTGTCACTGTTCTTCCCTCTTCATGTCTGTGTATAAATGAGGAACTGTGGTTCAGAGAGGCTGAGGAGGCTGCTGCTTTTGCTGCTGTGGTGGAGATTTGCTGTGGTTTGTGCTTCTGTGGTTTCACTTTTTTATGTAAAGAAAGTGGATTTTAAACTTAGACAAACTTTATTGATCCACAAGGGAAATGATTAGGATAATTTTTTTTATTTGAGTTTGGATTTCATCCGTTTGCTGCGTAAGAAAGTCTATGACTGGTTAAGAGTCAGAAGTCGCGGTGTGTGATTGGCTGACACCTGTCATCATGTTACTTCCTTTTGTACGTGAGTGAATCCTTGAGTGTCTCGGGGCCCCTCCTGAGCCTCGGAGCCCGGTGGATTTGTAGTTTCCCAAATCCATTCTTCCTCTTGTTGCCAAGTTCTGAATATTAATGAAGTCAAATGGAGCCGTGCTTGTTAACCCCTCCTCCTCCTCCTCCTCCTCCTCTCTTCTTTCTCTTCTTCTGTGATCTTGGCGGCGGCTGGCGGCTCCTCTGTGGTTTCGGGGCTCAGGTTTCTCAGACGGGACAGTGAATGGGCTCAGTCAGGTCTGAGGAACAGAGGAAACAGAGCCGCGGTGTTTAGACTCCGGTGACTCTGGTAAATGAGTCACTGCTGCTGAGAAACATGAGACAAACAACAGATAATTGGTAACCATGGTGAATCAGTCTGGGACATTTTATAGAGCAAGTTTTGTTGAAATAGACGGGACAGTTTGGGAGGTCTGCAGGTTTGTGTTGTCACGTCATGTCAGGAAAAAGCTCAGGCCTCAATAACAGTTTCAGCACCACAACAGTACATTTGCTTGAATGTTCCTCAGTAAACAGTAAAAGTCCAGTCCAGCTTTATTTCTAATGCACTTTAAACACAGACAAAGTCAGAACACGGCAATAATGATAAACGGGAATAAAATAGACACAGTTTACAAAAACATAAGACACTAAAAAGTCGACATCAGTCACAGTGGCCACGTTTACATGATGTTTTTTAATGCCAAATTAAATATTTCTGAATTAAAATCTTCTCCTTGAAGTTTCCATGGAAATAATAATTTTGAATTGAGGTTTCCATGGAAACAGGTTAAATGGTCTTTATTTAATTGTTCTCAGCGTCTGTAGTGGGGAAGGTGCTGATTGGACAGCGACACAAACGTATTTCCGTCTTTGGGAAGAAAACCCACACTTCAGCTGCTCCCGGCTTTTCTGTCATCTCGGTTTGTCGTTTCGCCGCCGACACAAACACGATCCAAACTTTTTCTGCAGTGGTTCTGATGATAATGAAGCAGCAGCTGGAGAATTCTGTCCTCACACTTTCCGTCTGTGAGCTGAGGAGGAGAAGGGAAGAGTGTGGGAGAAGGAGGAAGAAGACAAACTGAGTGTGAGGCTGCCACACCTCAGCCCACTCCCACATCCCGCTCACAAATCCAAAGAGACGTGGAGGAAAGGCCCAAGAGACGACTGGAGGAGCCGGATCGTCCGGATCGTGTCAGAAGGACGAACCAACGAGCTCCAACCACCGGGATTATTTTGAAGAAGAAGAAACGTTTACAGGATCCAGGAAGAAATTCATTCGGCTTTAAAATCAGAATAAACCCACTGACTTCAGGATTAAGAATCATTTTCAGCAGAATTAAGTTTTTCCCTGGACTTTTCAAAGCTGAATTTTTATTCAGAATTAAATGATTTTTGTTCAGAATTAAAGCTCTCATGTAAACGTGGCAAGAGAAATCCTAAAGTGAACAGGTGAATCTTAAGAACTGAATCTTTAAAAACCAAAAGTGACTGACCCATCTAAGGTGCGGGTGAAGTTCATCCACAGACAAGGAGTTGTCCCCTCTCAGTTTTCTATGGGATTTTGGAACCACGAGCAAAGAATAATCTGCTGACCTGAAGCTGCAGGGGTGTGGGGCCGAGGAGGCGCTTCAAAACAAATAAAAGGATTTTAAAACCAATACGATTAGAGAAAACTGTGTTTGTGCAGGTATTTTCTATAAAAACATCTGTGATGAGCAGAAAAGTTCCACAGTTCACCTTTAAATGGCCTCTGAGTGTTAACCCAGAGTTTTGTCCCGACAGAATAACTCCGTGTCGCCCTCGGACAGTTTACGCGCCGCCACAGAGAAGCACCGGGGCTCCTCGGACTTCAGCCTCGACTCCAAGAAACGCAAAGTGGACGAGAAGGACCTGAGCAGATATGTGAGGACCCAAGGACCCGAGGACACCGGTGAGGACTCTGTGACAGCGTCTAAACTCTTTCCTTTGTGTGTCCAGGACAGCGACGGAGAGAAGAGCGACGACCTGGTGGTGGACGTGTCCAACGAGGTGAGATCAGCCTGATGTTACTGCACTGTGGGTATTTTACTGCACTGTGGGTATGTTACTGCACTGTGGGTATTTTACTGCACTGTGGGTATGTTACTGCACTGTGGGTATTTTACTGCACTG
>CM060659.1:1435860-1588360 GCA_030686955.1 Odontamblyopus rebecca
ACACAGTCTATACTGCATATTCCCTATATACAGTCTATACTGCATATTCCCTATAAACAGTCTATACTGCATATTCCCTATATACAGTCTATACTGCATATTCCCTATATACAGTCTATACTGCATATTCCCTATACACAGTCTATACTGCATATTCCCTATATACAGTCTATACTGCATATTCCCTATACACAGTCTATATTGCATATTCCCTATGTACAGTCTATACTGCATATTCCCTATACACAGTCTATACTGCATATTCCCTATATACAGTCTATACTGCATATTCCCTATATACAGTCTATACTGCATATTCCCTATATACAGTCTATACTGCATATTCCCTATATACAGTCTATACTGCATATTCCCTATATACAGTCTATACTGCACTGATTCCCTATATACAGTCTATACTGCATATTCCCTATATACAGTCTATACTGCATATTCCCTATACACAGTCTATACTGCATATTCCCTATATACAGTCTATACTGCATATTCCTATATACAGTCTATACTGCATATTCCCTATATACAGTCTATACTGCATATTCCCTATATACAGTCTATACTGCATATTCCCTATATACAGTCTATACTGCATATTCCCTATATACAGTCTATACTGCACTGATTCCCTATGTACAGTCTATACTGCATATTCCCTATATACAGTCTATACTGCATATTCCCTATATACAGTCTATACTGCATATTCCCTATATACAGTCTATACTGCATATTCCCTATATACAGTCTATACTGCATATTCCCTATATACAGTCTATACTGCATATTCCCTATATACAGTCTATACTGCATATTCCCTATACACAGTCTATACTGCATATTCCCTATATACAGTCTATACTGCATATTCCCTATATACAGTCTATACTGCATATTCCCTATATACAGTCTATACTGCATATTCCCTATATACAGTCTATACTGCATATTCCCTATATACAGTCTATACTGCATATTCCCTATATACAGTCTATACTGCATATTCCCTATATACAGTCTATATTGCACTTGGTTATTTTATCTTCTGTATTGCACACGGCCTCAAAACTGCATTTTCGCTCCATTCGTTTTACTACATGAGTCCCGGTAACAGTACCAGGCCTGGACATGTAAGACAGTCACACATGTTGTCGTCTTCTTTGTTCTAAATGTTTTCGAAGCGTTTTGGCGTAAAGTTAAGTTGTGGTGTGGTGGTTTCAGCCCCGGCCCTGCGCACCCCCCTGTCCTACCCCAGCCCCTTCGCCATGATGGGGCATCACGACATGAACGGGGGTCTGAGCAGCCCCGGAGTCTACGGCCTCCACATCTCCCCCCAGATGAGCGCCGCCGCGGTGGCGTACGGGCGCTCGCCCATGGTAACACACAAACACACACACACGCACACACACACATACACTCACAAACAAACAAACACACACACACACACTCACAAACAAACACACACACAAAAACAAACACACACACAAAAACAAACACACACTCACAAACAAACAAACACACACACTCACAAACAAACAAACACACACACACACACAAACACACAAAAACAAACACACACTCACAAACAAACAAACACACAAAAACAAACACACACACAAAAACAAACACACACTCACAAACAAACAAACACACAAAAACAAACACACACACAAAAACAAACACACACTCACAAACAAACAAACACACACACAAACGCACAAAAACACACACAAATACACACACACACACATGGAAACACACACACACACAAAAACACACACGCACACACACTCACACACACACACACAAACACACACACAAAAACACACACACACTCACAAACAAACAAACACACAAAAACAAACACACACACAAACGCACAAAAACACACACACAAACACGCACACACACACAAACAAACACACACACAAACGCACACACACATACACACACACACACTCACAAACAAACAAACACACAAAAACACACACACACACAAACACACACACACAAAAACACACACACACACAAACAAACACACACACAGAAACACACACACACACACAAACACACAAAAACAAACACACACACAAAAACACACACACTCACAAACAAACAAACACACACAAAAACAAACACACACACGCACACACACACACACACGCACACACACACACACAAACAAACACACAAAAACAAACACACACACTCACAAACACACACACAAAAACAAACACACACACAAACAAACACACACACAGAAACACACACACACACACAAACACACACACAAAAACACACACACTCACAAACAAACACACACACAGAAACACACACACAAACACACACACAAAAACACACACACACAAACACACACACAAAACACTCACAAAAACACACACACAAACACACACACACACAAAAAAACACACGCAAACAAACACACTCACACACACACACACACTCACGCACACACAAACACACACTCACACACACACACACACTCACGCACACACAAACACACACTCACACACACACACACACTCACGCACACACAAACACACACTCACACACACACACGTACCTGAACTCTGGACTGTTGATATAAGTGAACATAACCCGCTCACCAGCACATCCCCAGCAGGAAGTGAGCATGGACTCACTTCCGGCTCCATCCACTATTCACCCTGCATCACCCTGGGGTTTTTATTTCACTCATTTGTCCGTAAATAAATGAAAATTCCTGGCATAAGAGTGACGGCGCTGGGTGAGAAATCATAACAGTAATTATAAAAATATCTAAATAAATAATTCAATTAAAGAAAAAAGTGTACAGACAGAATAGCTGTAAAACATAATACAGCACAATACAAAAAAGAAAGGAATTGGGTTAAACTATATTCAGTATGCACAGTATTAGTGGTACTAATTTATTTTGCTGTATGTAAATAGTATAAAGTTTTGTGTTCGACGTACAGAAGAAACCACAATGTTTGGAACTCTGTCATGAACAGGAGCCGGGTTAATTTTCTTCTTGCTCCTTTTCAGAAAATGTGTTTTTCTGTTGTTTACAAAGTCAGTCAGTCAAATCCAGTCACTCCTGTACCTGCTGACCACGATGAGCTTCATGTGACTGGATTTGAACGCTCGCTCAGAACTCGTCTTTATCCGGCGTGTGTCCGTGAAGGAGGAGCTGTCGTGTTCTCATGTCCTGTTTGTGTTCCAGGCGTTTGACCCTCACATGAGAGCTCCAGGACTCCCCGGCAGCCTCACCGCCATCTCCGGAGGAAAACCGTGAGTCACACACACACACACACACTCACACACACGCAAACAAACACACACCCTCACACACACACAAAAACACACACGCAAACAAACACACACACTCACACACACGCAAACAAACACACACACTCACACACACTCACAGACACACACACGCAAACAAACACACACACACACGCAAACAAACACACACACACACAAAAACACACACACACACACACACACTCACACACACGCAAACAAACACACACCCTCACACACACACAAAAACACACACGCAAACAAACACACACACTCACACACACACAAAAACACACACGCAAACAAACACACACACTCACACACACGCAAACAAACACACACACTCACACACACACAAAAACACACACGCAAACAAACACACACCCTCACACACACACAAAAACACACACGCAAACAAACACACACCCTCACACACACACAAAAACACACACGCAAACAAACACACACCCTCACACACACATAAAAACACACACGCAAACAAACACACACACTCACACACACGCAAACAAACACACACACTCACACACACTCACACACACACGCAAACAAACACACACACTCACACACACGCAAACAAACACACACACTCACACACACTCACAGACGCAAACAAACAAACACACAAAAACACACACACACACACGCAAACAAACAAACACACAAAAACACACACACTCACACACACGCAAACAAACACACACACGCAAACAAACACACACACTCACACACGCAAACAAACAAACACACAAAAACACACACACTCACACACGCAAACAAACAAACACACAAAAACACACACACTCACACACACTCACACACACACGCAAACAAACACACACACTCACACACACGCAAACAAACACACACACTCACACACACTCACAGACACACACACTCACATGAGAGCTCCAGGACTCCCCGCCAGCCTCACCTCCATCTCCGGAGGAAAACCGTAAGTCCCACACAAAAGGCTCAGCAGCTTTTTTCAGGAGACGGGAGTGATGTTTCTGCAGACGAGGGGGTGGGACTGAGCTAAAGCTGCACTGTGTAACTTTTCTGGTGGAGGATCCATACTTTTCAAGATTTCCAAACTTCTATCAAGTTCTTCATCTTGTTTTCAGATTGATTCTCGACTTACTCGTTCCGAGAGGCGTCATTCTCATTTAGAGGTTTGATCTCACTGCAGGAACAGATTATTTCACTACTTTAAAGTCATTTTCTGATAGATTTGAGTTTAGATCTTACATTTTGGTCAAGATGTTTTGCAGTCAGAACGCCTGCTATGTTTTTCTGTATTTTTGAGCTCTAAAACCTCCTGTGATTGAGTAAATGTAAAGTACAGCTGTTTAATGTCACACTGTGGAACATTCCAGGCAGAGAAATGATGTATGATGTGAGTAGGTGATGGAAGCTCTCGAACAGTTTTTACACAGCGGCGGACGACAGGTGCGAGGCTCAGGTCAAACACAGTGATCAGGAGACAAGTGCAGCGGTAAAAGTGGTAAAAGTGGTAAAAGTGCAGTGTGACAACTTCACTTTAGCAACTGCAGATGGTCTATTGGGGTCCAGAAACATTCCTTAACAGTCATTTTAGGAAAGAACAAACTTATTCTCACACTCCTGACATGAGGCTTAAAAACATGCTGCAGGGACTATTTGTCTACGAAAACTAACAAACAAAAGCGGTGAGCAAACTTAGAACCAAAAAGAACGCAAATAATAATCTCCTTTGGACCCCGCGGGGTCCGGGTTTAAGCTCTAAAGTCAAACAAACTCAGTGTCCAGAGCCAGAGATGCATTTACCAACATTTAATCCAAACAACAAGGACACATGTTCAGGCCTCTCCTGCCCCAGCCTCTCCTGCCCCTGCCCCTGCCTCTCCTGCCCCTGCCTCTCCTGCCCCTGCCTCTCCTGCCCCTGCCTCTCCTGCCCCTGCCTCTCCTGCCCCTGCCTCTCCTGCCCCTGCCTCTCCTGCCCCTGCCTCTCCTGCCCCTGCCCCTCCTGCCATAGGCCCACCCAGGTTCCCTCTGGTCCTGCTGTGCCTCTTTTACCCCCTCAGATTCAACCAAAAACAGAAAAGTTGCTCAGGTAAATAAGGCAAATTAGACTAAACAAATGAGCAGAAATGTGTTAGAAATGACCTGAACTAAAAGTAACACTCAGTTTTCGTGTGAATATGTGACGGACTCTTTGTGACAAACCCTCGGAGACACAGACGTGTGCTGCTTGGTGCTGACGCTGTGCCTCTTTCAGGGCCTACTCCTTCCACGTGAGCGCCGACGGGCAGATGCAGCCGGTGCCCTTCCCTCCGGACGCTCTGATCGGCCCGGGCATCCCGCGCCACGCCCGCCAGATCAACACGCTGACACACGGCGAGGTGGTGTGCGCCGTCACCATCAGCAACCCCACGCGCCATGTCTACACCGGGGGCAAGGGCTGCGTCAAGATCTGGGACATCAGCCAGCCGGGCAGCAAGAGCCCCGTGTCCCAGCTCGACTGTCTGGTAACACACACACACATACATACACACACACACACACACATACACATACACATACACATACACATACACATACACATACACACACACATACACATACACATACACATACACATACACACACACACACACATACACATACACATACACATACACACACACATACACACACACACACACACACACATACACACACACACACATACACATACACATACACACACATACACACACACACACATACACATACACACACACACATACACACATACACATACACATACACACACACACACATACACACACATACACACACATACACACACACACACACACACATACACACACACACACATACACACACATACACACACACACACATACACACATACATACACACACATACACACATACACACACACATACACACACACACACATACACACACACACACACACACATACACACACACATACACACATACACACACACACATACACACACACACACATACACACACACACATACACACACGCACACACACACACACACACACACGCACACATACACATACACACATACACACACACAATCACACACATACACACCCACATACATACACACACACACATACACACACAATCACATACATACACACACACACATACACACACAATCACACACACACACACCCACACGCACACACACACATCTCTGCAGCAGTCACTCGGGTTTTTGGGGTCACTGGACTCATCCTTCTCTTTCTGTATTTTGTTATCTGCGTTTAGAGATTTGGTCCTTTCGGTCATTCTCCAGAATTGAATCAAAAAGATTAAAGATTTAAAGTTTAAGAGCAATTTTTACAACCTCCCTTTTTATTTATTATATGTAATAAATAAAAATGCATTGCTCCATAAAACAGTTCAGCCTGTTCCTCGAGAGCGGAGCCGTAAAAAGTCACACGTCGCCATAAAATAATGATCCTGTTTGATTTAGTGGGTTTCCTGATATAATCTTAATGTAGAAGGTCATAAAAGACAAGAGCATCACTATTAAAGCTCCAATATCACACAAAACGGACTCTGTGAGCTTTAATCTGTGCTCTAATGTGGAGCACCTCCTGATTACCACATGAAAAAGGTTTGTGTGTTAAACACGTGAATGAAACAAACACAACTCCAGGTCTGTGTGTGATGAGGAAACGACATCAGAACAGAGAAAAGAACAATATGGACCTTTAAATCCTTTAGTTTGAGTTCTCTGAGGTACAAACAGTGACTCCATCTTCTTCAAGCTGCTCAAAATCATCTCGAAAACCTAAAAATAGCTCATGTGGTGACGGCAGGTTCTCCTTCAGGTTCTCGTCCAGGTGCTCCTCCAGGTGCTCCTCTAGGTGCTCCTCTGGGTGCTCCTCCAGGTGCTCCTCCAGGTGCTCCTCTAGGTGCTCCTCCAGGTGCTCCTGCAGGTGCTCCTCTAGGTGCTCCTCCAGGTGCTCCTGCAGGTGCTCCTCTAGGTGCTCCTCTGGGTGCTCCTCTAGGTGCTCCTCTAGGTGCTCCTCTGGGTGCTCCTCCAGGTGCTCCTCCAGGTGCTCCTGCAGGTGCTCCTCCAGGTGCTCCTCTGGGTGCTCCTTCAGGTTCTCCTTCAGGTTCTCGTCCAGGTGCTCCTCCAGGTGCTCCTCTAGGTGCTCCTCTGGGTGCTCCTCCAGGTGCTCCTCCAGGTGCTCCTCTAGGTGCTCCTCCAGGTGCTCCTGCAGGTGCTCCTGCAGGTGCTCCTCCAGGTGCTCCTCCAGGTGCTCCTGCAGGTGCTCCTGCAGGTGCTCCTCCAGGTGCTCCTCCAGGTGCTCCTGCAGGTGCTCCTCCAGCCTCTCATTACAGTACTGATCTTGTCCTTTGTGCTTGCACAGAACAGAGATAACTACATCCGCTCGTGTAAGCTTCTGCCGGACGGTCGCACCCTGATCGTGGGCGGTGAGGCGAGCACTCTGACCATCTGGGACTTGGCCTCTCAGACTCCTCGGATTAAAGCCGAGCTGACGTCGTCCGCCCCGGCCTGTTACGCTCTCGCCATCAGCCCCGACGCCAAAGTCTGTTTCTCCTGCTGCAGCGACGGAAACATCGCCGTGTGGGACCTGCACAACCAGACCCTAGTCAGGTACACACAACTGTACACACAACTGTGCACACAACTGTGCACACAACTGTACACACAACTGTACACACAACTGTACACACAACTGTACACACAACTGTACACACAACTGTACACACAACTGTACACACAACTGTACACACAACTATACACACAACTGTACACACAACTGTGCACACAACTGTACACACAACTGTACACACAACTGTACACACAACTATACACACAACTGTACACACAACTGTACACACAACTGTACACACAACTGTACACACAACTGTACACACAACTGTACACACAACTGTACACACAACTGTACACACAATACTGTACACACAACTGTACACACAACTGTACACACAACTGTACACACAACTGTACACACAACTGTGCACACAACTGTACACACAACTGTACACACAACTGTACACACAACTGTACACACAACTGTACACACAACTGTACACACAACTATACACACAACTATACACACAACTGTACACACAACTGTACACACAATACTGTACACACAACTGTGCACACAACTGTGCACACAACTGTACACACAACTGTACACACAACTGTACACACAACTGTACACACAACTGTACACACAACTATACACACAACTGTACACACAACTGTACACACAACTGTACACACAACTGTACACACAACTGTACACACAACTGTACACACAACTGTACACACAACTGTGCACACAACTGTACACACACTGTACACACACTGTACACACAACTGTACACACACTGTACACACAACTGTGCACACAACTGTACACACAACTGTACACACAACTGTGCACACAACTGTACACACAACTGTACACACAACTGTACACACAACTGTGCACACAACTGTACACACAACTGTACACACAACTGTGCACACAACTGTACACACAACTGTACACACAACTGTACACACAACTGTACACACAACTGTACACACAACTGTACACACAACTGTACACACAACTGTACACACAACTGTACACACAACTGTACACACAATACTGTACACACAACTGTACACACAACTGTACACACAATACTGTACACACACTGTACACACACACGCTGTATGAGGGGCGTCCACCAGAGACTGTAAATATAAACAGACACAGTTCACCCACTGGTCTCCGTGTTCCAAACAGGAAGTGAGCACAGCTGCACTTCCGGCTCCATCGGCTCCGGCTCCAACTCACTTTACACTGAAAAACTGTGGCTCCTCTCCCTGAGGCTGCTGCTGTGTCCTCGGCATTTTGGTCTGAAAATGTTCGTATAAACCTGCTCTACAGGATCCTGGAGTTTTGCTATTGTTGTCCGTAAATAAATTCCTATTTCCAACATGGAACTCAGCTCCAAATTCCCCCTGTAACCGCCCGACCTCAGTGAGCTTCATTTGACTGGAGCCAAACACTGTGGTGACGTCTCCCTCAGAACACCTCTGTATACAGACTGTGGTTTATATACTGAAAAAACTCCATCTTTTCTTATTGTAAATGTCCCTGCAGACAGTTCTTATTGTCCCTGATGTTCCTGCAGACAGTTCTTATTGTAAATGTCCCCGCAGACAGTTCTTATTGTAAATGTCCCTGCAGACAGTTCTTATTGTAAATGTCCCTGCAGACAGTTCTTATTGTAAATGTCCCTGCAGACAGTTCTTATTGTAAATGTCCCTGCAGACAGTTCTTATTGTCCCTGATGTCCCTGCAGACAGTTCTTATTGTCCCTGTTGTCCCTGCAGACAGTTCTTATTGTAAATGTCCCTGCAGACAGTTCTTATTGTCCCTGATGTCCCTGCAGACAGTTCTTATTGTCCCTGATGTTCCTGCAGACAGTTCTTATAGTAAATGTCCCTGCAGACAGTTCTTATTGTCCCTGATGTTCCTGCAGACAGTTCTTATTGTCCCTGTTGTCCCTGCAGACAGTTCTTATTGTCCCTGATGTCCCTGCAGACAGTTCTTATTGTAAATGTCCCTGCAGACAGTTCTTATTGTCCTTGATGTCCCTGCAGACAGTTCTTATTGTCCCTGATGTTCCTGCAGACAGTTCTTATTCTCCGTGATGTCCCTGCAGACAGTTCTTATTGTCCCTGATGTTCCTGCAGACAGTTCTTATAGTAAATGTCCCTGCAGACAGTTCTTATTGTAAATGTCCCTGCAGACAGTTCTTATTGTAAATGTCCCTGCAGACAGTTCTTATTGTAAATGTCCCTGCAGACAGTTCTTATTGTCCCTGATGTCCCTGCAGACAGTTCTTATTGTAAATGTCCCTGCAGACAGTTCTTATTGTAAATGTCCCTGCAGACAGTTCTTATTGTAAATGTCCCTGCAGACAGTTCTTATTGTAAATGTCCCTGCAGACAGTTCTTATTGTCCCTGTTGTCCCCGCAGACAGTTCTTATTGTCCCTGTTGTCCCCGCAGACAGTTCTTATTGTAAATGTCCCTGCAGACAGTTCTTATTGTCCCTGATGTTCCTGCAGACAGTTCTTATTGTAAATGTCCCTGCAGACAGTTCTTATTGTAAATGTCCCTGCAGACAGTTCTTATTGTCCCTGTTGTCCCCGCAGACAGTTCTTATTGTAAATGTCCCTGCAGACAGTTCTTATTGTAAATGTCCCTGCAGACAGTTCTTATTGTCCCTGTTGTCCCCGCAGACAGTTCTTATTGTAAATGTCCCTGCAGACAGTTCTTATTGTCCCTGATGTCCCTGCAGACAGTTCTTATTGTAAATGTCCCTGCAGACAGTTCTTATTGTAAATGTCCCTGCAGACAGTTCTTATTGTAAATGTCCCTGCAGACAGTTCTTATTGTAAATGTCCCTGCAGACAGTTCTTATTGTCCCTGATGTCCCTGCAGACAGTTCTTATTGTAAATGTCCCTGCAGACAGTTCTTATTGTAAATGTCCCTGCAGACAGTTCTTATTGTAAATGTCCCTGCAGACAGTTCTTATTGTCCCTGATGTTCCTGCAGACAGTTCTTATAGTAAATGTCCCTGCAGACAGTTCTTATTGTCCCTGATGTCCCTGCAGACAGTTCTTATTGTAAATGTCCCTGCAGACAGTTCTTATTGTCCCTGTTGTCCCTGCAGACAGTTCTTACTGTAAATGTCCCTGCAGACAGTTCTTATTGTCCCTGATGTCCCTGCAGACAGTTCTTATTGTCCCTGTTGTCCCTGCAGACAGTTCTTATTGTAAATGTCCCTGCAGACAGTTCTTACTGTAAATGTCCCTGCAGACAGTTCTTACTGTAAATGTCCCTGCAGACAGTTCTTATTGTCCCTGATGTCCCTGCAGACAGTTCTTACTGTAAATGTCCCTGCAGACAGTTCTTATTGTCCCTGATGTCCCTGCAGACAGTTCTTACTGTAAATGTCCCTGCAGACAGTTCTTACTGTAAATGTCCCTGCAGACAGTTCTTATTGTAAATGTCCCTGCAGACAGTTCTTATTGTCCCTGATGTCCCTGCAGACAGTTCTTATTGTCCCTGATGTCCCTGCAGACAGTTCTTATTGTCCCTGATGTTCCTGCAGACAGTTCTTATAGTAAATGTCCCTGCAGACAGTTCTTATTGTAAATGTCCCTGCAGACAGTTCTTATTGTCCCTGATGTTCCTGCAGACAGTTCTTATAGTAAATGTCCCTGCAGACAGTTCTTATTGTAAATGTCCCTGCAGACAGTTCTTATTGTAAATGTCCCTGCAGACAGTTCTAATTGTCCCTGTTGTCCCCGCAGACAGTTCTTATTGTCCCTGTTGTCCCCGCAGACAGTTCTTATTGTCCCTGTTGTCCCCGCAGACAGTTCTTATTGTCCCTGTTGTCCCCGCAGACAGTTCCAGGGCCACACGGATGGGGCCAGCTGCATTGACATCTCTCATGACGGGACCAAACTGTGGACAGGAGGTCTGGACAACACGGTGCGCTCCTGGGACCTGAGGGAGGGACGGCAGCTCCAGCAGCATGACTTCACCTCACAGGTACGAGACCAGGGACCACGGGGCCCAGGGTTTTATCGCTGTGTTCAAGAGAAATGAGACAGAACTCATCATGTTGGGGGTGGTCTGTATATCACAAGATTTCACTGGTGACATGATACGGACCAGTCCCACTCTGACCTCACTTTAACTCACTTTTATTTTCTTAGTTTGAAATACTGGACTAACCTTTCCCCGTGTGTAGATCTTCTCCCTGGGGTACTGTCCCACCGGGGAGTGGTTGGCCGTGGGGATGGAGAGCAGTAACGTGGAGGTGCTTCACCACTCCAAACCCGACAAGTACCAGCTCCACCTGCACGAGAGCTGCGTCCTGTCCCTCAAGTTCGCCTACTGTGGTGAGAGCTGAATGTTTTCTGTTTGAACGAGTGCGAATGTTAAGGCTGCTCGTCTCGTTTGTTTGTCTCTGTGGAGAGTTTAAAGTACGGTTCCGCTGTAGTCCAGACCACACTATTCTAGACCAAGACCCGGGTCCCGAGACCGAGACAAGACCAAGACCACAGCCCATTTTTGACATGTTTGTATTTTAAAGATATTTTGGCACAAATATATCAATGTTTTTATAAATCGATCTCCATTTTATCACTTGTCGAGTGTCAGACTTTGAGACTGAGACAAGACCGAGTCCAAAAGTGGTGGAGTTTGAAACCAAGTAGACAAAAAAAATGGTCTTGAGACCAAGCCCGGTCTCAAGTACTATGACACTCGTATAAAGATCCTGTATTACACAAAACTTGACTCTGGTGCACGTTCTCAAGCACATTTCCCCCCAAAACAAAAATAATCCAAGTAGTTCTTAGCGGTTCTGTGGCTGGAGGTCGGTGTAACGGTACATGGAGGTAATGCAACCAACAACAGGACATTTTGGGGACCTTCACTGCTGCTGCCCTCTCCCTCTGGAACTCACTCCCACAATCCATCAGGAACTCGGACTCACTGCAGAACTTCAAATCACGACTAAAAACTCACCAGTTTAAGCTTCCAGAGATCAGAGAACAGTGTGATATCAGAGATGTTTTGAGCCAAACCGAGTCTGTGTTTGTTTTGTAGGTAAATGGTTTGTGAGCACGGGGAAGGACAATCTGCTGAACGCCTGGAGGACTCCGTACGGCGCCAGCATCTTCCAGGTTTGTGGATCATTTTCCCTGAAGCACAGATCAGAGCTGAGGTCAGGTCATTGTGTGGAGCTACGATCATAAAAGAGATCAGAGCTGTTTGAGTTTCCTGGAGTTAAAGCTACAGTTAAAGATGGGCTCTCCTGTGTGGTCTCCTGTGTGGTCTCCTCTGTGGTCTCCTGTGTGGTCTCCTGTGTGGTCTCCTGTGTGGTCTCCTGTGTGGTCTCCTCTGTGGTCTCCTGTGTGGTCTCCTGTGTGGTCTCCTCTGTGGTCTCCTCTGTGGTCTCCTGTGTGGTCTCCTGTGTGGTCTCCTCTGTGGTCTCCTGTGTGGTCTCCTGTGTGGTCTCCTGTGTGGTCTCCTGTGTGGTCTCCTCTGTGGTCTCCTCTGTGGTCTCCTGTGTGGTCTCTCTGTAGTCTCCTGTGTGGTCTCCTCTGTGGTCTCCTGTGTGGTCTCCTCTGTGGTCTCCTGTGTGGTCTCCTCTGTGGTCTCCTGTGTGGTCTCCTGTGTGGTCTCTCTGTGGTCTCTCTGTGGTCTCCTGTGTGGTCTCCTGTGTGGTCTCCTCTGTGGTCTCCTGTGTGGTCTCCTCTGTGGTCTCCTCTGTGGTCTCCTGTGTGGTCTCCTGTGTGGTCTCCTGTGTGGTCTCCTCTGTGGTCTCCTGTGTGGTCTCCTCTGTGGTCTCCTGTGTGGTCTCCTGTGTGGTCTCCTCTGTGGTCTCCTGTGTGGTCTCCTCTGTGGTCTCCTGTGTGGTCTCCTGTGTGGTCTCTCTGTGGTCTCTCTGTGGTCTCCTGTGTGGTCTCCTGTGTGGTCTCCTGTGTGGTCTCCTCTGTGGTCTCCTCTGTGGTCTCCTGTGTGGTCTCCTCTGTGGTCTCCTCTGTGGTCTCTCTGTGGTCTCCTGTGTGGTCTCCTGTGTGGTCTCCTGTGTGGTCTCCTCTGTGGTCTCCTGTGTGGTCTCCTGTGTGGTCTCCTGTGTGGTCTCCTGTGTGGTCTCCTGTGTGGTCTCCTCTGTGGTCTCCTGTGTGGTCTCCTCTGTGGTCTCCTGTGTGGTCTCCTCTGTGGTCTCCTGTGTGGTCTCCTCTGTGGTCTCCTGTGTGGTCTCCTGTGTGGTCTCCTCTGTGGTCTCCTGTGTGGTCTCCTCTGTGGTCTCCTCTGTGGTCTCCTCTGTGGTCTCCTCTGTGGTCTCCTGTGTGGTCTCCTCTGTGGTCTCCTGTGTGGTCTCCTCTGTGGTCTCCTCTGTGGTCTCCTCTGTGGTCTCCTGTGTGGTCTCCTGTGTGGTCTCCTGTGTGGTCTCCTCTGGTCTCCTCTGTGGTCTCCTCTGTGGTCTCCTCTGTGGTCTCTCTGTGGTCTCTCTGTGGTCTCCTCTGTGGTCTCCTCTGTGGTCTCTCTGTGGTCTCCTCTGTGGTCTCCTCTGTGGTCTTCTGTGTGGTCTCCTGTGTGGTCTCCTGTGTGGTCTCCTGTGTGGTCTCCTCTGTGGTCTTCTGTGTGGTCTCCTCTGTGGTCTCCTCTGTGGTCTCCTCTGTGGTCTCCTGTGTGGTCTCCTCTGTGGTCTCCTCTGTGGTCTCCTCTGTGGTCTCCTCTGTGGTCTCCTCTGTGGTCTCCTCTGTGGTCTCCTCTGTGGTCTCCTCTGTGGTCTCCTCTGTGGTCTCCTCTGTGGTCTCCTGTGTGGTCTCCTCTGTGGTCTCCTGTGTGGTCTCCTCTGTGGTCTCCTGTGTGGTCTCCTCTGTGGTCTCCTGTGTGGTCTCCTCTGTGGTCTCCTGTGTGGTCTCCTGTGTGGTCTCCTGTGTGGTCTCCTCTGGTCTCCTCTGTGGTCTCCTCTGTGGTCTCCTCTGTGGTCTCCTCTGTGGTCTCCTCTGTGGTCTCCTCTGTGGTCTCCTCTGTGGTCTCCTCTGTGGTCTCCTCTGTGGTTTCCTCTGTGGTCTCCTCTGTGGTCTAGTCTCTGGTCTCCTCTGTGGTCTCCTCTGTGGTCTCCTCTGTGGTCTCCTCTGTGGTCTCCTCTGTGGTCTCCTCTGTGGTCTCTCTGTGGTCTCCTCTGTGGTCTCCTCTGTGGTCTCCTCTGTGGTCTCCTCTGTGGTCTCCTCTGTGGTCTCCTCTGTGGTCTCCTCTGTGGTCTCCTCTGTGGTCTCCTCTGTGGTCTCCTCTGTGGTCTCCTGTGTGGTCTCCTGTGTGGTCTCCTGTGTGGTCTCCTGTGTGGTCTCCTCTGTGGTCTTCTCTGTGGTCTCCTCTGTGGTCTTCTGTGTGGTCTCCTGTGTGGTCTCCTGTGTGGTCTCCTCTGTGGTCTCCTCTGTGGTCTCCTCTGTGGTCTCTGTGGTCTCCTCTGTGGTCTGTGGTCTCTAACTCGTGCTGTTCTTCTCTTTAGTCCAAAGAGTCCTCTTCGGTGCTGAGCTGTGACATTTCCACTGACGACAAATACATCGTGACCGGCTCTGGAGACAAGAAGGCCACAGTGTATGAAGTGATCTACTGAGCTGCTGCTGTGCACTGCAGTCTAACACTGGACTCAGACTGTGCCCACGCCCGGGTCCCCGCCCGGGTCCCCGCCCGGGTCCCCGCCCGGGTCCCCGCCCGGGTCCCCGCCCGGGTCCCTGGCACAGACTGGAATATACCTCTGCCCGTTCATGACTAAAACATGCAGAGAAAACACTGCAGGACTCATGGGGCAGTTTGTTTTTTAAACCTTTTCATGTGGACTTATTGAAGCAGCGCTTCAGCCTGTCGATACTGTACATAGTGAGGAATAAAAGCTCTTTTGTAGATTTCTATTTGGGCTCCGCTCTGTGTTTGCTTTTGGTGGATTTCTGTTGAAACAGATTTAGAGACTTTGTGAACTCATATTCTGTTTTGTATTTCTTGTCTCGTGTGACATTTTCAAAATCTCATTTGGATTTTGTCCCTTTCAGCTCTCTGTAATAACAGCACAGATTTGTGCAGTTTCTACAACCTGGAAGTGCCTGGAAATGAGGCGTCCTCTGCAGAGTGTCGGGTTATAGTTCAGTGATCTATTATCACATGTTAACTTGTCTAGATTTATTTTTAATTCAGTTTTTTCCATTTTTCGTCCATTACAACAGTTATCCTCAGTCTCAGATTTCTACAACATCCTGTTTCACCCACACTTCACTGTGACAGGCTGAAATCCTGTAATATTCTGTAATATAAGGACACAAGGACAGTGTGCGCTCTGTGGGTGAGATCTGAACCTGCTGACCTCCGGTTAGAGGGCACACACATCTCAGCTGTGCCTCTGCTGCCTCGTGTGATCTGCTGTTCAGAATGGGAGCGTTTTTGGGTTATTTTGAGCAGTAATTTGCAGCAGAGTAAGTCAGCGGTGCTTGGAGCTGGTACAGTGGTCTTCAGCGGTCACTGAGGTACAAGTGTGTATTGAGTTTAGGAGCAGCACTTAAGAGTTCACAATGAGGAGGATCCGGGTTTCCATGCCACACCACTCCAGGCCTGACGCAGGCGCTGCTCTCGACGCCGTGGAGAGGTCTGGAGAGCTTCTGGGCCGGACGGGTGAATGGTGCTCTTCTGTGGAGATGCTCTTCACTCGTACTGTTGTGGGTAGAAGCTTTCAGCCTGGAGCCCACCGCCACGCTCGGCTCTCACGGACCATAATGCACTGCTCCCACTCCAGGGCCTGCTTCCTGTGTGCATCTGTAGCTTAAGCCCTCCTCTCAAGTACGATTTCTTTTCCTCGTATAATCAAACAGATGAAAGCTCGTACTTGGAAGTTCTTGTGCTGGACTCTGAAGGGCTCATTGTGAGGCCTTCCGCTGATCCATCTCAGAGCTTTCAGACGGTTCTCAGAGGCTTCGAGAGACCCAGAAAACAAGAGAAGAACAAGTGTTTTTCTTTTACAAACCGATCACTGCCTCTCTCATTCCGGCTGCACTGTGTGTGTCCCCGTTGGCCTGGAATTCTTCAGCTTTTCCCCAAAAAAGGTCAAGACAAAGAACGATCTATTCAGACACAAGGAGATCTGATATCGTGGGTTGCTGTATCGATATGTGAGTATTTTTTGGTATATTTTACTAAATTATTTCCTTACAGCTACAGTTTTGTTGCTTGTTCAGATGAAGGAAACTCGTTCTTGCGTCACATTTGACATTTTCACCCTTTTGAGGAGTAAAACGTTTGTGTTTCATATGAACTTTGCACAAGACTTTTAGTGTCACAGGCATCGTACGAGGTATTAGGTACTTTGTTCAGACACAGAGTATGAAACAGGTATGAAAACAAACTCTTGGTGAAAAAGAAAATAATAACACATATCAGAGCCACAATTTAGCCATTATTTTTATTGAATTGATTTGAAATATATCGTATTGAACCAAAAGCTCACTGTACAAGAGCTGTATCGTATCATGGCTCATGTATCGAGGTGTTTATCGTATCGGCAACGTCTCAATGACCCCAGCACTGGTTGTATGAGCGGCAGAGGTGCCCGGGTATATTTGATCTGCCTAATAACCCGCTCGGTGTTTGCCACAGGGCACACGGGCACTCGGGCAGCCTGGTGGAATCACTCTGCCCACAGACGGCCGAGCTCCTCAGCCTCAGTGCGAGGGGGGAGGGGCTAGGTGGTGGGGTTGCCATGGAAACAGGCTCATCTCTCCTTGCATTTGGCAGACGTCTCCCTCCTCGTCCTCCTCCCGGGGCAGACGAGCAGAGGAGGTGTGACCCAGAGCCCACGATAAGAGCGCCGCGGTGTCTCCACCTGGACCTGCACAGGCTCCATCAGGAGGAGCAGGAGTCATCAGGATTACAGCGCGAGGAGGTGGAGGTGGCTTTACTCTGAGAGGATGTTATTTCAGATAAAAGGCTCTCCGTAATCCCCCGCTCCATAAGGAATTAGCCTGGACTGCTCTGATGCTCTGTATTTACAGGTGCCTCCCCTTTACACATTAAAACTCAGGTTTTTGCCTCTTGTCGGTGGAGCCAGAGCAGAATATATGTCCCTCTGCTGAAGTCTGTGCGTCTGGCTGATTGAGAGCAGCGTCTCGAGACCTCCACATGTGTAAAACTGACAGTAATGCTCATACAGATCAGTCTGGTCCTCACACCCTCAGACGTCCTGGTGATATAAGGGTCTCAGAGCCTTCGGGGTCTGTAATTACTGTCACATTCCAAAGGACAAAGGTGCACAAGTGTTATAAACGGAGAGAATGCTTCAGCCCGAGGCTCTGGGGAGGGCTGTCTGTCTCTGATGGTTTAATAGAATAAAGGAGCTTTCAGGAACCAGCTCGTAGCCCAGATAAAGACAGGAGAACATGACAGGAGAATGTGACAGGGGGAGAACAGCTCCGTGATCCTCCACACTGGATCAGTCTCTGACACAGACTGGCAGAGGAGCAGTGTGAGCTCTTCTTTTAAAATCAGGCTCTTTTTGCTCAGAACAGTGTTTTTAAGAAGGCGGCTGAAAAACAGGACAGATGAGAAAAGGGCTCCGGGGAGAGTCTGTATTCGGGGCCTTTAGCTCGACGCCGCTGTCGAACTGTGTTACAAAGGAAATGAAAAGCGGCGTCATTAGCATGTGAAAGCACGGGCTTTTGTGGCTGCCTCCAGAACACTAAAGAGCTCTGATTCTGAGGACATTTAACCTCCATTCACACACGACAAAGAGCCAGTGTCCCACTGAGGGCCGAGCCAGAGCCAGGACCCCGCATTACCCTGTCTGTGTGTGTGTGTGTGTGTGTGTGGAATCATCCAAATGATTCTAGTGAAGTGAATGGAGCTTAAAAACACTTCCTGTATCACCACATGATGACCTCAGAAGGTGGAACGGAGTCTTTGAGAGAAGCTTAAATGTGCAGGTTTGTGTGTTAAAATAAATGAAACAAAACACAGCTCCAGGTGTGTTTGTGGTGAGGAAACAGTGTTAGTGTGTCCACACGTCCTTATTTAACAGGGACAGTCCCAGTTTTGTCCCAGTGGATTTATCCAAAACCACTGTTTTGTCCCAGTTTTATACAAGAAATGTCCCAGTGTCCCTATTTTTGACCAGTCTGATCCTGCCAACAGTAAACAGAGGTAGAAACTGTCATT
Source organism: Odontamblyopus rebecca (assembly GCA_030686955.1). Classification (NCBI taxonomy): domain Eukaryota; kingdom Metazoa; phylum Chordata; class Actinopteri; order Gobiiformes; family Gobiidae; genus Odontamblyopus; species Odontamblyopus rebecca. The sequence goes on from CM060659.1 coordinate 1,455,030, forward strand.
TGTTTGGGTAAAATACAGAAAAGCTGCTTAAAAATGACCAAAACCCAAAGAAAATGTGACTATTCTGACTCACGTGTTTGCACTTGTCTCACAACTTTATTATTACCAACCACCAAAAAAACAAGGATGTCCCAGTTTTTATTTTAGATTCTGGTCCTAAGCAGAATTAGAGCACAGAGGCCCTTGGTGGAGGATTGTCTGAAGGAGCTTTGACATTCAGCTCAGGCTCTTGTGTTTGATGAGGTGAACGCTGCACTCACTCTGGAGCCTCCGGGGCCCGGCTCTGCCTCTTTAAATACGGCACAGCTCTATAATTGTGCTGCCGGAGCCGTCGCGTTATCCCCGGGAATGAGTCCACGCTCCACAGCTCCGGCCCGTGAACCGGAGCCCCGCCCTCACGCCTCTGCACACGCCGCTCGGAGGATTTTCCTGAATGATCAGCGATGGTTTAAACGCTCCAACAGTCAGTGCAGCTCGGCCCGTCCCATTATGCTCACACTGTCCCTCATTAACACACCCTGACCTTGGCACGCCCCCCTGGCAGTGCCCCCCTGGCAGTGCCCGCTCTGCTCTGGGACGGGCCGCACATCCACAGTGATACAGTTTGTGCTTTGGAATTGAAGCTGTCACGTTCTGGTGCCCCGGTTTAGAAAAGCTGGAGCACAGAATGCAGAAAGATCAGAACAGAATCAGCGTTTATCTGAAGAACAGAGAAACACAAAGAGAAACACAAGAAACACTAAAAGAGCTGCAGTTCTGTGGAAATGTGCCGCCCCGTCCGAATGAGCTACTTTATGTTTTATCCGTTTACAGTTATATAGATCGAATAAAGCCAAACCCTGACCTCAGTTTGACAACATATTTCTTTGGATTAGAGACAACAGGTTTGATGCTGTTTGCACACAGTGATCACACTTTATACTAGAGACATAACAATAACATAAATCTGGTGATATCGTCTGGTCAAAGGTCCCAATAATCTGGTGGAGCATCACAATATCTGGAATCCCAAGTGTCTTTGCTTAAATGAACAGTTCTGATGCAGAAATAGCTAAAAAAAATAACAGAGGGAACTACATAGACCATGATCCTTTGCTCCGTTTCAGTGCAGACGACATGAAGAAATAACTGTTCTAAGCACTTTTACATCTTCATTCTGTGGATTAAGTCTGTGACGCATTTTTAGAGGAAAAAGGAGCAAAATATTGTAATAAATCTGGTCCAGTGAGATGTTTATGGTGAAAATATCGTACAGAGAGATTTGGATTTCGTTCCATCCCTAATGACAATAAATGTTGCACCAAATGACTGGTCAGAGCATTTTAGAGTCAGTCTTGTTATTCTGTAGAATATCGTAATATCCTGAACTTTCCCACCATATCGTGATAAATATTGCACCATGAGATTCAGACCGGGACCGTATCGTATCGTGACACTTGGATAAAACTGTAGAATCAACATTATTCCTTCATTTAGATGAGTTTGGGCAGAGGCTGCACATCTGGACTAAATCTTCTCCCAAACAAAGCTCCACTAGAGGGCGCACACCTCAGCTTTGTGACTCTGGAGACACTGAAGACGGGACAATAGACGATTATCACAACGGCAGGAAGTGCAGCGATGTTGAGTCACAACTTCCGGTCGATGCTTTTCTACGACAAAATCCCTGTGGAAAAGTGTTGTTTGTTTTTGAGCAGCTTCATAAATCTGCCCCAACACCAGATCTTCATCCAACAAGGTCGACAAAGAACCGATTCTGTCCATGAAGAATTTATCCACAATGATCAAGGGAAGAAAGATGAAAACTTAAAGGAAACAATGACGAGCATCAGTGATAATACATAATACTCATCTTTGTTAGCCTTAAGTTTTCACAGGGATTTTGCCGTAGAAAAGTATTGAGCGGAAGTTGCGCGGCTCAACATCGCGACACTTCCTGCTGTTGTGATAATACCTAATTCCTGCAATTCAGTTTTATTCATATGGCGCCTTTCTAAACAAAGCTACAACTTTGTCTACACATGGAAACAAAATCAAATGCGATGGAATAATCCAAACTATTCAGTCATCATCAGCAGATATTCTGCCTCGGGAGCTCAAATCGACGGCATTTAAACGCATCGACAGGTGGACAGGACACGGTCTTTAACGAGTCTTTGAAATGAACAGATGCAAAAGATTTGGCTCCAATAAAAGAGCCGAAAGTCCCATCACTGAGGTCTGTGTTCTGGCTCTGCCTGCTCGTGTTGGTGTTCTCTGTCCTGTGGGGTCAGGTGGGCTGGTTCTGTGGTTCTGCGGTCCTGTGGTCCTGTGGTTCTGTGGTCCTGTGGTTCTGTGGTTCTGTGGTCCTGTGGTCCTGCGGTCCTGTGGTCCTGCGGTTCTTGGTTGTGTTCTCCGCTGTGCTGTGTGTAAAGTCACAGCTCAGCAGCTCGGTGCTCCACATCGGGGCTGCAGCAGATGTTCTGCGGTCCTGTGGTTCTGCGGTTCTGCGGTCCTGCGGTTCTGCGGTTCTGCGGTTCTGTGATCCTGCCATCCTGCGGTCCTGTGGTCCTGTGGTCCTGTGGTTCTGCGGTTCTGCGGTTCTGCGGTTCTGCGGTTCTTGGTTGTGTTCTCCGCTGTGCTGTGTGTAAAGTCACAGCTCAGCAGCTCGGTGCTCCACATCGGGGCTGCAGCAGATGTTTCTGGGCCACAGCCTCGGCGAATTCTGCAGGAACAAAACAAGACTTTTTCTTCAGCCTCGACACAAACTGAATCTGAAACTGTGTCGAGAAACATGCTGAAAACTGAGTCTGGGATTATAAACAGACACAGATAACCCACTAACCCGCTAACAGCTCCTCTCTGGACCTGCTGCTCGCCAGTTTGGTCTGAAAATGTTTGTATTAACCCAGGTCCATGTGCTGTTCGTTCTTCTGAATTTCAATTAAGAACAAAAAACAATCAAATGGAAAAACAGTTAACAGTCAAAACAGTCAAAACATACAGATTTTGACCTCTATTTCCAATATTTAAAGTTAATTTCAAATCAGACCAATCAAAAAACATCCATCTGACTGTTTTAATGTTGACAGTTGATTCTCTCTGGTTTATCTGAAGTTCTGCCTCTCGTGCAGTTTAAGTGTTTGGATGCGTCCGTCTGGATCACAGGATGTTTTAGGCCGCGGCTGCCTCCAGATCCACGATAAATACATCAGTTGTTTGGAGCAGGAAAGACACGTGTGGAATGTTCTGGCAAAATGAAGCAAAGTGGAATGAAGACGAGCTCAGAAATGAGTGTTCAAAGATTTAGTGACAAACAGAACCTGAGACACAGAGGATTTTTAGCGGTGCAGAACTGGACAGAGCTGGACCTCACCAGCAAGGACCACGCCAACAACCACATTCTGCAAAGAAGTTTATTGATGAGTGAAGGAGGTGAGGCAGAGATGGTGGGTTGAGACTCGTGGGTGGGGATTCCATCTCACTCAGAACAGGACCCTCCTCGTAGGCGTCTGGAAGATGAACGAGACAGGGGTTGGGAAGGTGAGGTCGAGTTAGCCCAGACAAACTGGGATGATGCGATAAGATGCTGCAAAGAGGCTTCTGGGAAATAGAGGTGTGGTTCGCTGATGAGGAGGAGAGGGCGTCTGAGGCGTCTGAGGCGTGGACCTGCCCCTGAATCTCACTTAATCATATGAACGACATTTGTCTCCAGGACGAGAAACAGAATCAGCGAGAAACTCTCCTTTGTTCAGTCGACTCTGAATTCAGCAGAACTTCAGATAAACCAGAGAATCAAATATCAGTATTAAAATAGGCACAAAACTGTTTTTGATGGGTGTTGAAATAAACTTTAAATCCTGGAAATAAAGGTTATTTTCCCATTTTATTGTTTTTCTCAATTGAAATTCAAGCAAACATTTGAACCAATGGTGCACAGACCAAACAGCTCTACGTGATTTTATTTCACTGTTTTATCTTTTCCTTCATTCATCTCCAGATTCCCGCTCTATCTTCTCGCCTCGTGAGTTTGGATCTGAACTCTGTGGTGACGTCAGAACACTTCCCCACACGTCTGTGCCCCTAAAAGTCTAACCCACATGTCCGGGGGTTCTGCTGTGCACGTCTCAGAGCGTCACAGAATAATTAGCGTTCTGTCTGCACAAAGCCGTGTTGGGCGTAATCTCCTCACAGGTCCAGGACTCAGCGCAGTCGGACGCTCCTCTTTTGTGACGCTCTTCTCCAGCTCGGAGCCGCGGCCTCAGGATTTACATGTCCTGATCTGTAAGTGAGCCTGTTTGGTGTAATTCACATGGTCTGTCTTTGATTAGAATGAGTCTGACCAATCCTCTTAGAGCGGCTCAGCTCAGTGATCAGTGACAGGCTCCTAATCCTAATCCCTGTATCCTCCCTCCCAGAGCCCGCTCCTCATTCTAATCTGAGCTAATCTGATGTGAGGCTGTGCTCGCTCCTCTGCTCCGCCTCGGGGCTGGAGGTGGATTACACAAACCGAGGGCAGAGATTTGGAGTCAGGCCGATGTTCAGACTGTGGAGAGTTTGGATGTGACACAAACAGAACCTCATGTGAGGCTCAGAGCTGCTCTGAACGTCCAGACAAACAAGTTAAGATCAAAACATTCAGAACGGGTTAGAAAAGGTGACAAATACATCATTTATAAAGGCACAATGTCTATGTTTTCTGTTGGAGATAATATTGCTTTGCTTTGAATGTTCCACAGCATGGCTTTACTTACACTAATGCCACACTGTGGAACATGTACATAAAAATGTATTATGTATCAGGGATGCACCAGTACAATACTGGGATCGGATATTGGAGCCAGTATTTAAAACTATTGAGTCCCAAGATATTAGTTCAGTCTGAAACTGGTGTAAACACAATTTACTGACCAAAGTTAGACTAAAAGTTCAGTTTTTTACCATGTTCACAGTTTACTGGAGCCACTTTAAAGACATAACGTTATTTATAGCACTGCACAAACTGTAGCCACTGTGTTCAGTGTGAAACTGCACTGGGGTCACTAAGAATCACTAAGAATCACTTTATTGTATCTATAGTTTTATAATCCTTATCTTTACAGATCTTTATAGAGTTTGTCTATTTTTAAGTAATTCTGTGCTTCTATTGCTGCTACTGTTGCTGTTCTCTTAACTGTGCATTGCAACACTGAAATTTCCCCATTGTGGGACAAATAAAGGAAATCTTCTCTTCTCTGAATGGAACTGAGGCTGGAGCCGGAGCAGAACAAACCTTTGGCTTCATTCTCCTCACACCCTGTGACACTGGGACTGAACGTCGTTACATCAGTTTTGTTCCGGATGTTCGGTCAAACACTTTTCTTTCTTCACATTTGTGTCCCTGCCTCTCGTCTCTGATACTTAAAGCCAAAGTATCGATACCGGTATCGGAGCTGTAAAGTGTCAGGATCAGTGCGTCTCTGTCATGAACACAATTTAAATGAATGTTTTGGTTAAACTAAACGACCTCGAGAGTGAAAAAGACGCGTGTGAAACCAGCTGCAGCAGAACGACACGAGCTCTCCTCACCGCACACACACACACACACACACGCACACACACACACACACACACACACACGCACACACACGCGCACACACACACACCTGGACCCGTGTGTGTGTGTTTACAATGTGCCCGTGGGTCTGTCATCACACACACACTCAGCTCTTGTGTGTGTTTGCTCAGGTGTTCCCCTCCCCCCTCTGCTGTGTGTGTGTGTGTGTGTCTGTGTGTGTGTGTGTGTGTCTGTGTCTGTCTGTGTGTGTGTGTGTGTGTCTGTGTGTGTGTGTGTGTGTCTGTGTGTGTGTGTGTGTGTGTCTGTGTGTGTGTCTGTGTGTGTGTGTGTGTGTCTGCTGCTCTCAGCCAAACACCAAAACAAATCTTGTCATAATTAGCCTAATCCTGCTCATTAGCGTGTGCTTAATTATCCTATTAATAGCTCCTCCTGAGAGAGTGTGTTTGCAGCGCCGGCAAATGTGAGTCCAAATGAGCCCAAGCACCACAGCCACATTATTCACACAACAGCACAACAACAACACAACAAAACCAATAAAACCAACGCAGCACGACACATTACAAACAGCGGAGCTACAGATCCACACGGGGGGTTCACCTCTGGAGTCATGCGTAACAGGCAGAAACACTGGAGAACTGTGTTTTTAATGTCATCGCTTCAAACAGAGAAGAACCTGTGTGTCTCACTGAGGGGAGGAAAAGAAAAATGTGATTAAAAAAGAAGAAAAAACACTAATAATAATAATGCATCAGTTTTATACAGCGCTTTTCAGGACACTCAAAGACGCTTTACAGAGCATTATTCACTCACTCCAGACCCGGTGGTGTAAACTACTGTTGTAGCCACAGCTGCCCTGGGGCAGACTGACTGAAGCGAGGCTCCAATCTGCACCATCGGCCCCTCCGACCACCACCAACACTCACGCACACACCACTTTCATACTAGGCAATGTGGGTGATGTGTGGGTAAAGGACACTACGACAGTTTTTTGCCTCTGGCGCCCCCCTGTGGCTCCTGGAATTCCCACTGGTCTCCCATCCAAGTCCTGACCAGACCCTGCTGAGCTTCTGAGATCTGAGGGATCAGGCTGTGATGAGCCGGTGTGGAAACTGAATGAAACAGCTCGTTTATAATAATTCTGTTTTAATGAATGAATTCTCCCACAGTTCCTCCTGAGCTCTGAATTTAGAGAATAATTCTAATAATCCTGTGTTTGTGTTTTTGCTTTTTAGAACCAAAATGAAAAACAGAACATGTACATTTCATCTCAGTTCACTTCTGACGACAGAAAATATTAAATATTAAATAACTTTCTGACAGTTTTTGTTTCATGTTTGTGGAGTTATGAACCACCAGGTCAAAACAGCTGCTGAGAAAATGCCGATGGGTTTGTGGATCTCTTTTCTTCTTAATCTGGTCTAATAAAACCTGTTGTAAATATAAGATTATAGTTTCATGCTTATCGAAAAGCCGTTTGTAAGGAAAAGTGACGAGCTCGGGTCCCGTGTGCATCCTGGTTGCTATGGTAACAGAAGTGTGATGTCATGTTTCCAAACAGGAAGTCGAATCTGACACCTTAAAAATCACCTCTTTTAAAACATGCAAAACAACCTGACACTTAATGAATGAACACAGTCCCAACATCTCACATAAAGTCTGTGAGCTGGTGGGACTGACAATCAAGTTCACTCTGACTTTGGCTTAAATCTAACGATCTTAAGTGTGTTTTAGTCAAACCTGTGGTTCTTTAACGAGAAGCTCGGTGTTTTCACGTGATTCTGTTCTGCTCCACACTTTGAATAAACTCATTTCCTCGTATATTTCTGTTTCCTGTTTTTCTTTTTGACTTTGGACTGAAGCATTTTTGTGCCTGAGATGAAGAATAAATAAATCCTGCAGGTTTTTGCTGAGAGAAAAACTGTGAGAGGAGCAGAAATCTGTGACAGCTCTGATGTTGGAGTTAATCCAGTTTAATCCAGATGAAGCACAGAGATGCAAATGTGCAGATTATGAAGAAACGGCAGGAACATCAGAGCAGTGTGAGGACCTGCTCTGCTGTTCACTCCGTGCGTTTTGTTCAAGAAAATGGAGGATCAGTGGATTCTTTCACGAGCAAAATGTCCGACACAAACACACGGAGAACGGATGAGGCCTGAGCTCCGAGGAGGACGGGATTACAGACGCTGGATTTGGAAACATGTGAAAGATTAATCTGGGATCTGAGACAGTGCTCACAAAAAGACTGAAGAAACATTCTGAGAGATTTGAGCAGAGCAGAGCAGAACATGGAGGAACATGAGGAACATGAGGCTCATGGAGGAACATGAGGCTCATGGAGGAACATGAGGCTCATGGAGGAACATGGAGGAACATGGAGGAACATGAGGCTCATGGAGGAACATGGAGGAATATGAGGCTCATGGAGGAACATGAGGCTCATGGAGGAACATGGAGGAACATGGAGGAACATGAGGCTCATGGAGGAACATGGAGGAATATGAGGCTCACGGAGGAACATGAGGCTCATGGAGGAACATGAGGCTCATGGAGGAACATGGAGGAACATGAGGCTCATGGAGGAACATGGAGGAACATGAGGCTCACGGAGGAACATGGAGGAACATGAGGCTCATGGAGGAACATGAGGCTCATGGAGGAACATGAGGCTCATGGAGGAACATGAGGCTCATGGAGGAACATGAGGCTCATGGAGGAACATGAGGCTCATGGAGGAACATGAAGAACATGGAGGAACATGAGGCTCATGTGCTCATAGGTGTCAGAGGGACCACCCTCAAATGGTTTAAATCCTATCTATCAGATAGGTACCAGTTTGTTAGTGTAAACCAGTGCACCTCTCCCTGCTCTAAAGTAGCTTGCGGTGTTCCACAAGGATCTGTGCTTGGTCCAATCCTGTTTACTCTGTATATGTTGCCATTAGGTAACATTATCAGAAAACATGGCATTAATTTCCACTGCTATGCTGATGACACTCAGCTGTACTTATCAATGAAACCAAATCAGATCAAATCGATAAGCTCAGTGCCTGTGTGAAGGACATCAAAACCTGGATGACCCTGAATTACCTGCTCTTAAATCCTGAAAAAACAGAGGTCATTGTTGTCGGTCCTAAAGGTCAGAGAGATTCTCTGTCCGACCAGATAATCTCACTTGACAATGTGAGTATAGCCTCTAGCTCTACTGTAAAAAACCTTGGAGTCGTATTTGACCAAAATCTCTCATTCACAGCTCATATAAACCAAGCTTGTAAAACTGCATATTTTCACCTGCGAAACATAACTAAAATCAGAAATATTTTGCCTAAAAATGATGCTGAAAAACTTATCCCTGCATTTGTTACATCCAGACTAGATTACTGTAATTCTCTGCTCACCGTCTGTGCTAAAGGTACTTTAAGAAGCTTCCAGTTGGTCCAAAATGCAGCGGCCAGAGTCCTAACAGGAACTAAAAGACGTGATCACATCAGTCCTGTGTTAAAATCACTGCACTGGCTTCCTGTCGAGTTTAGAATTAAATTCAAAGTTCTCCTCCTGACATACAAAGCCTTAAACAATATGGCCCCATCATATCTTCAGGATGCCATTGTCCCCTATCAGCCAAATAGAGCACTTCACTCTCAGAATGCAGGATTATTAGTGGTTCCTAGAGTGTCTAAAAGTACAGTGGGGGGGAGAGCCTTCAGTTACCAAGCTCCTGTGTTATGGAATCAACTCCCTGTTGATGTTAAACAGGCTCCACAGTCTCTTTATTTAAGACCAGGCTTAAAACCTTCCTCTTCGGAATAGCTTATGACCAGGTTACTTAGTTGATGTCACTAAGATAAGCTGCTGCAGGAGATAACAAGCTGGGGGAAGTGTGGCAACCTGAGCACTGTCCTCTGTTTCCTCCTATTTTCTCATCAGCATCACTCACTATGTTCTCATCTGTAGTTTGTTCATTGCTGTTCACATGTTGTCCCCTGTCCCACTCCCCCTGTGGAGTGGAACTCTTTCAGACGCCTGATGGCAGCTGCACCCCTCTCCTCCTCCTCGCCCGGCTCCTCCTCCTCGCCCGGCCTCCTCCTCCTCGCCCGGCTCCTCCTCCTCGCCCGGCCTCCTCCTCCTCGCCCGGCTCCTCCTCCTCGCCCGGCCTCCTCCTCCTCGCCTGACTCTCCTCCTCCTCGCCCGGCCTCCTCCTCCTCGCCCGGTCTCCTCCTCCTCCCCGGCTCCTTCCCCACCTGGGTAGCTGTGGCCACACCGAACTGGCCCACGGGGCTGGACATCTATAGCCTGTCCGTCCATGGGAGTGGATCTCTCCTTCACTGTACTTCTTCTTTTTCCCAGAACATGGAAGAACATGAGGCTCACAGAGGAACATGGAGGAACACGAGGCTCATGGAGGAACATGAGGCTCATGGAGGAACACGAGGCTCATGGAGGAACATGAGGCTCATGGAGGAACATGAGGCTCATGGAGGAACACGAGGCTCATGGAGGAACATGAGGCTCATGGAGGAACATGAGGCTCATGGAGGAACACGAGGCTCATGGAGGAACATGAGGCTCATGGAGGAACATGAGGCTCATGGAGGAACATGAGGCTCACGGAGGAACACGAGACTCATGGAGGAACACGAGGCTCACGGAGGAACACGAGGCTCATGGAGGAACATGAGGCTCATGGAGGAACATGAGGCTCATGGAGGAACACGAGACTCATGGAGGAACACGAGGCTCATGGAGGAACACGAGACTCATGGAGGAACATGAGGCTCATGGAGGAACATGAGGCTCATGGAGGAACACAAGACTCATGGAGGAACATGAGGCTCACGGAGGAACACGAGGCTCATGGAGGAACATGAGGCTCATGGAGGAACACGAGGCTCATGGAGGAACATGAGGCTCACGGAGGAACATGGAGGAACATGAGGCTCATGGAGGAACACGAGACTCATGGAGGAACATGAGGCTCATGGAGGAACATGAGGCTCATGGAGGAACACAAGACTCATGGAGGAACATGAGGCTCACGGAGGAACACGAGGCTCATGGAGGAACACGAGGCTCATGGAGGAACACGAGACTCATGGAGGAACATGAGGCTCACGGAGGAACATGGAGGAACATGAGGCTCATGGAGGAACACGAGACTCATGGAGGAACATGAGGCTCATGGAGGAACATGAGGCTCTTGGAGGAACATGAGGCTCACGGAGGAACACGAGGCTCATGGAGGAACATGAGGCTCACGGAGGAACACGAGACTCATGGAGGAACATGAGGCTCACGGAGGAACATGGAGGAACATGAGGCTCATGGAGGAACACGAGACTCATGGAGGAATATGGAGGAACATGAGGCTCATGGAGGAACATGAGGCTCATGGAGGAACATGAGGCTCATGGAGGAACACGAGGCTCATGGAGGAACACGAGGCTCATGGAGAAACACGACGCTCATGGAGAAACACGAGGCTCATGGAGGAACACGAGGCTCATGGAGGAACACGAGGCTCATGGAGGAACACGAGGCTCATGGAGGAACACGAGACTCACGGAGGAACATGGAGGAACACGAGGCTCATGGAGGAACACGAGGCTCATGGAGGAACACGAGGCTCATGGAGAAACATGAGGCTAAAAAATCTATAAAATATTTCTGTAGTTTTTAAGAACTCACTTTACCGGCTCTGCCCACAGCTCCTAAAGATCTGAACCAAAGATCCCTGCATTTTTCTACCAGTTCAGCTCTTTTTGTCTCTCTGCATCGTTAACACTTAAGAGTCTAACACATCTGAGCCTGAAATAAACCACAGTGTCTCCCCTAAAGCTGCACTGTGGAACATTTTAGAATGTTCCACACACTGTAAAAACACAAATCTGGCCATGTTTAGATTAAGCTGAATTTATAAAGTGTGATCATGATTTCAGTCAATTTCCTGAGACTTTGTACTTCAAATATGGAAATACACCTTAATACACCAATGAAAATAAGAAAAACATCAACTCTTTGCACTGAAAATAAGAAATCAAATCAAATGTTTGAATTAAGAAAAACATTTCATTTATTTTACTCTTTAAAGCTAAATCGACTCAAATAAAGCAAAATGTTCTTAATCAAAGTCATTTTAATTTACCTACATATTGTTTTTGAAGTCCAGAATAACCATGGAGACGAGCAGGTCACAGCACTACGCCACATTACAGGTCAGGTCTGTGGAGAGGCGCCCTGTTCACAGAAGGATTTACCGTATTTTCCGGACTATAGAGGCATCGGTATATAAGCCGCATCCACTCTTTTTTTTTTTAATTAAGAAAAAAGTTGTACAAGCCGCTCCGGGCTATAAGCCGCTGACGTCTGTGTTGAAAAATGAGATATTTACTGCATCTACAGAAGGATTTTGTCCTGTAAATGTACATTTATGTACCTGAACAGATTCTTTCTGAACAGTGCCTTTTAACACAGCAGCAACTGTGCTGAATAAAACAGGTCAGAAACAGAAAAGAACCGGTAACTGACCTTCATTTCTCCTGTGCAGTGAAACCACAAGTCACTTTAATCATCTCCACTGACGCCGAGTTTACGGTAGAGGTCTGCGCAGGACCCGCCCGCAATAACATTTCAGAATATGTCCTGCGCTGCACTGTTTTGTGTTGGTCCCGTGGGTCCCGTGGGTGCAGGGCTCTACAGCGGGTTCCTCCCTGGAGCAAGATCGATGCCTTCAACTTAAAACTTGCATCATACAAACTCCTTCGTGCTTTTCATGATGAAGAGGATTTGAAAATAATCACCAGTTAGTAATTTGTCGTAGTAGCGGATTCTTCTTTGCATTAATTTTCCGTCTATCTTGTTTCGCCTCAGGTCCTCGGGCTCTGGCTCCTCGGGTCCTCGGGCTCTGGCTCCTCGGGCTCCTCGGGCTCCTCAGGTCCTCGGGCTCCTCGGGCTCCTCGGGTCCTCGGGCTCCTCGGGTCCTCGGGCTCGGGCTCCTTAGGCTCTCAGGCTCTGGATCCTCGGTTTCCTCAAGCTCCTCGGGCTCCTCAGGCTCCTCGGGCTTCTCGGGCTGGGGCTCCTCAGGCTCCTCGGCTCCTCAGACTCTGGGTCCTCTGGCTCCTCGGGTTCCTCGGGCTCCTCGGGCTCCTCAGGCTTCTCGGGCTCTGGCTTCTTGGGCTCCTCGGGCTCTGGCTCCTCGGGCTCTGGCTCCTCGGGTCCTCGGGCTCTCGGGCTCCTCGGGCTCCTCGGGCTCGGGCTCCTTGAGGCTGCTCGGTCTCCTCGGGCTGGTGCTGCGGCTCGGGCTCCTCCGGCTCCTCGGGCTCTGGGTCCTCTGGCTCCTCAGGTTCCTCGGGCTCTGGCTCCTCGGGTCTTCAGGCTCCTCGGGTCCTCAGGCTCCTCGGGTCCTCGGGCTCCTCGGGTCCTCGGGCTCCTCGGGCTGGGGCTCTGGCTCCTTGGGCTCCTCGGGCTCTCGTAGTAGCGGATTCTTCTTTGCATTAATTTTCCGTCTATCTTGTTTCGCCTCAGGTCCTCGGGCTCTGGCTCCTCGGGTCCTCGGGCTCCTTAGGCTCCTCGGACTCCTCGGGCTCCTCAGGTCCTCGGGCTCCTCGGGCTCCTCGGGTCCTCGGGCTCCTCGGGTCCTCGGGCTCGGGCTCCAGGCTCTCAGGCTCTGGATCCTCGGTTTCCTCAAGCTCCTCGGGCTCCTCAGGCTCCTCGGGCTTCTCGGGCTGGGGCTCCTCAGGCTCCTCGGCTCCTCAGACTCTGGGTCCTCTGGCTCCTCGGGTTCCTCGGGCTCCTCGGGCTCCTCAGGCTTCTCGGGCTCTGGCTCCTTGGGCTCCTCGGGCTCTGGCTCCTCGGGCTCTGGCTCCTCGGGTCCTCGGGCTCTCGGGCTCCTCGGGCTCGGGCTCCTTAGGCTCCTCGGACTCCTCGGGCTGGGGCTCTGGCTCTGGCTCCTCGGGCTCCTCGGGCTCTGGGTCCTCTGGCTCCTCAGGTTCCTCGGGCTCTGGCTCCTCGGGCTCTGGCTCCTCGGGTCCTCGGGCTCCTCGGGCTGGGGCTCTGGCTCTGGCTCCTTGGGCTCCTCGGGCTCTGGGTCCTCTGGCTCCTCGGGCTCCTCGGGCTCCTCGGGCTCCTCGGGCTCTGGCTCCTCGGGTCCTTGGGCTCCTCGGGTCCTCAGGCTCCTCGGGTCCTCGGGCTCCTTAGGCTCTCAGGCTCTGGATCCTCGGTTTCCTCAAGCTCCTTGGGCTCCTCAGGCTCCTCGGGCTCCTCGGGCTGGGGCTCCTCAGGCTCTGGGTCCTCTGGCTCCTCGGGTTCCTCGGGTTCCTCGGGTTCCTCGGGCTCCTCTGGCTCCTTGGGCTCTGGCTCCTCGGCTCCTCTGGCTCCTCGGGCTCTGGCTCCTCGGGTCCTCGGGCTCCTCGGGTCTTCAGGCTCCTCGGGTCCTCGGGCTCCTTAGGCTCTCAGGCTCTGGATCCTCGGTTTCCTCAAGCTCCTCGGGCTCCTCAGGCTCCTCGGGCTCCTCGGGCTGGGGCTCCTCAGGCTCTGGGTCCTCTGGCTCCTCGGGTTCCTTGGGCTCCTCGGGCTCCTTGGGCTCTGGCTCCTCGGGTCCTCGGGCTCCTCGGGTCCTCTGGCTCCTCGGGTTCCTCGGGCTCCTTGGGCTCCTCAGGCTCCTTGGGCTCCTCGGGCTCCTTGGGCTCTGGCTCCTCGGCTCCTCAGGCTCTGGGTCCTCTGGCTCCTCGGGCTCTGGCTCCTCGGGCTCGGCCTCCTCGGGCTCTTCAGGCTGGGGCTCCTCGGCTCCTCGGCTCCTCGGGCTCCGGCTCCAGATGGCAGTGCTGATGAGAGCTGCATAAACACATGAGGAACATCTGGAGCAGCATGTGGCGTCTCCGTTTGGTGTCTGTGCCAGCTGTGCCCACACAACTGTGCCCTGAACAGCATGCATCATTCATGAGGAGCGCCACTCCGCAGACGCGCTCTGGGAGTTTATGAAGGGAAGAGGGAGAGAGGGTCTGAGGATAAACTGAGGAGGACTCAGAACAGTGATGCTCAGAACCTGGAATAAGCAAACACAAAACACACAAGATAAAGAACTTTCACTTCTGTCCTCTGTCTCCTCTCCTCTCCTCTCTCCTCCTCTCCTCTCTCCTCTCCTCTCTCCTCCTCTCCTCTCTCCTCTCTCCTCTCTCCTCTCCTCTCTCCTCTCTGCTCTCCTCTCTCCTCTCCTCTCTCCTCCTGTCCTCCTCTCTCCTCTCCTCCTCTCCTCCTCTCTCCTCCTCTCCTCTCTCCTCTCCTCCTCTCTCCTCTCTCCTCTCTCCTCTCTCATCCTGTCCTCTCCTCTCTCCTCTCCTCTCTCTCCTCCCCTCTCCTCCTCTCTCCTCTCTCCTCCTCTCTTCTCTTCTCTCCTCTCCTCTCTCCTCCTCTCTCCTCCTCTCCTCTCCTTTCTTCTCTCCTCTTCTCCTCTCTTCTCTCGTCTCCTCTCCTCCTCTCTCCTCCTCTCCTCTCTCCTCTCCTCTCCTCTCCTCTCTCCTCCTCTCTCCTCTCCTCCTCTGCTCTCCCCTCCTCTCCTCCTCTCCTCCTCTCCTCTCTCCTCCTCTCTCCTCTCTCCTCTCCTCTCTCTGAGTGCTCTCAGTGTATCTGGGAGGTGTTCTTAGAGTGAAGAGGAGCCTCTGTCACTCTCCTCCGTCATTAGAAGGAGCAGCGGCTCTTGTCAAAGATGGAATCACGTTTTAATCTTGCTCGTATTATTATGGTCTGTGCCGAAGGTCAGGAGCCCGGCCCCGTTAAGTAGCACTAAACCCTCGAGAGCCAATCGTGATGTTTCCCCTCAGTGGGAGACGCTGGAGCTGTTTTTGCTCGGGGCTTTTGTAGGAGCCACAGAGTTAATGAAGAGCCTAATGTGATGCAGCTGTGCGGGCGCCATGGAAACCATGAATAATTCAGCCGGTGGTGGAGGGCGGCCGCTCTCCCCAGGCTCTGTGTGTATTGTCCATTATGACAGGCCATTATCCGGGATTCAGACGCGCTCTGAAGGTGCAGCCCATTTGTTACCCCTCTTGCCCCGGTAACCTTCAGCTGGAAACTGTGATTGGACGATGGCGTTATATAAACACGGGAGCCGGAGGAGCCGCGGCCCCCGGGGTTTAACTGCTCCAGCTCCAAGTGCATATTAGACGTGCGTCAGGCGGCTGTTAGCCTCTGAATGTAAATGACACAGACGGACCTGCCCAGATCTCCTCACATCTTATTGTGGCATTTCATTCATGAGGAGAATCGAGTCCCTGAACATGAACGTGCTTCAGAGACACTTCAGGAGGAGGCGAATTAGAGACCTGTGATTGAACTGGGCCTGGAGCGGTCAAGGAGGTCTCATGCATTTGATCCACTCATTAGAGCCTCTGAGTGAGGAGTGAGGAGCTGTGTGGAGCTGTGTGGAGCTGTGAGGAGGTGTGTGGAGGAGTGTGGAGGTGTGAGGAGGTGTGTGGAGGAGTGAGGAGCTGTGAGGAGGTGTGTGGAGGTGTGAGGAGCTGTGAGGAGCTGTGTGGAGCTGTGAGGAGGTGTGTGGAGGTGTGTGGAGGTGTGAGGAGGTGTGTGGAGGTGTGTGGAGCTGTGAGGAGGTGTGTGGAGCTCTGAGAAGCTGTGAGGAGGTGTGAGGAGCTGTGAGGAGCTGTGAGGAGCTGTGAGGAGCTGTGAGGAGGTGTGAGGAGCTGTGAGGAGGTGTGAGGAGCTGTGAGGAGCTGTGAGGAGCTGTGAGGAGATGTGTGGAGCTCTGAGAAGCTGTGAGGAGGTGTGAGGAGCTGTGAGGAGGTGTGAGGAGCTGTGAGGAGCTGTGAGGAGCTATGAGGAGCTGTGAGGAGCTGTGAGGAGCTGTGAGGAGGTGTGAGGAACTGTGTGGAGCTGTTAGGAGGTGTGTGGAACTCTAAGGAGCTGTGAGGAGCTGTGAGGAGCTGTGAGGAACCATGAGGAGCTGTGAGGAGCTGTGAGGAGCTGTGTGGAACCATGAGGGGCTGTGAGGAGCTGTGAGGAGCTGTAAGGAGCTGTAAGGAACCATGAGGAGCTGTGTGGAACCATGAGGAGCTGTGAGGAGCTGTGAGGAGCTGTGAGGAGCTGTGAGGAGCTGTGAGGAGCTGTGTGGAACCATGAGGAGCTGTGAGGAGCTGCGAGGAGCTGTGTGGAGCTGTGTGGAACTATGAGGAGCTGTGAGGAACTGTGTGGAACCATGAGGAGCTGTGAGGAGCTGTGAGGAGCTGTGTGGAGCTGTGTGGAACCATGAGGAGCTGTGAGGAGCTGTAAGGAGTTGTGTGGAACCATGGGGAGCTGTGAGGAGCTGTGAGGAGCTGCGAGGAGCTATGTGGAACCATGAGGAACTGTGAGGAGCTGTGAGGAGCTGTGAGGAGCTGTGTGGAACTATGAGGAGCTGTGAGGAGCTGTGAGGAGCTGTGTGAAACAATGAGGAGCTGTGAGGAGCTGTGTGGAGCTGTGAGGAGGTGTGTGGAGGTGTGAGGAACTCTAAGGAGCTGTGAGGAGGTGTGAGGAGCTGTGAGGAGCTGTGAGGAGCTGTGAGGAGCTGTGAGGAGCTGTGAGGAACTGTGTGGAACCATGAGGAGCTGTGAGGAGGTGTGTGGAGGTGTGAGGAGCTGTGTGGAGCTGTGTGGAACCATGAGGAACTGTGAGGAGCTGTGAGGAGCTGTGAGGAGCTGTGAGGAGCTGTGAGGAGCTGTGAGGAGCTGTGAGGAGCTGTGAGGAGCTGTGAGGAGCTGCGAGGAGCTGTGTGGAGTCACATCAGTGTTGCATCTGCTGCTCATCAGCTTGAGAAGTGTGTGAAAACCACCACGTCATGACATCACAAGGTGGAACAGAGCGTGTGGAGCTTTGGAGGACAGACTCAGTGTGGTGGTCTGACCTCCTCCATCGAGGCCGCGGCTGGAATCATCTGGAATCATCTGGGGCCTCAGATAATTGAACGCTCTGCAGCTCCAGCAGATTCATGTTTTTCTGCTGTGATTGTGGCCTGGGTCCCCGGGGCCCGCAGTGTAATCAGGGCTGTGATAGCGTCTCCTGGAGAGGGGCAGTAGGGCGGGGCAGGAGGGGGGGGGGGGTATTTATCTGCACCATCAGAGGGCAGAGCTGCTTCATTACCCAGAGGCACCAGACTCCAGCTCCTGTGCAGAAGCTGCACAGATGTTTGTCTGGACCCATCTCCAGGTCTTTATGTTCACAGATGTTTGTCCACACGGTTTAAACCAGGACTAAACCAGGACTAAACCAGGACTAAACCAGGACTAAACCAGGACTAAACCAGGACTAAACCAGGACTAAACCAGGACTACACCTGGACTAAACCAGGACTAAACCAGGACTAAACCAGGACTAAACCAGGACTAAATCAGGTCTAAACCAGGACTAAACCTGGACTAAACCAGGACTAAACCAGGACTAAACCAGGACTAAACCTGGACTAAACCAGGACTAAACCAGGACTAAACCAGGACTAAACCAGGACTAAACCAGGACTAAACCTGGACTAAACCAGGACTAAACCAGGACTAAACCAGGACTAAACCAGGACTAAATCAGGTCTAAACCAGGACTAAACCTGGACTAAACCAGGACTAAACCAGGACTAAACCAGGACTAAACCTGGACTAAACCTGGACTAAACCAGGACTAAACCAGGACTAAACCAGGACTAAACCAGGACTAAACCAGGACTACACCTGGACTAAACCAGGACTAAACCAGGACTAAACCAGGACTAAACCAGGACTAAATCAGGTCTAAACCAGGACTAAACCTGGACTAAACCAGGACTAAACCAGGACTAAACCAGGACTAAACCAGGACTACACCTGGACTAAACCAGGACTAAACCAGGACTAAACCAGGACTAAACCAGGACTAAATCAGGTCTAAACCAGGACTAAACCTGGACTAAACCAGGACTAAACCAGGACTAAACCTGGACTAAACCAGGACTAAACCAGGACTAAACCAGGACTAAACCAGGACTAAACCTGGACTAAACCAGGACTAAACCAGGACTAAACCAGGACTAAACCAGGACTAAACCTGGACTAAACCAGGACTAAACCAGGACTAAACCAGGACTAAACCTGGACTAAACCAGGACTAAATCAGGTCTAAACCAGGACTAAACCTGGACTAAACCAGGACTAAACCAGGACTAAACCTGGACTAAACCAGGACTAAACCAGGACTAAACCAGGACTAAATCAGGTCTAAACCAGGACTAAACCTAGACTAAACCAGGACTAAACCAGGACTAAACCAGGACTAAACCAGGACTAAACCTGGACTAAACCAGGACTAAACCAGGACTACACCAGGACTAAAGCAGGACTAAACCTGGACTAAACCAGGACTAAACCAGGACTAAACCAGGACTACACCTGGACTAAACCAGGACTAAACCAGGACTAAACCAGGACTAAACCAGGATTAAATCAGGTCTAAACCAGGACTAAACCTAGACTAAACCAGGACTAAACCAGGACTAAACCAGGAATAAACCTGGACTAAACTAAACTAGGACTAAATCAGGTCTAAACCAGGACTAAACCTGGACTAAACCAGGACTAAACCAGGACTAAACCAGGACTAAACCAGGACTAAACCAGGACTAAACCTGGACTAAACCAGGACTAAACCAGGACTAAACCAGGACAACACCTGGACTAAACCAGGACTAAACCAGGACTAAACCAGGACTAAACCAGGACTAAATCAGGTCTAAACCAGGACTAAACCTGGACTAAACCAGGACTAAACCAGGACTAAACCAGGACTAAACCTGGACTAAACCAGGACTAAACCAGGACTAAACCAGGACTAAATCAGGTCTAAACCAGGACTAAACCTAGACTAAACCAGGACTAAACCAGGACTAAACCTGGACTAAACTAGGACTAAATCAGGTCTAAACCAGGACTAAACCTGGACTAAACCAGGACTAAACCAGGACTAAACCTGGACTAAACCAGGACTAAACCAGGACTAAACCAGGACTACACCAGGACTAAAGCAGGACTAAACCTGGACTAAACCAGGACTAAACCAGGACTAAACCAGGACTACACCTGGACTAAACCAGGACTAAACCAGGACTAAACCAGGACTAAACCAGGACTAAATCAGGTCTAAACCAGGACTAAACCTGGACTAAACCAGGACTAAACCAGGACTAAACCAGGACTAAACCTGGACTAAACCAGGACTAAACCAGGACTAAACCAGGACTAAACCAGGACTAAATCAGGTCTAAACCAGGACTAAACCTAGACTAAACCAGGTCTAAACCAGGACTAAACCTGGACTAAACTAGGACTAAATCAGGTCTAAACCAGGACTAAACCTGGACTAAACCAGGACTAAACCAGGACTAAACCAGGACTAAACCAGGACTAAACCAGGACTAAACCAGGACTAAAGCAGGACTAAACCTGGACTAAACCAGGACTAAACCAGGACTAAACCAGGACTAAAGCAGGACTAAAGCAGGACTAAACCTGGACTAAACCAGGACTAAACCAGGACTAAACCAGGACTAAACCAGTACTAAACCAGGACTAAACCAGGACTAAACCAGGACTGAACCAGGACTGAACCAGGACTGAAACAGGACTAAAGCAGGACTAAAGCAGGACTAAACCTGGACTAAACCTGGACTAAACCAGGACTAAACCAGGACTAAACCAGGACTAAACCAGGACTAAAGCAGGACTAAACCAGGACTAAACCAGGACTAAACCAGGACTAAACCAGGACTAAACCAGGACTAAAGCAGGACAAAACCAGGACTAAACCAGGACTAAACCTGGACTAAACCTGGACTAAACCAGGACTAAACCTGGACTAAACCTGGACTAAACCAGGACTAAACCAGGACTAAACCTGGACTAAAACAGGACTAAACCAGGACTAAACCTGGACTAAACCAGGACTACACCTGGACTAAACCAGGACTAAACCAGGACTAAACCAGGACTACACCTGGAATAAACCAGGACTAAACCAGGACTAAACCAGGAGTAAACCAGGACTAAACCTGGACTAAACCAGGACTAAACCTGGACTAAACCAGGACTAAACCTGGACTAAACCAGGACTAAACCAGGACTAAACCAGGACTAAACCAGGACTAAATCAGGTCTAAACCAGGACTAAACCAGGACTAAACCAGGACTAAACCTGGACTAAACCAGGACTAAACCAGGACTAAACCAGGACTAAACCAGGACTACACCTGGACTAAACCAGGACTAAACCAGGACTAAACCAGGAGTAAACCAGGACTAAATCAGGTCTAAACCAGGACTAAACCTGGACTAAACCAGGACTAAACCAGGACTAAACCAGGACTAAACCAGGACTAAACCAGGACTAAACCAGGACTAAACCAGGACTAAACCAGGACTAAACCAGGACTACACCTGGACTAAACCAGGACTAAACCAGGACTAAACCAGGAGTAAACCAGGACTAAATCAGGTCTAAACCAGGACTAAACCTGGACTAAACCAGGACTAAACCAGGACTAAACCAGGACTAAACCTGGACTAAACCAGGACTAAACCAGGACTAAACCAGGACTAAATCAGGTCTAAACCAGGACTAAACCTAGACTAAACCAGGACTAAACCAGGACTAAACCAGGACTAAACCAGGACTAAACCTGGACTAAACCAGGACTAAACCAGGACTAAACCAGGACTACACCAGGACTAAAGCAGGACTAAACCTGGACTAAACCAGGACTAAACCAGGACTAAACCAGGACTACACCTGGACTAAACCAGGACTAAACCAGGACTAAACCAGGACTAAATCAGGTCTAAACCAGGACTAGACCTAGACTAAACCAGGACTAAACCAGGACTAAACCAGGACTAAACCTGGACTAAACTAGGACTAAATCAGGTCTAAACCAGGACTAAACCTGGACTAAACCAGGACTAAACCAGGACTAAACCAGGACTAAACCAGGACTAAACCAGGACTAAACCAGGACAACACCTGGACTAAACCAGGACTAAACCAGGACTAAACCAGGACTAAATCAGGTCTAAACCAGGACTAAACCTGGACTAAACCAGGACTAAACCAGGACTAAACCAGGACTAAACCTGGACTAAACCAGGACTAAACCAGGACTAAACCAGGACTAAATCAGGTCTAAACCAGGACTAAACCTAGACTAAACCAGGACTAAACCAGGACTAAACCTGGACTAAACTAGGACTAAATCAGGTCTAAACCAGGACTAAACCTGGACTAAACCAGGACTAAACCAGGACTAAACCAGGACTAAACCTGGACTAAACCAGGACTAAACCAGGACTAAACCAGGACTACACCAGGACTAAAGCAGGACTAAACCTGGACTAAACCAGGACTAAACCAGGACTAAACCAGGACTACACCTGGACTAAACCAGGACTAAACCAGGACTAAACCAGGACTAAACCAGGACTAAACCAGGACTAAATCAGGTCTAAACCAGGACTAAACCTGGACTAAACCAGGACTAAACCTGGACTAAACCAGGACTAAACCAGGACTAAACCAGGACTAAACCAGGACTAAATCAGGTCTAAACCAGGACTAAACCTAGACTAAACCAGGTCTAAACCAGGACTAAACCTGGACTAAACTAGGACTATACCAGGACTAAACCAGGACTAAACCTGGACTATACCAGGACTAAACCAGGACCATACCAGGACTACACCAGGACCATACCAGGACTACACCAGGACTAAACCAGGACTAAACCTGGACTATACCAGGACTAAACCAGGACCATACCAGGACTAAAGCAGGACTAAAGCAGGACTAAACCTGGACTAAACCAGGACTAAACCAGGACTAAACCAGGACTAAACCAGTACTAAACCAGGACTAAACCAGGACTAAACCTGGACTAAACCAGGACTAAACCAGGACTAAACCAGGACTAAAGCAGGACTAAAGCAGGACTAAAGCAGGACTAAATCAGGACTAAACCAGGACTAAACCAGGAGTAAACCAGGACTAAAGCAGGACTAAAGCAGGACTAAACCAGGACTAAAAGCAGGACTAAACCAGGACTGAACCAGGACTAAACCAGGACTAAACCAGGACTAAACCAGGACTAAACCAGGACTAAACCAGGACTAAACCAGGACTAAACCAGGACTAAAGCAGGACTAAAGCAGGACTAAACCTGGACTAAACCAGGACTAAACCAGGACTAAACCAGGACTAAACCAGTACTAAACCAGGACTAAAGCAGGACTAAACCAGGACTAAAGCAGGACTAAACCAGGACTAAACCAGGACTAAAGCAGGACAAAACCAGGACTAAACCAGGACTAAACCTGGACTAAACCTGGACTAAACCAGGACTAAACCTGGACTAAACCTGGACTAAACCATGACTAAACAAGGACTAAACCTGGACTAAAACAGGACTAAACCAGGACTAAACCTGGACTAAACCAGGACTAAACCTGGACTAAACCAGGACTAAACCAGGACTACACCTGGACTAAACCAGGACTAAACCAGGACTAAACCAGGACTAAACCAGGACTAAATCAGGACTAAACCAGGACTAAACCTGGACTAAACCAGGACTAAACCAGGACTAAACCAGGACTAAACCTGGACTAAACCAGGACTAAACCAGGACTAAACCAGGACTAAACCAGGACTACACCTGGACTAAACCAGGACTAAACCAGGACTAAACCAGGACTAAACCAGGACTAAATCAGGTCTAAACCAGGACTAAACCTGGACTAAACCAGGACTAAACCAGGACTAAACCAGGACTAAACCTGGACTAAACCAGGACTAAACCAGGACTAAACCAGGACTAAAACCAGGACTAAACCAGGACTAAACCTGTAATAAACCAGGACTAAACCAGGACTAAACCAGGACTAAACCAGGACTAAATCAGGTCTAAACCAGGACTAAACCTGGACTAAACCAGGACTAAACCAGGACTAAACCAGGACTAAACCAGGACTAAACCAGGACTAAACCAGGACTAAACCAGGACTAAACCAGGACTAAACCAGGACTAAACCAGGACTAAACCAGGACTAAACCAGGACTAAACCAGGACTAAACCAGGACTAAACCAGGACTAAACCAGGACTAAACCAGGACTAAACCAGGACTAAACCAGGACTAAACCAGGACTAAACCAGGACTAAACCAGGACTAAAGCAGGACTAAACCAGGACTAAACCAGGACTAAACCAGGACTAAACCAGGACTAAAGCAGGACTAAACCAGGACTAAACCAGGACTAAACCAGGACTAAACCAGGACTAAACCAGGACTAAACCAGGACTAAACCAGGACTAAACCAGGACTAAACCAGGACTAAACCAGGACTAAACCTGGACTAAACCAGGACTAAACCAGGACTAAACCAGGACTAAACCAGGACTAGACTAAATCAGGACTAAACCAGAACTAAACCAGGACTAAACCAGAATTAAAACAGGACTAAACCAGGACTAAACCTGGACTAAACCAGGACTAAACCAGGACTAAACCAGGACTAAAACAGGACTAAACCAGGACTAAACCTGGACTAAACCAGGACTAAACCAGGACTAAACCAGGACTAAACCTGGACTAAACCAGGACTAAACAGGGACTAAACCAGGACTAAACAGGGACTAAACCAGGACTAAACCAGGACTAAACCAGACTAAACCAGGACTAAGCAGGACTAAACAGGACTAAAGCAGGACTAAACCAGGACTAAACCTGGACTAAACCAGGACTAAAACCAGGACTAAACCAGGACTAAACATGGACCAAACCAGGACTAAACCAGGACTAAACCAGAGGACTACACCAGGACTAAAAGCAGGACTAAACCAGGACTAAACCAGGACCTAAACCAGGACTAAACCAAGGACTAAACCAGGACTAAACCAGGACTAAACAGGACTAAACCAGGACTAAACCAGGACAAAACCAGGAACTAAATCAGGACTAAAACAGGACTAAACCTGGACTAAACCAGCACTAGACCAGGACTAAACCAGGACTAAACCAGGACTAAACCAGGACTAAACCAGGACTAAACCAGGACTAAAACAGGACTAAACCAGGACTAAACCAGGACTAAACCAGGACTAAACCAGGAGTAAAACCAGGACTAAAGCAGGACTAAAATCAGGTCTAAACCCAGGACTAAACCAGGACTAAACCAGGACTAAACCAGGGCTAAACCATGAGTAAAACCAGGACTAAACCAGGACTAAACCAGGACTGAACCAGGGCTAAACCAGGACTAAACCAGGACTAAACCAGGACTAAACCAGGACTAAACCAGGACTAAACCAGGACTAAACCTGGACTAAACCAGGACTAAACCAGGACTAAACCAGGACTGAACCAGGGCTAAACCAGGACTAAACCAGGACTAAACCAGGACTAAACCAGGACTAAACCACGAGTAAAACCAGGACTAAACCAGGACTAAAGGAGGACTAAACCAGGACTGAACTAGGGCTAAACCAGGACTAAACCACAAGTAAAACCAGGACTAAACCAGGACTAAACCAGGACTAAAGCAGGACTAAAGCAGGACTAAACCAGGACTAAACCTGGACTAAACCAGGACTAAACCAGGACTAAACCAGGACTAAACCAGGACTAAACCAGGACTAAACCAGGACTAAACCAGGACTAAACCTGGACTAAACCAGGACTAAACCAGGACTAAACCAGGACTAAACCAGGACTAAAACCAGGACTAAACCTGGACTAAAACAGGACTAAAGCAGACTAAACCAGGATTAAAGCAGGACTAAACCTGGACTAAAGCAGGACTAAACCAGGACTAAAGCAGGACTAAACCAGGACTAAACCAGGACTAAAGCAGGACTAAACCAGGACTAAACCAGGACTAAACCAGGACTAAACCTGGACTAAACCAGGACTAAACCAGGACTAAAGCAGGACTAAACCAGGACTAAACCAGGACTAAACCAGGACTAAACCAGGACTAAACCAGGACTAAACCAGGACTAAACCAGGACTAAACCTGGACTAAACCAGGACTAAACCAGGACTAAACCAGGACTAAACAGGACTAAATCAGGACTAAACAGGACTAAAGCAGGACTACATCAAGACTAAATCAGGACTAAAGCAGGACTAAACCAGGACTAAACCAGGACTAAAACAGGACTAAAGCAGGACTAAAGCAGGACTAAAGCAGGACTAAACCAGGACTAAACCAGGACTAAACCAGGACTAAAACCAGGACTAAAACCAGGACTAAAACCAGGACTAAAACCCGGACTAAAACCAGGACTAAAGCAGGAATAAAACAGGACTAAAACAGGACTAAAGCTGGACTAAAACAGGACTAAAGCAGGAATAAAACAGGACTGAACCAGGACTAAACCAGAACTAAACCTGGACTAAACCAGGACTAACCCTGGACTAAAAACAGGACTAAACCAGGACTAAACCAGGATTAAACAGGACAAAAACAAGACTAAAACAGGACTAAACCAGGACTAAACCAGAACTAAACCTGGACTAAACAGGACTAAGGACTAAAACCAGGACTAAAACAGGACTAAAACCAGGACTAAAGCAGGACTAAAACAGGACTAAACCAGGACTAAACCAGGAACTAAACCAGGACTAAACCAGGACTAAACCAGGACTAAACCAAGACTAAAAGCAGGACTAAACCAGGACTAAAGCAGGACTAAAACCAGGGACTAAACCAGGACTAAAGCAGGACTAAACCAGGACTAAAACCAGGGACTAAACCAGGACTAAACCAGGACTAAAGCAGGACTAAACCAGGACTAAACCAGGACTAAAACAGGACTAAACCAGGACTAAACCAGGACTAAACCAGGACTAAAACAGGACTAAACCAGGACTAAACCAGGACTAAAACAGGACTAAACCAGGACTAAAACAGGACTAAACCAGGACTAAAACAGGACTAAACCAGGACTAAACCAGGACTAAACCAGGACTAAAACAGGACTAAACCAGGACTAAAACAGGACTAAACCAGGACTAAAGCAGGACTAAAACAGGACTAAACCAGGACTAAAACAGGACTAAAACAGGACTAAACCAGGACTAAACCAGGACTAAACCAGGACTAAAGCAGGACTAAAGCAGGACTAAACCAAGACTAAAACAGGACTAAAGCAGGACTAAAGCAGGACTAAAGCAGGACTAAACCAGGACTAAACCTGAACTAAAACAGGACTAAACCAGGACTAAAGCAGGAATAAAACAGGACTAAACCAGGACTAAACCTGGACTAAACCTGGACTAAACCAGGACTAAACCTGGACTAAAACAGGACTAAACCAGGACTAAACCAGGATTAAACAGGACAAAAACAAGACTAAAACAGGACTAAACCAGGACTAAACCTGGACTAAACCTGGACTAAACCAGGACTAAACCAGGACTAAACCTGGACTAAAACAGGACTAAACCAGGACTAAACCTGGACTAAAACAGGACTAAAACAGGACTAAACCAGAACTAAACCTGGACTAAAACAGGACTAAACCAGGACTAAAACAGGACAAAAACAGGAGTAAAACAGGACTAAACCAGGACTAAAACAGGACTAAACCAGGACTAAACCAGGACTAAAGCAGGACTAAAACAGGACTAAACCAGGACTAAACCAGGACTAAAACAGGACTAAACCAGGACTAAAACAGGACTTAAACAGGACTAAAACTGACCTAAACCAGGACTAAACCAGGACTAAACCAGGACTAATACAGGACTAAAACAGGATTAAACCAGGACAAAAGCAGGAATGAATCAGGACTAAACCAGGACTAAACCAGGACTAAACCAAGACTAAACCAGGACTAAACCAGGACTAGAGCAGGACAAAAACAGGACTAAACCAGGACTAAAGCAGGACTAAAACAGGACTCAACCAGGACTTAAACAGGACTAAAGCAGGACTAAAACAGGACTAAACCGGGACTAAAACTGGACTCAAACGGGACTAAACCAGGACTAAACCAGGACTAAACCAGGACTAAACCAGGACTAAAGCAGGACTAAAGCAGGACTAAACCAAGACTAAAACAGGACTAAAGCAGGACTAAAGCAGGACTAAAACAGGACTAAACCAGGAATAAAGCAGGACTAAAACAGGAATAAACCAGGACTAAAGAAGGACTAAAGCAGGACTAAAGCAGGACTAAACCAGGACTAAAGCAGGACTAAAACAAGACTAAAACAGGGCTAAACCAGGACTAAACCAGGACTAAACCAGGACTAAACCAGGACTAAAGCAGTACTAAAACAGGACTAAAACAGGACTAAAACAGGACTAAAACAGAACTAAAACGGACCTAAGCCAGGACTAAAGCAGGACTAAAACAGGACTAAACCAGGACTAAACCAGGACTAAACCAGAACTAAAGCAGGACTAAAGCAGGACTAAAACAGGACTAAACCAGGAATAAAGCAGGACTAAAACAGGAATAAACCAGGACTAAAGCAGGACTAAAACAGGGCTAAACCAGGACTAAAGCAGGACTAAAGCAGGACTAAACCAGGACTAAAGCAGTACTAAAACAGGACTAAAACGGACCTAAGCCAGGACTAAAGCAGGACTAAAACAGGACTAAACCAGGACTAAACCAGGACTAAAACAGGACTAAAACAGAACTAAAACGGACCTAAGCCAGGACTAAAGCAGGACTAAAACAGGACTAAACCAGGACTAAACCAGGACTAAAACAGGACATAAATGGGACTAAACCAGGACTAAAACAGAACATAAACGGGACTAAACCAGGACTAAAACAGGACTAAAACGTACCTAAACCAGGAATAAACCAGGACTAAAACAGGACTAAAGCAGGACTAAAACAGGACTAAAGCAGGACTAAAGCAGGACTAAACCAGGAATAAATCAGGACTAAAACAGGACTAAAGCAGGACTAAAGCAGGACCAAAACAGGACTAAAGCAGGACTAAAGCAGGACTAAAGCAGGACTAAAACAGGACTAAAGCAGGACTAAAGCAGGACTAAACCAGGAATAAAGCAGGACTAAAACAGGACTAAAGCAGGACTAAAGCAGGACCAAAACAGGACTAAACCAGGACTAAAACAGGACTAAAACAGGACTAAAACAGGACTAAAGCAGGACTAAAGCAGGACTAAACCAGGAATAAATCAGGACTAAAACAGGACTAAAGCAGGACCAAAACAGGACTAAACCAGGACTTAACCAGGACTAAAACGGGACTAAAATGGGACTAAACCAGGACTAAAACAGTACTAAACCAGGACTAAACCAGGACTAAAGCAGGACTAAAGCAGGACTAAAACAGGACTAAACCAGGACTAAAATAGGACTAAAATAGGACTAAAACAGGACTAAACCATGACTAAACCAGGACTAAAATAGGACTAAAATAGGACTAAAACAGGACTAAACCATGACTAAACCAGGACTAAACCAGGACTAAAACAGGACTTAAGCAGGACTAAAATAGGACTAAACCAGGACTAAAACAGGACTAAACCATGACTAAACCAGGACTAAACCAGGACTAAAACAGGACTAAAGCAAGACTAAAACAGGACTAAACCAGGACTAAACTAGGACTAAAACAGGAATAAACCAGGACTAAAACAGGACAAAACCAGGACTAAAGCAGGACTAAAATAGGACTAAAACAGGACTAAACCATGACTAAACCAGGACTAAACCAGGACTAAAACAGGACTAAAGCAGGACTAAAACAGGACTAAAGTAGGACTTAAACAGGACTAAAGCAGGACTAAACCAGGACTAAACCAGGACTAAAACAGGACTAAAGCAGGACTCAAACAGGACTAAAGCAGGACCAAAACAGGACTAAACCAGGACTAAACCAGGACTAAAACAGGACTAAAACAGGACTAAACCAGGACTAAACTAGGACTAAAACAGGAATAAACCAGGACTAAAACAGGACAAAACCAGGACTAAACCAGGACTAAAACAGGACTAAACCAGGACTAAACCAGGACTAAACCAGGACTAAAACAGGACTAAAGCAGGACTAAAACAGGACTAAACCAGGACTAAACCAGGACTAAAGCAGGACTAAACCAGGACTAAACCAGGACTAAACCAGGACTAAACCAGGACTAAACCAGGACTAAACCAGGACTAAACCAGGACTAAACCAGGACTAAAGCAGGACTAAAGCAGGACTAAACCAGGACTAAACCAGGACTAAAACAGGACTAAAATGAGACTAAACCAGGACTAAACCAGGACTAAACCAGGACTAAAACAGGACTAAAACAGGACTAAAGCAGGACTAAAGCAGGACTAAACCAGGACTAAACCAGGACTAAAGCAGGACTAAAGCAGGACTAAACCAGGACTAAACCAGGACTAAAACAGGACTCAACCAGGACTAAACCAGGACTAAAGCAGGACTATAACAGGACTAAAACAGACCTAAATCAGGACTAAACCAGGACTAAACCAGGACTAAAACAGGACTAAAATGAGACTAAACCAGGACTAAACCAGGACTAAACCAGGACTAAACCAGGACTAAAGTAGGACTAAAGCAGGACTAAACCAGGACTAAACCAGGACTAAAGCAGGACTAAACCAGGACTAAACCAGGACTCAACCAGGACTAAAACAGGACTAAAGCAGGACTAAAACAGGACTAAACCAGGACTAAACTAGGACTAAAACAGGAATAAACCAGGACTAAAACAGGACTAAACCATGACTAAACCAGGACTAAACCAGGACTTAACCAGGACTTAACCAGGACTAAACCAGGACTAAACCAGGACAAAAGCAGGACAAAAGCAGGACTAAACCAGGACTAAAACAGGACTAAAATGAGACTAAACCAGGACTAAACCAGGACTAAACCAGGACTAAAACAGGACTAAAACAGGACTAAACCAGGACTAAACCAGGACTAAAACAGGACTAAAACAGGACTAAACCAGGACTAAACCAGGACTAAAACAGGACTCAACCAGGACTAAACCAGGACTAAAGCAGGACTATAACAGGACTAAAACAGACCTAAATCAGGACTAAACCAGGACTAAACCAAGACTAAAACAGGACTAAAATGAGACTAAACCAGGACTAAACCAGGACTAAACCAGGACTAAACCAGGACTAAAACAGGACTAAAACAGGACTAAACCAGGACTAAACCAGGACTAAAGCAGGACTAAACCAGGAGTAAACCAGGACTAAACCAGGACTAAAGCAGGACTAAAGCAGGACTAAAACAGGACTAAACTAGGACTAAACCAGGACTAAACCAGGACTAAAGCAGGACTAAAACAGGACTAAACTAGGACTAAACCAGGACTAAACCAGGACTAAAGCAGGACTAAACCATGACTAAACCAGGACTAAAGCAGGACTAAACCAGGACTAAACCAGGACTCAACCAGGACTAAAACAGGACTAAAGCAGGACTAAAACAGGACTAAACCAGGACTAAACTAGGACTAAAACAGGAATAAACCAGGACTAAAACAGGACAAAACCAGGACTTAAACAGGACTAAAGCAGGACTAAACCATGACTAAACCAGGACTAAACCAGGACTAAAACAGGACTAAAGCAGGACTAAAACAGGACTAAACCAGGACTAAACCAGGACTAAAGAAGGACTAAAGCAGGACTAAACCAAGACTAAACCAGGACTAAAGCAGGACTAAAGCAGGACTAAAACAGGACTAAACCAGGACTAAACCAGGACTAAAACAGGACTAAACCAGGACTAAACCAGGACTAAAGCAGGACTATAACAGGACTAAAACAGACCTAAATCAGGACTAAACCAGGACTAAACCACGACTAAAACAGGACTAAAATGAGACTAAACCAGGACTAAACCAGGACTAAACTAGGACTAAGCCAGGACGACAGTAGGACTAAAGCAGGACTAAACCAGGACTAAACCAGGACTAAAGAAGGACTAAACCAGGACTAAACCAGGACTAAACCAGGACTAAAACAGGACTAAAGCAGGACTAAAACAGGACTAAACCAGGACTAAACCAGGACTAAAGAAGGACTAAAGAAGGACTAAAGCAGGACTAAACCAGGACTAAACCAGGACTAAAGCAGGACTAAAGCAGGACTAAAACAGGACTAAACCAGGACTAAACCAGGACTAAAACACGACTAAAACACGTCTAAACCAGGACTAAACCAGGACTAAAGAAGGACTAAAGCAGGACTAAACCTGGACTAAACCAGGACTAAACCGGGACTAAAGCAGAACTAAAGCAGGACTAAAACAGGACTAAAACAGGACTAAAGCAGGACTAAAGCAGGACTACAATAGACATACATGTATTTAGAGTGAGCAGATTTTGAGAAGAAAAAACTGGGACGTCCCCGGTTTGTGGTGGTTGGTTAAAATAAAACTGTGAAACGAGTACGAAATTATGGAAAAACTGTTCTGCACTCGGCTCTAACATGATTTAGTCACATTTAGTCACATTTTTTTTGTGTTTCGTCATTTTTAAGCAGCTTTTCTGTATTTTACCCAAACAAATGACAGTTTCTGCCTCTTTACTGTTGGCAGAATCAAATTCGTCACAAGTAGGGACACCTGGAACATTTCGTGTATAAAACTGGGACAAATCAGTGGTTTTAGACAATACAGCTGCTGGAGGAGACACAGGGCTCAAAACTGGGACTGTCCCGGGGAACCAGGGACGTCTGGACACCCTGTACATGTAGAACACCCCAGAGATGTTTCTGCAATATCATCAAACCAGTCTCACCTCCTTGAAGTATTTTGGATCGTTTGAGTGAAGTTCAGCCCCCATAATGCACCTGGAGAAACACCACACAGG
This sequence comes from Odontamblyopus rebecca, assembly GCA_030686955.1. NCBI lineage: Eukaryota > Metazoa > Chordata > Actinopteri > Gobiiformes > Gobiidae > Odontamblyopus > Odontamblyopus rebecca. The sequence goes on from CM060659.1 coordinate 1,487,449, forward strand.
TCAGACACAGAGACGCAGACTCTTTTCCTGCTCAGACCTTCTCGCACCATCATCGTGCTCCTCCTGAAGCAGCAGCAGACCCGGCAGACCCTGAGCCATCTGCACTGCCCGTGTCACAGCCCGGTTATTAATGTGCGTCTGTAGGGGGAGCTGTGGAGGAGCAGGTCCCGGGGGGAGGCAGATGGCAGCGGCCGCAGAGCGAGGCCTGTGCTGGCTCTGCACTTTCACTGTAGGTCTCGTCTCCGCTCGTCTCCTCCATTCATCAGCCGCGGGTTATTCGGGGCCCGGATCCATCACACTGAGAGATCCGGGTCAAAGAAGAGCGGCCGCCTGAGGACAGAGTCTGAGGGTCACAGCTGGTCCAGCATCTGCAGCGTCATGCTCCCTCAAACTGTGGGGTTTATCTTTTAACCACACACTTTCCTCAGGTTTCCTACATTTTGTCAGAGACGGGCCACAATTTCCACACAAACTGCAGATATAAACAGACGGTGCAAGGTCAGACTCTCCACACTGAGAGGGACTCACTCAGCTGAGCACAGCTCTCAACAAGTCATTATGAACGAGTGATAAGAACCCACACTTAAACTGTGGCTCTGAGTGAACTGAGAGCGAAGAGGAGGAGGAGGAGGAGGTGTGGAGTATGGGAGCAAATGAGTTCAGAATGATGGTCTCAGTTTGAATAGTTGACACAGATTTTTTGAGTTTTTCATACAGAATTCTGGACATTTTCAGTGTGTTTTCATGTGTCAGAGGAGCAGCCACAGACTGTCACAGACGTTATAGGTTTTATTCAAAACAAACTGCACCCTCAGGCTAAAAGTACTGATCAGATAATGTTCGATTAGATCACTGGATGGATGGGATAGTGTAGTGTGTCTGTAGTGTCTGTAGTGTGTCTGTAGTGTCTGTAGTGTGTCTGTAGTGAGTCTGTAGTGTGTGTAGTGTCTGTAGTGTGTCTGTAGTGAGTCTGTAGTGTGTGTAGTGTGTGTAGTGTGTGTAGTGTCTGTAGTGAGTCTGTAGTGAGTCTGTAGTGTGTGTAGTGAGTCTGTAGTGTCTGTAGTGTGTGTAGTGTGTGTAGTGTCTGTAGTGAGTCTGTAGTGTCTGTAGTGAGTCTGTAGTGTGTCTTTAGTGTGTGTAGTGTGTCTGTAGTGTCTGTAGTGTGTCTGTAGTGTGTGTAGTGTGTGTAGTGTGTGTAGTGTCTGTAGTGAGTCTGTAGTGTGTCTGTAGTGTCTGTAGTGTGTCTGTAGTGTGTGTAGTGTGTGTAGTGTCTGTAGTGTCTGTAGTGTCTGTAGTGAGTCTGTAGTGTGTCTGTAGTGTGTGTAGTGTGTCTGTAGTGTGTGTAGTGTGTCTGTAGTGTGTGTAGTGTGTCTGTAGTGTCTGTAGTGTGTCTGTAGTGTCTGTAGTATGTGTAGTGTCTGTAGTGTGTCTGTAGTGAGTCTGTAGTGTCTGTAGTGTTTTTGTAGTGTGTGTAGTGTGTCTGTAGTGAGTCTGTAGTGAGTCTGTAGTGCATGTAGTGTCTGTAGTGTGTCTGTAGTGAGTCTGTAGTGAGTCTGTAGTGTGTGTAGTGTGTCTGTAGTGTCTGTAGTGTGTCTGTAGTGTCTGTAGTGTGTCTGTAGTGTCTGTAGTGTGTTTGTAGTGTGTGTATTGTGTCTGTAGTGTGTCTGTAGTGTGTCTATAGTGTCTGTAGTGAGTCTGTAGTGTCTGTAGTGAGTCTGTAGTGTCTGTAGTGAGTCTGTAGTGTCTGTAGTGAGTCTGTAGTGAGTCTGTAGTGTGTCTGTAGTGAGTCTGTAGTGAGTCTGTAGTGTGTCTATAGTGTCTGTAGTGTGTCTGTAGTGTCTGTAGTGTGTCTGTAGTGTGTCTATAGTGTCTGTAGTGTGTCTGTAGTGTCTGTAGTGTGTCTGTAGTGTGTCTATAGTGTCTGTAGTGTGTTTGTAGTGTGTCTGTAGTGTGTGTAGTGTGTCTGTAGTGTCTGTAGTGAGTCTATAGTGTGTCTGTAGTGAGTCTGTAGTGTCTGTAGTGTGTCTGTAGTGTCTGTAGTGTGTTTGTAGTGTGTGTATTGTGTCTGTAGTGTGTCTGTAGTGTGTCTATAGTGTCTGTAGTGAGTCTGTAGTGTCTGTAGTGAGACTGTAGTGTCTGTAGTGAGTCTGTAGTGTCTGTAGTGTGTCTGTAGTGAGTCTGTAGTGAGTCTGTAGTGAGTCTGTAGTGTGTCTATAGTGTCTGTAGTGTGTCTGTAGTGTCTGTAGTGTGTCTGTAGTGTCTGTAGTGTGTCTGTAGTGTGTCTATAGTGTCTGTAGTGTCTGTAGTGTGTATGTAGTGTGTCTGTAGTGTGTGTAGTGTGTCTGTAGTGTCTGTAGTGAGTCTATAGTGTGTCTGTAGTGTCTGTAGTGTGTCTGTAGTGTGTCTGTAGTGTCTGTAGTGTGTCTGTAGTGAGTCTGTAGTGTCTGTAGTGTGTCTGTAGTGTGTGTAGTGTGTCTGTAGTGTCTATAGTGAGTTTATAGTGAGTCTGTAGTGAGTCTGTAGGGTCTGTAGTGTGTCTCTAGTGTCTGTAGTGTGTCTGTAGTGTCTGTAGTGTGTCTGTTGTGTGTCTATAGTGTCTGTAGTGTGTCTGTAGTGTCTGTAGTGAGTCTGTAGTCTCTGCAGTGTGTCTGTAGTGTGTCTGTAGTGTGTCTGTAGTGTGTCTGTAGTGTGTCTATAGTGTGTGTAGTGAGTCTGTAGTGTCTGCAGTGTGTCTGTAGTGTGTCTGTAGTGTGTGTAGTGTGTCTGTAGTGTGTCTGTATTGTGTCTGTAGTGTGTGTAGTGTGTGTAGTCAGTATGTGTATGTGTGCAGCGCTCATGTCTTTGGTTACTGTGCTCGGCAGAGGGTGTGTGTAGTGTCTGTAGTGAGTCTGTGGGGTCTGTAGTGTCTGTAGTGTGTCTGTAGTGTGTGTAGTGTGTCTGTGGTGTGTCTGTAGTGTGTCTGTAGTGTGTCTGTAGTGTGTGTAGTCAGTGTGTCTGTAGTGTCTGTAGTGTCTGTAGTGTGTCTGTAGTGTGTGTAGTGTCTGTAGTGTGTCTGTAGTGTGTCTGTAGTGTGTGTAGTGTGTGTAGTCAGTGTGTGTGTGTGTGCAGCGCTCATGTCTCTGGTTACTGTGCTCGGCAGAGGGTGTGTGTAGTGTTGGTAGTGTGTCTGTAGTGTGTGTAGTGTGTCTGTAGTGTCTGTAGTGTGTCTGTAGTGTGTCTGTAGTGTGTCTGTAGTGTGTCTGTAGTGTGTGTAGTCAGTGTGTGTGTGTGTGTGCAGCGCTCATGTCTCTGGTTCCTTGGCACAGGGAGCTGGCGGCTAATAGAGACCTGCCTGTATCTGTCTGCAGGGGCCCCACATTCCAGTCACAGCTGTCAGGCCGGCACAGACTAATGGCCCCGCGGAGCCCCTCACACACCACGGCTCCAAGTGAAACCAGGTCAGTGAGCAGTCAGGCCCCCGAAAACACTGTATACACCGGTTACCACGGTTACACACACTCAATTTCACCACCGGATTATAGATTATAAAACCAGACCCGGGAGGACGAGACCTTCTCTGTGACCGGCCCCGAACTCTCCCAACACTGGAGGTTTAAGCCTCTGTGTCTTTTATTTATTTTTAATTCATTTTTATGCATTTTAACACTTTTTATGCAATGTTTTTATTCATGAATGTGTCTGTGCAGCACTTTGGAAACTCATGTTTATAAAATGTGCCGCAGAAATAAAGTGGGTTGGATCCCTGCCCGAGTGAGACAAACAGGACTGAGTGTGTGTGTGCGTGTGTGTGTGAGTGTGTGTGTGCGTGTGTGTGTGAGTGTGTGTGTGCGTGTGTGTGTGAGTGTGTGTGTGCGTGTGAGTGTGTGTGTGCGTGTGTGTGTGTGCGTGTGAGTGTGTGTGTGTGTGTGTGTGTGTGTGTGAGTGTGTGTGTGTGTGTGTGTGTGTGTGTGCGTGTGACCTCCCATGATCCCTGTGGCCCCGTCAGCACCTCTCAAGTTCAGGTTCACCGTCATCACCTCCAAACCAGTTCCACCACCGCCCGGTTAGAGCCTGAGGTCCAACGGTGCAGCCGCAGCTCCCACACACACGGCTCTCACGCCTCCTCCTTTCAGCTGCGGGCACAGACGGGCACAGACGGGCACATACGGGCACAGACGGGCACATACGGACAAAAAAAAAAAAGTGTTGTATATTATTATTTGCCGTTCTGTAAATTAGGGATGTTTTTATCTATGTTCAGGTTGTGACCTCTGTGTCTGTCACACAGGGAAATATGAGGCAAGATTCTTTCAGAAAAGTCTTAAAAATAACTGTCGCTCAAACAAAGTCCTGTGAGTTCCATTAATATCGTCTTTTTTATTATCAGTCTGGTATTGAAACCGATATCGAGTCTATTCCTTAGACTCAAAATGAAGTTCAGAGTTTTGTTTTTGAGTTTATTCATGACTGAAACAGTGAAATCAAACCCCAGGATCCTGTGTCGCAGCTTCACACAAACATTTAAAGACTAAAATGAGGAGGCCCCAGGCGCAGGTACAGATCAGACCTCGTGCTCACTTCCTGTTTGTAACACACACACAGGACGCAGGATGATACTAAACCGGGTCACATACCTTTAACTATCATTTCTGGTGTAGATGGAGCTGTGAGGAGCTCAGGACGGAGCAGATAAAGATGAGGAGCTGTGAGGAGCTCAGGACGGAGCAGATAAAGATGAGGAGCTGTGAGGAGCTCAGGACGGAGCAGATAAAGATGAGGAGCTGTGAGGAGTTCAGGACGGAGCAGATGAGGACGAGGAGCTGTGAGGAGTTCAGGATGGAGCAGATAAGGATGAGGAGCTGTGAGGAGTTCAGGATGGAGCAGATAAGGATGAGGAGCTGTGAGGAGTTCAGGATGGAGCAGATAAGGATGAGGAGCTGTGAGGAGCTCAGGACGGAGCAGATAAAGATGAGGAGCTGTGAGGAGCTCAGGATGGAGCAGATAAGGATGAGGAGCTGTGAGGAGTTCAGGATGGAGCAGATAAAGATGAGGAGCTGTGAGGAGTTCAGGATGGAGCAGATAAAGATGAGGAGCTGTGAGGAGCTCAGGATGGAGCAGATGAAGATGAGGAGCTGTGAGGAGCTCAGGATGGAGCAGATAAAGATGAGGAGCTGTGAGGAGTTCAGGATGGAGCAGATAAAGATGAGGAGCTGTGAGGAGTTCAGGATGGAGCAGATAAGGATGAGGAGCTGTGAGGAGCTCAGGACGGAGCAGATAAAGATGAGGAGCTGTGAGGAGTTCAGGATGGAGCAGATAAAGATGAGGAGCTGTGAGGAGTTCAGGATGGAGCAGATAAGGATGAGGAGCTGTGAGGAGCTCAGGACGGAGCAGATAAAGATGAGGAGCTGTGAGGAGCTCAGGATGGAGCAGATAAAGATGAGGAGCTGTGAGGAGTTCAGGATGGAGCAGATAAGGATGAGGAGCTGTGAGGAGCTCAGGATGGAGCAGATGAAGATGAGGAGCTGTGAGGAGCTCAGGACGGAGCAGATAAAGATGAGGAGCTGTGAGGAGTTCAGGACGGAGCAGATAAAGATGAGGAGCTGTGAGGAGTTCAGGATGGAGCAGATGAAGATGAGGAGCTGTGAGGAGTTCAGGACGGAGCAGATAAGGATGAGGAGCTGTGAGGAGCTCAGGACGGAGCAGATAAAGATGAGGAGCTGTGAGGAGTTCAGGACGGAGCAGATAAAGATGAGGAGCTGTGAGGAGTTCAGGACGGAGCAGATGAAGATGAGGAGCTGTGAGGAGCTCAGGACGGAGCAGATAAAGATGAGGAGCTGTGAGGAGTTCAGGACGGAGCAGATAAAGATGAGGAGCTGTGAGGAGTTCAGGACGGAGCAGATGAAGATGAGGAGCTGTGAGGAGTTCAGGACGGAGCAGATAAAGATGAGGAGCTGTGAGGAGTTCAGGACGGAGCAGATGAGGACGAGGAGCTGTGAGGAGCTCAGGACGGAGCAGATAAAGATGAGGAGCTGTGAGGAGTTCAGGACGGAGCAGATAAAGATGAGGAGCTGTGAGGAGTTCAGGACGGAGCAGATAAAGACGAGGAGCTGTGAGGAGTTCAGGACGAAGCAGATAAAGATGAGGAGCTGTGAGGAGCTCAGGATGGAGCAGATAAAGATGAGGAGCTGTGAGGAGTTCAGGACGGAGCAGATAAAGATGAGGAGCTGTGAGGAGTTCAGGACGGAGCAGATAAAGATGAGGAGCTGTGAGGAGTTCAGGACGGAGCAGATAAAGATGAGGAGCTGTGAGGAGCTCAGGACGGAGCAGATAAAGACGAGGAGCTGTGAGGAGCTCAGGACAGAGCAGATAAAGATGAGGAGCTGTGAGGAGCTCAGGACGGAGCAGATAAAGATGAGGAGCTGTGAGGAGCTCAGGATGGAGCAGATAAAGATGAGGAGCTGTGAGGAGTTCAGGACGGAGCAGATAAAGATGAGGAGCTGTGAGGAGCTCAGGATGGAGCAGATAAAGACGAGGAGCTGTGAGGAGCTCAGGACGGAGCAGATAAGGATGAGGAGCTGTGAGGAGCTCAGGATGGAGCAGATAAGGATGAGGAGCTGTGAGGAGTTCAGGACGGAGCAGATAAAGATGAGGAGCTGTGAGGAGTTCAAGACGGAGCAGATAAAGATGAGGAGCTGTGAGGAGTTCAAGACGGAGCAGATAAAGATGAGGAGCTGTGAGGAGTTCAGGACGGAGCAGATAAAGATGAGGAGCTGTGAGGAGCTCAGGACGGAGCAGATAAAGATGAGGAGCTGTGAGGAGCTCAGGACGGAGCAGATAAAGATGAGGAGCTGTGAGGAGTTCAGGACGGAGCAGATAAAGATGAGGAGCTGTGAGGAGTTCAGGATGGAGCAGATAAAGATGAGGAGCTGTGAGGAGTTCAGGACGGAGCAGATAAAGATGAGGAGCTGTGAGGAGTTCAAGACGGAGCAGATGAAGATGAGGAGCTGTGAGGAGTTCAGGATGGAGCAGATAAAGATGAGGAGCTGTGAGGAGCTCAGGACGGAGCAGATAAAGATGAGGAGCTGTGAGGAGTTCAGGACGGAGCAGATAAAGATGAGGAGCTGTGAGGAGTTCAGGATGGAGCAGATGAAGATGAGGAGCTGTGAGGAGTTCAAGACGGAGCAGATGAAGATGAGGAGCTGTGAGGAGTTCAGGATGGAGCAGATAAAGATGAGGAGCTGTGAGGAGTTCAGGACGGAGCAGATAAAGATGAGGAGCTGTGAGGAGTTCAGGACGGAGCAGATGAAGATGAGGAGCTGTGAGGAGTTCAGGACGGAGCAGATAAAGATGAGGAGCTGTGAGGAGTTCAGGACGGAGCAGATAAAGATGAGGAGCTGTGAGGAGCTCAGGACGGAGCAGATGAAGATGAGGAGCTGTGAGGAGTTTAGGATGGAGCAGATAAAGATGAGGAGCTGTGAGGAGTTCAGGACGGAGCAGATAAAGATGAGGAGCTGTGAGGAGCTCAGGACGGAGCAGATAAAGATGAGGAGCTGTGAGGAGTTTAGGATGGAGCAGATAAAGATGAGGAGCTGTGAGGAGTTCAGGACGGAGCAGATAAAGATGAGGAGCTGATGGCTTTTTAATATGAGCTGTAGAAGCATTAGTGCTGATTCAGTGGAGGAGCCTGGGCAGGCTCGTGCCAGATGCCCTCCCCTCTGCTCATTAGCATCATTAGCAGCATCATTATGGGCTTTCAGGAGGACATTAGGCACCGGTGCTCGTGCCGCCGTCAGCACATCTCTGAGCTGACGGGGCACGCCTCCTGTTAGCGACACCAGTGAGTTCGCACGTTTGATGATCCCGTCAAGATCACAGGCTCAGGGGGAGGATGAGGGGGGAGCGGTGCTGCTGCTGCGGGTCGAGACACGAGGGGGGAGGACGGGGGTCAGATCTGCAGCTCCAGTATCACAAACTGACTCCGTCTACAGCTCCAAACGCTCTGCTCCACCTGTGATGTCTTGTCTACAGCTGAGATTTTAGAGACATTTTTCACAAGTGTGTAAATGTAAATGTGTGTGTAAATATGTAAAAGTGTGTGTAAATATGTGTGTAAATATGTAAATGTGTGTGTAAATATGTGTGTAAATATGTGTGTAAATGTGTAAATGTGTGTGTAAATGTGTGTGTAAATGTGTGTGTAAATATGTGTGTAAATGTGTAAATGTGTGTGTAAATGTGTGTGTAAATATGTGTGTAAATGTGTAAATGTGTGTGTAAATATGTGTGTAAATGTGTAAATGTGTCGTATTCTCCAGCAGCTTCATAAATCTGCTCCATCACCAAATCTTCAACCAACAAGTTCCACAAAGGAGAAACATTCTTCATGAAGAATTTATCCACAACGATCGAGGGAAGAAAGACGAAAACCGCAGGGGTCAGCAGGGGTCAGCAGAGGTCCGCAGGGGTCAGCAGGGGTCAGCAGAGGTCCGCAGGGGTCTGCAGGGGTCAGCAGAGGTCAGCAGGGGTCAGTAGGGGGCGCTGTTTGCCCTCCTGCTGCTCTGTGAGCTCTGCTAATATTGACTTTGGCACCACAGAACCAGCAGCTGTTTGAATGTCACTCAGACAACACAGAGTGAAGGGACGTGGTCCTTTTAGGGACCAAACACACACTCTTCACACACAAACCAAACGGAAAACACTCTGTTCCACCTTGTGATGTCATGATGTGGTCATACGGGGTTTTAAAGGCTCCACTGTGTTTTTAAACTCCACACACCTTCACTAGAATCACCTGGATCGTTTCAGTCCTGGAGTCGCCGATCACGACTGAACTAAAGGGAAAAGGAGCTGTTCACTTGGAAACTACCACTTCATGACATCACAAGGTGGAACAGAGCATTCGGAGCTTTGCAGATGTCGTAGGGTGGCCAGAATGTCAAAATAAAAGGGCCTGCAGGGGCCCCTGCTGAGTGTTCCGGAGGCCTCAAACATCAAAGAGGTCATTTCCTATTGGGGGGCAGGGCCGAGGGCACTTGAGCATGAACACGCGCACTGAAATGAGCCGCAGGACTCTGCCGCCCCCTAGTGACACTAAGGTTAAGAGACACACAGTGAAGGATCCTGAAGTGCACTCAACTCACTCTATTTTTAATTATTTCAAAATGTTGTTGCACCTTGTGATGTCATGAAGTGGTAGTTTCCAAGAGAACAGCTCCTTTTACCTTTAGTTCTGTAGAAATATACAAATCCAGGACTGAAATGATCCAGATGATTCTAGTGAAGGTGTGTGGAGTTTAAAAACACAGTGGAGCACTTCCTGTATCAACAGAGTGCTTTCTATTTAAAAGAACAATAATGTGCAAAAATACTAAAAACTTTAACTAATTCAATGACTGAAACAACACCTTTTTTTTTTTTTTACCAAATTGTTTTTTTATGTGCAGAAAATAGAAAAATATCTCAGTGCCAAACATGATTAAAGCGAAAGAGATTTGTTTATGACGTGGAGTGACTTTAACCTGATCACAGCATATAAAATATTTTACACACACCTTTGGCTTTGTCCTATTTACATCTGTGTAACATAAAAGACATGTTTTAAATATGAAAAAGGCTAAATAATAAAAACAGTTGGATTATTGCACTCAGCACACAGCGGTGTTCAGACGAGCTCAGCACACAGCGGTGTTCAGACGAGCTCAGCACACAGCGGTGTTCAGACGAGCTCAGCACACAGCGGTGTTCAGACGAGCTCAGCACACAGCGGTGTTCAGACGAGCTCAGCACACAGCGGTGTTCAGACGAGCTCAGCACACAGCGGTGTTCAGACGAGCTCAGGGCTTCCTGCGCCTGCAAAACAGACGGAGTGAGAAAAGTGCAGGTGATTTTCAGACGAACAGATAAAGAAGGTGAAATACTTGGTGACGGCGTGATGCTCGTATCCAGGGCCTAAGTTTGAGCCGACTCTCATCTCCACAGACACGGCGCACTGTCAATATAACACACACGGGGTTAGGTGTGTGTGAGTGTGTGTGAGTGTGTGTGAGTGAGTGAGTGTGTAGGTGTGTGTGCGTGTGTGAGCGTGTGTGAGTGTAAGTGTGTGTGTGAGTGTGTGTGTGCGTGTGCGCGTGTGTGAGTGTAAGTGTGTGTGTGTGAGTGTGTGTGAGCGTGTGTGAGTGTAAGTGTGTGTGTGAGTGTAAGTCTGTGTGTGTGTGAGTGTGAGCATGTGTGTGCGTGTGTGAGCGTGTGTGTGTGTGAGTGCGCGTGTGTGAGTGTAAGTGTGTGTGTGTGTGAGCGTGTGTGAGTGTAAGTGTGTGTGTGTGAGTGTAAGTCTGTGTGTGTGTGAGTGTGAGCATGTGTGTGCGTGTGTGAGCGTGTGTGAGCGTGTGTGCGCGTGTGTGAGTGTGTGTGTGTGCGTGTGTGAGCGCGTGTGTGTGCGCGTGTGTGAGTGTAAGTGTGTGTGTGTGAGTGTGTGTGAGTGAGTGTGTGTGTGTGTAGGTGTGTTTAAGTGTGTGTGTGTGGGCCTAAAATGTCAATCATTGCTTCAGGTCGAGGTCGAGGTCGAGGTAGTGCAAGTTAATTGGTCGGGCTCGGGTCGGGTTTTAATACCCGCGGGTCGGGTCGGGTCGGGCTGGATTGTTTAGGCCCGATCTTACCTCTAGTGTGTAGGGGGGGGTGTAGGTGTGTGTAGGTGTGTGTGTGTGTAGGTATGTGTAGGTGTGTGTGTGTGTAGTTGTGTGTAGTTGTGTGTAGGTGTGTGTGTGTGTAGGGGTGTGTAGGTGTGTGTGTAGGTATGTGTAGGTATGTGTGTGTGTAGTTGTGTGTAGTTGTGTGTAGGTGTGTGTGTGTGTAGGGGTGTGTAGGTGTGTGTGTAGGGGTGTGTAGGGGTGTGTGTAGGGGTGTGTAGGGGTGTGTAGGGGTGTGTAGGGGTGTGTGTAGGGGTGTGTAGGTGTGTGTAGCGGTGTGTAGGGGTGTGTAGGGGTGTGTGCAGGGGTGTGTAGGGGTGTGTAGGTGTGTGTAGGGGTCTGTAGGGGTGTGTAGGGGTGTGTGTGTGTGTGTTCAGGGTTGTGTTGCTCTGTGGCTGCACAGAATCTCATACTCTGGTCTCCACGTCCGTCCAGGATCCATCAGACTGTTTGGGGGGAGCAGCTCCTTCAGACGACTTCCTCTTGCGGCTGAAACGGTAAAACAGAAAAGGTCAGACACAGTGTGATGTTTTGCCCCATGGTCAGTGGATAGACGGGGCACCTGGGCGCTGTGGCCAGCTCCTGCCTCAGAGTCTCGATGTCGGTGAACTGAACGGCCTGTCCTCCTCCCCTCGTCTTCATCACCTCCCCCTGAGGGGCAAACAGCAGATGAGTTTCACACCGAGATAAACCTGTTTTTATTTGTGGTCACAGACCTTGATGAGTTTGGTCTGGATCTCTCCGTCTGACGCCACCTCCTGGTGGGTGAGGACGTAGCGGTCACACTTGGCCAGGGCCTTTTCGCTGGGCGCAGACACCTGGATGGCATTAGGGATCACAGGCTGCAGAACGGTGCCCAGCTCCATGTTTGAGGAGGGTTTATGGTCCACCCACTTCTCCCCTCCAGCCGAGCGTGAGCGTCTGTGCAGCGGCCTCACCGGAGCGGCCGTCTGTTCGGTCAAAGCACAAACACTTTATTAAACCTAAACCCCACAGTGACCCCACAGTGACATGTGCAGTACCGCTGACGCACAGGCAGGGGCGATGGAGAGGCAGATCTCTTGGCAGGCTGTCCTCTCTTGTCTTCTCTGGAGGGCCTTTTGGAGGGGGTCTGTCGGGGAGGAGGCTCCGGGCGTGAGGGGGTCTTAGTCTCCGTGACTATGGCCTTCAGCTGCTTCAGCTTCTCGTCTTTGACCCACAGTTTGTTCTGCATCTCCAGCTGCATGGCGTTCATGCGCCTCGCCTGAGAACAGCACAGAACTCAGTACAAGTGTGGAGGATGTTTAAGATGATCTCTGGTCTGAGCAGGACTCACACACTCCTTCTCCCACTTGTGCTGAGTGTCAGACACAGCGCCCTGGATCCTCTGCTCCATGCGTCTCTTCTCTGAGAGCTCTTTGTTCAGACGCTGCTCTTTGGTCTCCAGCTCCTGCTGCAGAGACCTCTTATCCACCTCGTACACTTTAGTGGTTTTCTGCAGGATGTCAATCTGAAAAGACAATGAGGCTTCAGTCACATCTGAAGAGTTTGTCTCACCTGAGCTGAGCTAATCCCTAAACCCTGTTTACTGCAGTGTGGATGTTTAACTCAGAGTTTTACCTTGTGCTCTTGTGTCTTGGTCTTCTTCTCCAGGCGCTCAATCTCTGCTCTCTGACTCTCGATGACTCGCTCCTTCTCCAGCAGTTTGGCGTTTTGCTCGTGGAAGAAGTCTTCTCTGGAGGAGCGTTTGTTGTCCCAGTCATGCAGCACAGACTTCAGAACTCCAGCTGGAAGAAACAGAAGAGTTCAAATGTCTGGTCACCAACACTCACGTGTCCTGTGGTCTGGACCTGCTTGGTGGAACTGGTCCAGCATGTTCTGCCTGAGCCTCTCTCTGTTCTGCAGAGCCTCGATGAGTTGGGGGAGGGTGGAGTCATCGTGAGGGTCTGTGAGCACACAGGCGGGCAGAGGGGGCAGGGTGCCAATCACGCCCAGGACTGAAGACAAATCTGTGGAGCACAAGAGCTAAAGTCACTTTAACTTTACGAGATTAAAACATGCGGAAACTCGTCCGGCTTAAGGTGAACTTTAACTTTTACAGTGGAGGATCTGCAGCCTCTTCAATCCATTGATATATTATCTTTTGTGTTCCTCTGTATGGCATTAACCTTATTTATACATCTCCATGGAGACAAGCAGGTTACAGGTCTGATCTGGGGAGAGGCGACTGTGCTCACTTAGTTTTTAGTAAGAAAAATACAGCTAATAGACAAAAGGCAATATAGATAAAGTTTAAAGTTGTGGAACATTCCAGACAAATAAAATCTGGCAGGCTCCACCCCAGAAAAGTTACACAGTGCATCTTTAATGCTTCATTAGTGTACAGAACTAAAGCCTTCACCTGTGTGACTGTCCACAGGTCCTCCGCGCTCCTCCAGTCTGCGCGTCAGTTCTTCTTTAAACGCTGCGTTCCGGTTTCGTCGGCCGGGGGTGAAGCCGCAGATGGGTCTGTCCACGGGGCGCGCCACCTCCACCTCCTGAGTCATCTCTGCAAACCGCATCACCAACTGCACACAGGGGCAAACACAGGGCAAAGCCAGGACTGTGTGATGAGTAATGAAGAAAAGGGAAGTACCAGAGTGAAAGACATGGATACACAATGAGGAGTGCACTGGAAAGGTTAAGATTCTTTTTTCTTTTTTAATTAGTGATGCAGAAGAGAAGACAGGTGCAGATGACAAAAAAACAAAAAAATCACAAAAAACGATCAAACAAAAAATGTTCAGATTCTTTTCATTACAGTGAAATCCACCCTGACCCAACAGAGACAGACGAACTCCCAGGGCTGCACCAAATAAACTCATGGAGTGTTTTAATTTCCTGTTCACTGGTGCCAATTTGAGCACTTCTTACCGTTGAAAAGGTGGGATATTTTGTTTTGCTTTGTTGCCACGGTAACTGTGCCCACTCAGCTTGAGAAACCGAACCCCACGGTGAGTGTTTTGTTTACCAGCGTCTCTTCGTAGTCGTCGGCTTTAGGGTTGACACACACGATCATCTTGACCTTTCCCTCTCCGTCAAAGTAATTCTTGAACAGATGAGTGACTTTGGAGTCTCTGTAGGGAACCATCTACAGCAAAAGGAAAAACTCATTAGGCTCCAAGTCCATGTGGTTTAACATTTAAACCAGCACTGTAGAGTGAGTGTGTGTGTGTGTGTGTGTGTGTGTGTATGTGTGTGTGTGTGTGTGTGTGTACAGCTCTAATCTCTAACACCTGAGAGTCATTCTGCTCTAATTGTGACATTTTAAATCCCAATATTGAGCTGAATCGCCTTCATAAAGAAACAAGTGCTCTGACCTCAGCGTGAGAAAACTACTGTAACATGGGTAAAAGCTCTGGAAATACCCCACTGTGCAGAATCCGTCTGATTTAAACATACTTTATTAGTGCCACAGAGCTGGTTCTCTCGTAGGACCTCGATGCACGTGCGCAGGGTCAACAGAGACTGGTTGATGTTTCCTGAGGAGAGACACAGTGAGGTTTGTGTGTTTGAGTGAGATGTACAAATGTGAGGGACTGACCTGCTTCTCTGATGCGTGTGCCCTCTGCCCCCGTCCTCACGGTGCGCTCACTGCCCGCCAGGTCCACCAGGCACAGCTGACTCACAACCACCTGGTTCTTATCCTGTACAAGCAAATTATTTTTATTACTCTTCTTATAATGACTCTTATTTACTCCCAGGATCCACACGGACAGAGCAGACACTGTACAGGACAGAGTTGGGAACTACTAAATGTGATTAGGGCCGTAATATTACACACATTTGGACAAAAATGTAAAGCCTTAGTGTTATATCCACATATTTAGAGTGTTGAGAAATGGAAAATACATGATTAAAGATGGATCCTAGTGTGATATCGTCTTAAGGACTGCTGACCTGCAGAATGTTGTCTCCGTCTGCGTCGAGAGGAGCCTGGGCCAGTTTGATGATGAAGACGCTGTGGGAGCGACTGGACTCGCGGTTCAGACGAGTGTTCGCCACCTTCCTCCTCTTCTGACCTACACCACAGCACAGACATGAACTTAAACAGGATTCTCCGTAGTCCTAAGAATAAATCTATGTAAACTATGGTCATGCTCCAGGTGAGTATCGAGTCTGAAGAGTACAGATCAGGGTACTGCACTTCTGGAAGCGTGAGTACTTTGAAAAGCACTTTCATACAGAGATTCCAACCACAGCTGTTCAGTTATTTTATATCTACAGTATTTTGTGTTTTTATCATGTGAGTGACCTGCTCAGAGAGAAGATTATACAAAGTCATGTCCTGACCAGAGTCGACCCGGAGGTCCACAATGTCAGGTCAGATCAACCAATCATCACCACAGTCACTGCGTGGAAGTTTATACTGTATTAAACTGTAGAAGAGAGTAGATTATTGTAACGTCTGTACATTGTCACTCTATTCTCCATACCTTTCCAGAACACCTGAAAGGTCTCCTCCGCCGACTTCACCTCCATCTCCACACAGCCAGACACGTACATGTTGTGATTGAAGTCTTCTCTCAGGAGCTTTGACTGTGGAGGTCTGCACAGGAAAAAGCATTTTAAAAAGATGCAAAAGCAAAGTGACGGTGAGGGATCAGACAATGAAGCCAAAACCAGCATCTTAAAACCGCAGAAGCAGGTGGAGGTGGCGCAGGTGTTGGTGTTGCGGCTGAAGGGCCATGCGTCAGGACACAGCGGGAGAGGGAGCGCTTCACATTAGAAAAGCTTTAGATGTGGATTAAAGGCACTATCAGTTTTTGAGCAAACGCACACGCGGGGGTGAGTGGGTGAGTATGTCGGCATTTATACGACTGTTACGACTCCAGTGAGGAGTTTACTGAAAACACTTATTCTAAAGTGTGTTACAGGTGAAGACCACTAGAGGTGCTACAGGCCACATACATGAAGTCAGTGTTGGGGCGCACAGGTGTGCCTCCTGCATTCCACCTGGGAAAATAAGAGCTCTGTCTTTTATCTGCTTATTCAGTCTATGGTTTCAGCATTTTTCAGACTTACTTTGGTTTGATCAGGTCCTCGGAGGAGTCTTCCAGAAGGTCGTAGATGTAGTTGTTGTAGATCTCGATGTAGGAGACAAAAACGCTGTAGGAGCTGTCTTCATCCACCGCTTCAGCTTTGTGGACCTCCTCCTGTTTTATCATGTCTGCTATTTCAGGGTCAGTCTTCTGTCTACAAATAAACCCTTTTATTATTCAACTGTAAAAATGAAACGCAGAGGTTCACTGTAAACTCTGACCCACCTGGAGGTCGAGGGTTTGGCTGTGTTCAGAGAATTGTCTCGTTTTTGTCGCTCCAATAACGCATCCACTTCAGTTTGGACCTCCATCCCATTTTTCTCATCACTTTTAAAAACCTACAAGAGAAAAGTCTTTAAGCAATGCAAATTAAAGCTGTAAGTCAAACTAGTTTATCTTCACTTACATATCTTTTAGCCTGATAAGGTCCAATACTATTAAAAATCATGTCAAGGGAGCGAGGAAGTAAGCCTCCCAGACCCGGAGAACCCGTCATGGTGAAGGTTTTTCCGCTGCCAGTGACTCCGTAAGTGAAGAGGAGACCTGAGCAGAAGAGAGGTCAGTGCAGTCTGACAGAGATCACACGAGTACATGTGTGTCTTCATTCAGTGATGAATAAATGAGTAGCAAACGTTTACTTTAAGGCTACTCAAACATGAAAGCATTCAGTCCTCTGATCGGACCATGTGATGAAATATGTTTAAAATAAATGTTCAAAATCTTGGTCTAATCAGCACCACATACAGCCTATGATCCAGTCGTACCATTTTTCCCATTGATGAGGTCCTCCACCAGAGGCTTGGCCACACACTCAAAAAGCTCCTTCTGAGATACAGACACTCCAAAGACCCTTTTAAAAGAATACTGAGTCTGAAAAACATGAGAGATTCGTTTTATTTGTGAAATTCAACTATTATTATTACAGATAGTCCCATTTCCATCCAAACCCAGCTTACCTCTTTGTACTCTCCATTCCTGTTGACTTTAAAGCCCTCTGGAGCGTGGAGCTGGACGGTGGAGGTGCTGATCACCTCTATACAGCACTCCTGGTCCTCGGGGCCCAGGGGCCTCACGCGGCAGTAAACCTGACCAAAGAAAACACACAAGATAAGATAAGATAGGACCCCATTAACTCATCATGAAGGTGTTTCTTATAACAGAATTATCTTTTATTCACAAGAAACTCACCCCGACCGGGTCTTTCTGTGAGTTAGACGGCTTTTTCTGGTGCCTTCGGGGAGTTTTACCTTTTCTGAAAGAACAGACAACATTTCTTGAGCACATCAAGGAGCGAACAAAGCAACAGCTGATCCTGGTCCACAAGCTTCTAAATAAGAAAACCTGCTAGTTTCCGCTAAAGACAGTGAGCAGTTCAAATCAGTCGCGTTTATATTAGCTGATTCCGCTAAATAAAAATAAAAATGCTCTTACATTTGTCGGTTCATTTTCGCGTTCCTCTTTCTCTTCTGCCTCCAGTTTGAATCACGTTTCAAACCCTGCAGCCAATCAGCGCCCAGAACAGCAGGTCACGTGTTTCCGTATTCTCTACCGGAAGCGGCCGAGCGTCAACATCATAGATCTACTATATTTTTTTATTATAGTTCTATGACGTCAACAATAATATTTATTTTATTACACTAGAACTAAAACAATTACATGAAATAAATAAATAAAAATCAGCGTCCAGAACCTCAGGTCACGTGTTTCCGCATTCCTCTACCGGAAGCGCCCACACGTCAACAACAATAATATTTATTTTATGACAATTTTATTAAAATTGAACTAAAACGCATACATGAAAAAATACAACAAAAAACTGTCATTATAGTTATTATTATATCAGCTGTATTTAAAGTATTTGCAAAAAACAATGTTATATCACAAGACATATTAGGCTAAAGTTTACATTTATGAATATGGATGTGTATGGCTGGGATATGTGTGAGTGTGTGAGGTTTTGTGCACTTTTTAATGTCCACAGTGACTCTTTTTTAAATCTTTTTTTACTTATTACCTTTGCACTGCACTTAATTTCGTTGTATCTGCATAGACTGTATAAAAGAATATATACGGTCTATGTATATCTGTTACAGTGACAAATAAAGATATTCTATTCTGTTCCTGTCAAAAACATGAAAACAATTTCAATTTATCTGTACTACTGGAATTAATAAAAAAAAAGTTAACAGAAATTGAAAAAAATGAATTTCTGTTTCTAAAATAAAGTTCAATAAACACTGTTAAATGTTTTTTGTTCACAACTCATCCTTCCACTATCAAACAAATATTTTTTGATAGTGGAAGGATGCATTTCTTTATAGTTTAATTTCTAATCAAATAAGTTCACGTCTATGTGTGTTCGTGTCGTTGATGCATTGATCTAAAACTGTGTTTATCTGGGCCGTGATGTCTGGTCCAGCTGAGTAGCAGCTCTTCTCTAAGCATTCAGTATGTTCTTACCATGGGTTTACCTCTACCAGGACGCTAAATTAACGAGAGTACCGGCTCTTATTTATGCCCACTTAAAGCACTGATCTAAAATAATAACGTCTCTTCATGTTAATTGTGTTCACGTGCTTTAAAGACTCTTACATACGTGTTCATGCGTAAGATCTGCATATTACAATTGTACTAATTCAGTGTAATTGCCAGACCCACTGATGGATGCTCCAAAGTAGTTTCTATAAGAATGAGAGGAAATTATTGAATGTTGAATCTTAAATAAAAACAATGAAATATTTGTGGTTCACATCTCAAGATTTTTATTCAAAAATATTTTTTTTTCTGCAGTGGAAGGATTCAATCTATTTCATTTTTGACTGATTACTTCTCCAGCTTTGGAAAAAAATCTTTCACATGGGACACTGGTTGCTGGTATACATAAGAATGTTTTTGACAGTATATAAATGCCCTAATCCTAACACTCGTGAAACTACTGGTTCATGAGCCTCCTGAGTCACGTGACAAGCCTCATGAACCACCTACATCACGTGACAAAACCGAACCCTCATAACCGCTTTGTGAAACTGCACTGAAAATGACACAGAAGAGCGACACCTGCTGGATTTGTTTGCGTACTGCATTTGTGTGGATGTGACTAAAGCTTTTTACCCCCTTCCTCTAACCCCTCTCCCCTTTTCTGCGACTTTTATCTGGAGGAATTGTATCACTTCCATTTTATTTTTATTCTCTTATAACTTCTTCTGTTTATTATGAAATTGTTTTACAGTATTTTGTGTCAACTTGTGTTTAAATTAAGTTGCTTTTATCCACTTTGGCGCAACTCACGTTTTTAAATGACATATATAAATAAAACTGAAACATTCTAATAAAAAAAAATACTTTTTAAACTGGTGTCTTTGTGTCCTATACTTATACGTATGTATTAGTTGGACTCGGAGTTGGCCAACTGAAGAGTTTGCAGCTACAGACGCGTTTTAAACTGGAAAAAATGGAGAATAAATAATGTGGTTAAGCAGCTGGGATAGTGATTGTGCAACTGTAGTTTTTTTTCTCAAATTGGCACATTTTTAGAAAAGGTGTCGGGGTGTGAGTGGGGGAAATGTGAAATGTAAAGTTTTGGAGACACTGACACTTGTGACGTAACGAGGCCTCGGTTTGTCTGGTCACGTGGTTTTTGTGGTGGGGAAGCGCGTGTCCAAACAAAGCCAAGAGGGTCTGGCATGTGCCAGATGTGAAGTGTTTGGCGAATATATTTTTTTTTTAAAAGTCTATGGTAGATGTGACGTGTTTCCGGTGCAGGTCACGTGTTTCTGGTCTGTGGAGTGGACCTACACTTTCCCCATGCGTCTCTCAACAAAGCTCTGCAACACTTCCGCTTCATATGATTGAGCTGAGAGGATCGAGCGTAACATCTTTACCCTGCTGCAGCAGAACAGAGAACACCCCGTGGATCTCGCAGGTTTATGGCGTCGGTGTGGTGGGTTTAAACATGGATGTATAATAAGAGCATTGAAAACAATAGGGCGCCATCTTGGATTCAGATTCCATATTTTATTATAGTTCTATGGGTTTAAGACAAAATGAAAGAGCCAAAAGGAAAAACTAGGAAGTCCCAGAGATCTGAGTCAAAAAGCACGACCGGAAAAGGAGCTAAAGGCAAAGAGTCACTCTGCAGTAAACTGCGGGCGAAGAAGTATGCGGGTGAGTCTCCATCAGACTGTGTATGTGCTCATGGAAATATCATTTGTACTGTATGTATTTATGTATATATGTATATATGCGTATGTTAGAGTGAGCAGATTTCCCCTGGTTTGTTGTGGTTGGTAATAATAAAATAGTGAATCGAGTGCGTCATTAAGGAAAACTGATCTGTACAGACCAATCTGTATAGACCAATAAAACAGGGACATGTCCGTGTTGGCAGCGGCAGAATAACTACGGTAGATGATTGAATAGTTTGGATTTAATATTTGATTTTCATTACATCTTATTTGACTTTGTTTCCATGTGTAGAAACATTGTCACTTTGTTTATATTATAACAGGAAATTCACACTGTAGCCTTGGATATTAGCGATAAATATTATGTATGTAACAGTTGTGCATTTGGACATAGTTCCTCATTTCCAGAGTGTTTGAGACGTGTGGAGAAGACACTGTTTTAAATCTTCCTCCAGTCCTTGTATTTGCAGAGGTGCTGGTGCTGGGCTAGTGCAGGTCAATGGCCACAGTCGTCCTGCCACTAAAAACAGTCTGACCCACTCCACAGACCCGAGGAAACTATTAGAACTCCAGACTGTCCCTGTGAATCTAAACATCATGTTACCCTCTGTAAATGTTTATGGGCCAGACTGACTCCGTGATTTAAATGTCCAAATGATTCTGGAAGTCGTGACTTCCTGTGGGTTTGTGTTTCAGTGGCTGCATCCAGGTCCTGCCCTGGGACTGTGCAGAAGAAGGTCGTCCATCAGAGTATCCTGCACTACCTGTACAAGAGCAGCCTGGGCCAGAGCCTGCACACCCAGCTCAGACAGGTGAGGACAGGTGAGGACAGGTGAGGACAGGTGAGGCCAGGTGAGGACAGGTGAGGACAGGTGAGGACAGGTGAGGACAGGGGCAGGGGGCAGGGGGCGTACAGGTGTCTTCAGTCTGCACTTTAACTGTGTGGAATTAGAAAGTTATTCAGCCTAAGAAGCACAAACCCTGTGGATTATTGCCAGGTGCAATATGTGGATCCTGAAATTGAACCTGGACTCAACCTGAGCCAAGTGAACTCTTTACTGTACTAAACCTGGACTAAACTTGTAGAAAACCTGGACTAAACCTGGACTAAACCTGGATTTAACCTGGACTTAATCTGGACTAAAC
This sequence comes from Odontamblyopus rebecca, assembly GCA_030686955.1. Taxonomy (NCBI): domain Eukaryota; kingdom Metazoa; phylum Chordata; class Actinopteri; order Gobiiformes; family Gobiidae; genus Odontamblyopus; species Odontamblyopus rebecca. The sequence continues at coordinate 1,508,503 of CM060659.1, forward strand.
CTGGACTAAACCTGGATTTAACCTGGACTTAATCTGGACTAAACCTGGACTAAACTTGTAATAGATCAGGACTAGTGTGAATGAACTTTATAAAGCAGAGCACAAATACAGATGATCCTTTGCTCCAGCTCACATATACAGTCTATACCATTGGCCTATAATAATAAGAAGAATAAATTCTTATTTCTAAAGCAAAGTACAACAGAAAAATCACACAGAACAGACAGTGATGCAGACGATTTATGTTTAAGCCTTTTCTGTTTGTATTTCCATCTCTGTGGCTTTAATCCCTCAGATGTGTTTTAATCTGAACCCGTCTGTGCCCAGTGTCTGCAGGAGCCCTTCACCCGCTCCCTGTCGTCCTATCACTTCCACAGCGCCGACAGCCCGTTCGACCGAAGGGTCATCAGTCTGGAGTGGCACCCCACCCTGCCCTCCACACTGGCCCTGGGGTCCAAGGGAGGAGACGTCTACCTGTGGAACTTTGAGGACTCCTCCAGAAAGAGCCTCATCCCAGGGGTCAGTTTGACTGGATTTATGACACTGATGCTTTTATTCTGAGCACATGCAGAGCTAAACTGGACTAAACCTGGACTAAACCTGGACTAAGCCAGGACTAAGCCAGGACTAAGCCAGGACTAAGCCAGGACTAAGCCAGGACTAAGCCAGGACTCAACCTGGACTCAACCTGGACTCAACCTGGACTCAACCTGGACTCAACCTGGACTCAACCTGGACTCAACCTGGACTCAACCTGGACTAAACCAGGTCTAAACATGTAGTAAACCAGGAATAAACCTGGGCTAAACCTGTAGTAAACCTGTAGTAAACCTGGACTAAACCAGGACTAAACCAGGACTAAACCAGGACTAAACCAGGACTAAACCAGGACTAAACCTGGACTAAACCTGGACTAAACCTGGACTAAACCTGGACTAAACGGGACTAAACCGGGACTAAACCAGGACTAAACATGTAGTAAACCAGGATTAAACCGGGACTAAACATGTAGTAGACCTGGACTAGACCTGGACTAGACCTGGACTAGACCTGGACTAGACCTGGACTAGACCTGGACTAGACCTGGACTAGACCTGGACTAAACATGTAGTAAACCGGCACTAAACCGGCACTAAACCGGCACTAAACCGGCACTAAACCGGCACTAAACCGGCACTAAACCGGCACTAAACCGGCACTAAACCGGGACTGAACCGGGACTGAACCGGGACTGAACCGGGACTGAACCGGGACTGAACCTGGACTAAAACTGGACTAAAACTGGACTAAACCTGTAGTCGACACAGAACTATAATTCAGCCTTAAATGTGCAGGTTTGTGCGTTAAACATGTGTGAATGAAACAAAACACAGCTCCAGTGTGTTTGTGACGAGGAAACGACATTAGAACAGAGTGAATAATGTGATATGGGCCCTTTAGTGTTTGATTTTATATTTATTCTTGTTCCTTGTGTAAAGTGTAAAGTGTGTGTCTCTGTTGACAGGGGGGAGCGGGGGATTCTATTGGAGGGATGAAGTTCTGCCCCAGTGACCTGTCCAAAGTGTACGCTGCCTCCGGAGACGGGACGGTGTCACTGCGGAGCTTCGAGGGCCTCCCCACCTCCGTCCTGTTTGGATCTCAGTGCTGTGGCCACGAAGAGCACAACGTCTGGTAATGAGCACAGACAAACACTGCGGAGTTATTTCATTCTATTTTAGCCCTGACGCTCCCTCTCCCTCAGCGTCTGGTACTGCAGCCTGGACGTGTCGGTGAGCCGGCAGATGTTGGCGACCGGAGACAACACGGGGAACCTGTATCTGCTGAGTATGGAGGGGCAAAAGGTGAGAAAACACAATGAAAAACACAAAATACCCATATGAGCGTGAGTGACAGGTGGACGAATCAAAATACAGACCTTTTCTCCACAGTCTGAAGTGTCCCTGTGGGTCTGTGGAGCTTCTGGTGAATGTTTTTCTGTGTAAGTGTGTGTAAATGTCTCCAGCAGCTTCATAAATCTGCCCCATCACCAAATCTCCAACCAACAAGCACCACAAAGGAGAAACAGTCGTCATGAAGAATTTATCCACAACGATCGAGGGAAGAAAGACGAAAACTTAAAGGAAACGACGACGAGCATCAGTGAAATGACTGAACACTAACGTTCTGGTCCTGGAGGAAACAGAAGGAACTTGTTCACTCAGACTAGTTGTGGATAAATTAACCAGAAGCTCCACAGACCTACAGCGGGACACTTCAGATTGATGTGAAAAAGATCTCTGAAACACTAAACTGAGGAGAGACGTGTGATTTTGTTTGTGTCACTGATAAAAAACAAATCTGATTGGATCATGTTTGGTTGGACTCGACGTGTGATGGAGGCTGTGGGGACCAGGCTCAAAAATCCAGAGAAAAACCCCTCTGGAATTGCCATAAAGATGCACTTTCAGGGTCTGTCACCACAGAGACGTAAACTTGAACCTGTAATGTGTTTATTGCTCCTGTGTGTCTCCTTAAGCCTTATTCACACAGGATCAGTGTGGCCTGTGGAGCTGTGGGGATTTGTAATAACTGTGGAGGATCCTCAGATCTTCATCCTGTGCGAATGCTCCATGTCTGTAATTTGTAAAGTAAAAACACAGGCGTCCGGTGATGACACTCATCCTGTGTGAATCTGCATCAGTGTTTGTTATTGTACTTGCACCTTTTCTATTTCTTTCTTTTCTTTCCACGTTCTTTTCTCTTTCAGTCTCAGTCAGTGTCAGTAAAACATTTCATTTACAGACTTTGTTTATCCTGTGTGAACAGGGCTTCAGAGATACAAATGTTTATACTGTGGAACATTCCAGACAAAGCAACATCTCCATGGAAACAGGCGGGTCAAGAACCCACACACTGCACCTTTAAACAGTCGACATTTGTTTCTCAGGATTGTCACGCTGAGATTTGAGATGTTTTTTTTGGCTCTCCTGAAAATGAGCTCCAGAATATGAGATCAGCTTTAAATAATTCTGTAAATCTTTATCCTGTTGTAAAATATCTTGACTTTGTTGTTTCAGATTTTTGGCGAGAAGCTGCACAAGGCCAAAGTGACTCATGCCGAGTTTAACCCGGGCTGTGATTGGCTGCTGGTGACCTCGTCCGTGGACCACACGGTGAAGCTCTGGGACGTGAGGAACATCAAGGACAAGACCAGCGTCCTCCACGAGCTGCCGCACCTCAAGCCCGTCAACTCAGGTACGGCAGCGGTGCAGGTACGGCGACGGTGCAGGTACGGCGGCCCTGCAGGTACGGCGGCGGTGCAGGTACGGCGGCGGTGCAGGTACGGCGGCGGTGCAGGTACTGCGGCAAAGCGCTGAAACAAATCGGAATCAAACTGAGTCATAAATCGTTTTTGCCGACGTCGTTTCAGAGGTCGGTGAGGGTTTCTGAACTCTGGAACAGTCGGCGTCGTCCTGGATTCAGTGAACAGAATTCCATGTACCATTTTTTCCGGACTTATAGAGGCACTGGTAAATAAGCCGCATCCACTCTATTTGAAAAAAAATAAGAAAAAAGTTATACAAGCTGCAACCGGGCTATAAGCCGCTGATGTCTATGTTGAAAAATGAGATATTTACTGCATCTACAGAACGATTTTGTACTGTAAATGTACATTTATGTACCTGAACAGATTCTTTCTGAACAGTGCCTTTTAACACGGCAGCAACTGTGCTGATTAAAACAGGTCAAAAACAGAAAAGAACCGGTAATTGACCTTCATTTCTCCTGTGCAGTGAAACCACAAGTTTGACGTCCAGCTTACAGCAGCAGCACAGAATTTTCAGTCCCGCTCCGGCGTCGTGCGGTTGCGCTCCCGTCCGCAATAAGCTTTCAGATGTTCTTATTACATCCATGGTCCTGCACTGTTTTGTGTTGGTCCTGCGGGTCCCGCGGGTGCAGGGCTCTACAGCGGTTTCCTTCCTGGAGCAAGATCGATGCCTTCAACTTAAAACTTGCATCATACAAACTCCTTCGTGCTTTTCATGATGAAGGGGTGAGGATTTGAAAATAATTACCAGTTAGTAATTTGTCGTGCGTGTTATATCTGCTAAATAAAAAGTAGCATATTCTTCTTTGCATTCATTTTCCGTCTATCTTGTTTTTTAAATTCCGGTTCGAGCGCCCTTAGCGGTGGTAGAAAAATCCACAGAATAGCCGCTCCTTTGTAAAAGCCGCATGGTTCAAAGCCTGGGAAAAAAGTAGCAGCTTATAGTCCGGAAAATAGGGTATTTTGTTTTCTACAGAGTTTAACGTTTAATCTAAGTGAAACTTCAAAATCACCTAAAAACGGATTTTCTATGTCTCGTTTTGGCAGTTGTTGCATTATTTTATTATTGGTTAATGTTAGGTTTAAACACCATCTAAAACATTCAGAGAAGAAAGACAAGAGAGATTATTTAGTTTTACTCGCGAGGAGAACGGATTGAGACGTGCCCAGATACACTCTCCAACCCGCTCTGGAGCACACCCCCGTCTCCTCACTTTTATTTACATTAGGATGGCCCTGGTTACAATGGGTATCACTGCTCTAAAGGAAGGGGGGGGAAAACGGCAGCGATACCAAGATATGATAAATAAAATAAAATATGATTATGCATTATTGATCAAGGTCGGACAGTAGGCTGAGTGCGGAGATTACGCTGGAGTTTGAGCACATTCAGTTCATGTTTTGCCAAAATCAGACAGCTCCCGCCTCATAGTCAGATAAGCCTGGCTCCAGCCTTCAGCTGCACAGAAGTGGAAAAGTACTGCACACAGTTTGGAAGCACAAAAGAGATTATTGCAAATACACAAATATCTAACACATGATTAAGACAAATATGGGATAATATACATAATTATTCTAACAGTTAATTTGACAGGGACAGTGTAACATTAAGAGCATCAGTGCAAACGCACCAGAATGAGCCAAAAGGCCGTTTTTCATCCGTTGTCCCTGGACAGATGGTAAAAGTGTCTCCCTAAAAACAATAGTAAAAACAACAGTATAAAAACATTAAACAGTGAGTAATACAAATCTAGAAGAACAGAAAAATAGATAAAACAACTGCTGTTGATAAAAGTGTGCAGATAAAAAGCATAATACAGGCTTTAAGTAAGAAGTCAACAGTTATTACAATATTTGAACATTCGATTAAGACAGAAGACACATTATTCCTATATTTATTTGACAGAAGTGTTTGGTCCTGTGACTCGGGACGTTTTAGTGTTAATTAGAACTGATTAAAAGGCTCCTGTGTCCATGAAGTTATTTTAAAAGCCTTTTGTGTTTGTTTTGATAGGAAAAATGTAGATACCAGTAATCAATAACTGATTTATGAACACAAGACACTCCTGTCATGTATCCCGCCCCCTCCACAGTGCCGCTCCCACTCCCTCTTCGTTCAGATCCTCTCGTTTTCAGACTTGTGTGTTTGTGTTTTCTCTCCAGCGTATTTTCACCCCACGGACTGCTCCAAACTCCTGACCACAGACCAGTACGACCAGCTGCGCGTCTACCGCTCGTCCAACTGGTCCAAACCTCACCGCCTGATCCGGCACCCGCACAGACAGTTCCAGCACCTCACCCCCATCAAGGCGAGTTCTCTGAGGCGCTGGACAATACCGTTTCATCCATGAGTGAGGACGAGCCGGCCTCTGTATCCTGAAGTAAATACAAGTATCCTGAGGTTCTGTTTGTGTTCATAGGCCACGTGGCATCCGACCTACGACATCATCGTGGCGGGGCGTTACCCGGACGGCCGCGTGTTCCCGGGCACCCTCCGGACCGTCGACATCTACGACGCCGACTCCGGAGCGCTGCTGTACCAACTGTACGACCCGTCTGCGCCCGGGATCAAGTCTGTGAGTCTGACGCCGTTTCCTCCTCACACTGGAGCTGGAGTCGTGTTTGTTTCATTCACATGTTTCAGGAACTCTTTATTATTCCTCTGTCTACATCTCCAAACCTCAAAACGCTCCGCTCCACCTCGTGATGTCATGAAGTGGTAGTTTTAACAGCTGCTTTTCCCTTTAGTTCAGTGGAAATCGGCGACCCCAGGACTGAAACGATCCAGATGATTCGAGTGAAGGTGTGTGGAGTTTAAAAACACAGTGGAGCACTTCCTGTATCACATGATGACATCACAAGGTGGAGCAGAGTGTTTTCAGTCTGAGGGTTTGTGTGTTAAACGTGTGTGAATGAAACTAAACAAAACTCCACGCCTGTTTGTGATGAGGATAGTAGTAAAATAGTCTAATATAGGACCTTTAAAGCTGCACTGTGTAACTTTTCTGGTCGGGGGTCTGTCACCCTGCTTGTTTCTATGGAGACGTCACTGCTCTGCCCGGAATGTTCCGCAGTGCGACATTAAACAGCTCCACTTTACATTTATTCAATCACAGGTGGTTTCAGAGCTCAAAAATACCAAGAAAAACAGACGTTCTGACTGTGAGCGGTGTCGCCTCTCCACAGATCTGACCTGGAGCTTGGTCTCATTTGGTCTCCATGGAGATAGAAAGGTTTAAAGCCGTACTGTGGAACATTCCAGACAAAGCAATAACTTGTCCATGGAGAAAAGTGGAGCCTCCAGCAGAAAAGTGGCACAGCTTTAGGTGAAGCCGTTAACGTGTTTATCTGTGGATTTGCAGATCAATAAGTTTAACCCAATGGGAGACGTGATCGCATCTGGAATGGGTGAGTTTTTATCCGGATGTAATTAGACACCAACATGTTTCAACTGAAGTCGATTCTATGAACACGGTTGAATAAACTAAAGTACAGGAGAATTTGCCCGATTTATGCTGCGATTTGCTTCTCCACGAGTTCAGGGAGACGTGACCCGACTGAACGGAAACAGCCGATAAAACAGAGACACAAAATACAAACAGAGAAACAGAGAAAATAATGTTCAGACTTTTATCATTGGTAAATTTAAAGTGCAGCGTCTCATCCACCTTATCCAGAGAATTTGTCCTCCGCAAATAATAACCCCAGTCCACAAACCCGCTCTGTGAATCCAGTTTTCTTGGTTCTTTAACAGTAAAAGTCTGGATAGTTCGTCCCGTGTGTCTGTTTCCATCCACAGCCGCGGATCGAGGTGAAGCTGCAGATCAGTGACTCTACTTCCTGTGGACTTTATCTCCTCTTTTCTGCCTTAAAAATCCTGGATCTGAAGTGTCGCTCCACATTTCACACATAATAATCACACAGTTTGACTTGTGTCTGAAGTGGAAGTGCAGAGTCTGATCTTTAACCCTTCAGAGTCTCAGAGCGAGTGGTTTTACTGCAGACAGGAAACAGCTGAGGCCATCACAGCCTCACAGCTTTAGATCCTGTGCTCCTCACACAGATCTGCTGCATCTGGGAGAGCAAAGATTTAGAGTCTCTAAGATTCTCCTCATGTCTGTGGTGTTTGCGTTTTTGTTGCACATTTAAAAATTATTTAAGACCAAAAAATCCTGTAGTGTGTGAGACCTTAAGACAAACTTTATTGCTCCTCAGGGGAATGATTTGTCGAGTTAAATGTGCTGAACTAAATCGTGATCCTTTTGTGCTCAGGTTCGACGGCGCTGGTTTGGGACCGGAGCGACTCTGGGCTCAGACACAAACACACAGAGACCTCGGCCCCTGGGACCTCGGCCCCTGGGACCTCACCGAGGGCCCAGCGCAGGACTCAGCCACGCTCCAGAGACAGAGCGCCCCCTTGAAGAAATATCGTCCTCTTTCTCCAATCTTAAACTCAAACAAATGCAATCAGAAGGTGTCGCTGTTCAAAACTATAATAGGGGACTCCAATTACTCGACGTCGTAACAAGATCTCCCTAGACGCATTTTAGCGCATACCAGATTGAAGACCAGGATTCGTGAAGTTCAATTCAAGCCAATTTATTCACCTCACAATATTTCTAATACAGCATGCTGGGTTACGAGGTTCCCTGGGAAACAGTCTAAGCGTGGATTCTTCGCAGGGCAAACCGAGTGACCACGGATATTCCTCGAACCCAGCTATTTAAAACATTTCATCATGAATATGCAAATGTTGTAAACGCCTCCTGGTCCGCCTCCGTCCTTCAATCCCAATATATTCCCATTCCGTAATGTCTGCATTTTTATCTGCGTTTTGCTACATCCAGTCACTGGGAGCATTGTACTTGTCGATTTCCCATGAGTCTTATCTGCAACCAAGCACATACTCGCCAGATGAAGGTCAACAGTGTGTGTGTGCTGTCTGCTTTTAATGAGACAGTGATGAAAGAAGCAGAAAAATGTGTGCGAGAAGAGAAAGGATTAACTTCATAAGGCATAAGACATTTGTTACAAACAACTTCATAATTTCAATATTGCGACAGCATATATGGCACACTGAAACAAAGTTAGAACTCTTCAAAACCTCAAGAAAAAACTTTCTCTGGAGGAAACTCAGACCGAAACCAAGAGCAAACGGAGATAAAGTGTGAACGAATCCGGAGTTCTTTCTTTTGCTCCTGACGTGAGTGAACTGGACTAAGACTTAGACAAACTTTATTCATCCACCGAGAAGCCCGGCTCCTCCTCCTCGCCCGGCCTCCTCCTCCTCGCCCGGCCTCCTCCTCCTCGCCCGGCCTCCTCCTCCTCGCCCGGCCTCCTCCTCCTCGCCCGGCCTCCTCCTCTTCGCCCGGCCTCTTCCTCTTCGCTCGACCTCCCCTCCTCGCCCGGCCTCTTCCTCCTCGCCCGGCTCCTCCTCCTCGCCCGGCTTCCTCCTCCTCTGCAGAAAAAATATAGTAGAAAAAAAGAGCAAGTGTGAAATAAGATGTAAATGTGCATCAGAATCAGAATCAGAATCATTTATTAATGGCCACACAACAAGTTGGTGGAATTTGTTTCCAGTACAGCAAGAAATGCTCACATCTTCTGTGTCTGTTGCAGAACAAAACAAATTTACAACACACTTGCACGATACAACACACACAACAGATAAATATCCAGTTATGAACAGGATTGGTTTAGACTCCGAATGGCAACGGGAAAGAAACTATTCTTGAATCTGACAGATTTGGATATGATGGACCTGTAGCGCCTCCCAGAGGGCAGGAGTTTGAACAGATTATTGGCAGGATGTGTGGGGTCTGAGGTGATTCTTCTGGCTCTCTGTGTGATGCGTCTGTGCAGGCCCGGCCCTAACCATTTTGACACCCTAGGCAAGATTTCAGGTGGCGCCCCTTGGATTTAAAAAAAAAAATAAAATACTGCCAGAGTACAGATACTCACAAGAAATCAAACAGTTCATAGTGACGATGTTTTAGACCAGGGGTGGGCAAACCTTTTGGCTCGAGGGCCACCAAGGGTTCTAAAATGTGATGTTCGGGCCGGACCAGGAGCAGATGGATGGAGTGTTCTAGTCTGACTACGTCAACTCAACAAATAAGACGAAAATAACTCACAGGATCCAACAATTTACATGTGACATATTCAAACATCTCAGTTCAACATGTGCACCATATATCAGCCGATGATTTTCCACTTCAAAAATGAACGTTTTTCGTTTCAGAAGTTTTGACTTCCGTTTGATTGTGACACATTTTATAATTCTGTTGACAGTGTTGGGAAGGTTACTTTAAACTGTATTCCCCACAGATTACAGATTACAGACCCCAAAATGTAGTTTGTAATGTAATCCATTAAATTACTTCAATAAGTAACTGGCTTACTTGATATTGTCATGTTTTTTAAAACTACATGAATGTAGCACCCACCTCCTGCAAATTCTTGTTTGGTTTTAGACCTGGTTTTAGTCCTGGTTTAGACCTGGTTTTAGACCTTGATTAGACCTGGTTTAGATCTGGTTTTAGTCCTGGTTTAGACCTGGTTTTAGTCCTGGTTTAGACCTGGTTTTAATCCTGGTTTAGACCTGGTTTTAGTCCTGATTTAATGCTTGTTTACACATGGTGTAGACCTGCTTTAGACCTGGCTTAGTCCTGGTGTTAGTTCTGGTTTAGAGGTGCACAGGAGAATGTGAGGTCCACGCAGCGTCTGCAACAAGACACAGTCCACGCGCGGTGTCCACACTGAACAAGAGGAAATGTGGCGCCGTGCGGAGCAGGTGCAGTGTGTGCGGCACTAGATATATACTTGGCCGCAGTGCTTTATGGGAAGGTTTTCGGACCATGAGTGATGAAGTCGTGTTCAAGATATAGTTCTACCCCCGGGCACTGTACACCAGGCCCATGTGGATAATTTGGTTTTATGTATCACTGTATCTAGAGTGCGCCATCTATTGGGAAACGCCTGACTTGCAGGGAAAATAAAACTAATAAATTTTATTGCAGTTCATTCATGTTTGGCGGCTGGATTAAAAAGGTTAACGGGCTGTATGTGGCCCCCGGGCCGTAGTTTGCCCACCCCTGTTTTAGACAGTGGAGGATTTTATCCCCCATTGCCGATTTTTGCGGTCGGCGCCCCCTAGTGGAGCGGCGCCCTTAGCATTTGCCTATGTTGCCTAATGGGGGGGCCGGCCCTGCGTCTGTGATAAAGTGTGTCTATGGAGGGGAGAGTGTGACCAATGATTTTAGATGATTTGTTTACAATCAAAATAAAATGGAAAAATAAGTAATAAACTATAAAATCTTAGCTGCACCAGTAACGTGGTGATGGGGACAGTGTTTTCTGTTCCATTAGGAGAGTGGTCGGGACTGGGGTTTGTTCATTTGTTATACATATTTTATGTTACTGTACTTTTTTTTTTCAATAAAAGTACTATTTTGGATGTTGTGGGGTTTTTTTTAGAAAGACCTTCCTTCCATCCATCCATCCATCCATCTTCTCCCGCTTAATCCGGCTGGGTCGCGGGGGCAGCGTGCTGCCCAATACTCATAGCACCTGACCCCCCCTATGAACCCCTCTGCAGGTGGTGAGCCCACAGGAGGGTGGACAACATGGTCCTTGATGTTAGATCATAGGGGTAGAAAGACCTTATATTTACTTATTTGTAGAGGGACAGCACATATCAGTGAACTTTTAAAATGGAAATATGTCAAAATTATAACTAAAGTGGCTCATTTCCTCTGCAATAAGCACAAAAGCAAATGTAACACACACACGACAAACAATTACAAGGACAGTTCATTTGAAGTTGACATACTTATTTTAATAAACACGTTACGATAAGTGTGTCATGTCTCACACTCCATTCTGTGTGTGTTTTATCTGTTTCCAGGTCAAAGCTCTTGTAGACTAATGATTCTTTGGTGATATGAGGTTTTAATAAACTCCAAAATGGCCCATCTTAAACCCTCTCGTAGGAGGGTCCTTGGCTCCAGAGTGAGAGACCCACAGCTCTAGGGCCCACAGACTAAACACAGCCTCTGAGGGCCTCTCTCTCTCTCTCTCTCTCTCTCTGCTCTGAATACTTTTGTGTTCAGAACAGAGACCACAAAACACGTCCCTGTTTCCCCGGGACAGTCCCGGTCCTGAGCCCTGTGTCCTCTGTCCCAGCAGATTTGTCCCAGTTTTATACAAGAAATGTCCAAGTGTCACTATTTTCGACCAAACTGATCCCTGACAACAGTAAAAAGAGGCATAAACTGTCATTTGTTTGGGTAAAATTACAGAAAAGCTGGTTAAAAATGACCAAAACCCAAAGAAAATGTGACTTTACTGACTCAGATCAGAGCCGAGTGCAGAACAGTTTCCCTTAATTTCCCACTTGTTTCACAACATAAACTCTTCCCAGTCTGAGCAGCATCAGATTTACTGATTTTTTATAAAGACATATTCATATGCAGAATTGGCTGATTTTTTTATAAAGACATATTCATATCATGCAGAATTGGCTGATTTTTTTATAAAGACATATTCATATCATGCAGAATTGGCTGATTTTTTATAAAGACATTCATATGATGCAGAATTGAGTTGAGCATTTTGGCTCCACAGTATTTTCTGATCCATTCCGCCTGCAGTACCGGTCCCCGCCGCAGGGGGGCGGTGTCTCCATGAGGAGTCCGTCCTTAGAAGAAAAAAAAAAGTTTGTTTTCTTCCGGTCTGGTCCAGCTGCTCTAAATGCGTTCGTGGTGAAAGGTAATGACACATGTGCGGCTCATCTGTGTGCAGGGCATCCGACTTAAACATGATGCGAGTGTTTCCGAGTGTCTGTCCCGTGTCCCGTGTGTGTCCCCGGGGCTGGGCTCACAGAGGGACGGGGCTAAGCTAACAGGGTCCCCGGGCCTGAGCACATCTGCCCTGCTGCTCCTCTGTGCATCCGCTTCATCTGCGCACAGACCAGATTCTCCAGACTCTAAACCGGGACACGCCCGGGTTTGGATGTTTGGTGTAAATAAAAGAGCGTGTAAGACTGTGCATTCTCTGGCATAGTCCTGCTTTAGTCTTCGTTTAGTCCTAGTTTTGATCAGATTGGTCAAAAATCGGGACACTGGGACATTTCTTGTATAAAACTGGAGCAAATCAGTGGTTTTGTATAAATCTGCTGGGACGGGGACACAGGGCTCAGGTCTGGGACTGTCCTGGGGAGATGGGGACATATGGACACCCTGACACTCCATTCAATCTGATGCTTTCAGATTCCACTGCATGAAAGAAACATGTAAATATGAGGCTATTATTTTGTGCTGAGTAAAGCCTCATCAGACCTCGAGCCCCGGGTCTGTGTCAGTCTCACAGCTCTGGGACACGCTTGTTTAAACTGTTGTGTTAATTCTGGACTGAGACATCACTGATAGTGAATAAATAGAGTGAAGACCACCTGAAAATGTAGAAAATGTTGTTGGCTGTGGTGCGATTTAGACAGAAGGATTCAGGGAATAACTGTAATAAGTTCTGATCGTTCATAACACGCAGAGATCAGAAAAATAACAGCTGCCAAGAAATACAACCCTGAACACCAGTACTGCATACAGATTTCTGTTCCAGACAAAAAAGTCTTATTATGTCTGTAAATTTTAATTAATCTTTTATAAATCATGCAGCATCGGTGCAAAAGTGATCATCTCCTTTAGTAGATTATTCCAGGACAGAAATGCTCCAGATGATACTAGTGAAGATGTGTGGAAATAAAAAACACAGCTCCAGGTTTGTTTGTGAGGAAACGACACGAGAACGTGGCTTAAACTCTCCAGAGTCCGTTTGACTTCATCCAGATGTTTGACTAACTGCCCCGTTTCTCTGCAGAGATGGAGTCCATAGAGGACGGGGGCCTCGGTGTGGGGGGCTCTGTGGGAGAGGAGAACTACTTCCTGGGCTACACCTTCACAGACCGCTCCCACTCCAGCCGCGTGGTGAAGAACATCATGGACCTGTGCCTGGAGGACGGCCTGTTCGCGGACGTCACCATTGTGGTGGACGGGAAACAGTTCCACCTGCACCGCCTCGTCCTGTCGGCCCAGAGTAGCTTCTTCAGGTCCATGTTCACGTCCAACCTCCGAGAGTCGCACGACCGCACCATCGAGCTGAAGGACGTGAGCTCCTCCGTGTTCCAGCTGCTCGTGGACTACATCTACCACGGCACCATCAGGCTGAGGGTGGAGGACCTCCAGGACACGTATGAGATGGCCGACATGTACCAGCTCACGGCGCTGTTTGAGGAGTGCTCCCGCTTCCTGTCCAGGACCGTGGAAGTCAAGAACTGTCTCCAGGTTTGTGTCTGTGCTGCTCTGAGCTCAGGAGGTTCTAGAGCTGCAGATTAATCACAGTCAAATAAACATCACTAATTAGATGGTCACATTTAGAGAACTGCAAACACTGGTATCATTTAAAGTGTGTAACTTTCTGGAGATGGCACAGCACCTGCATGAGTCCATAGCGGACGAGGAGGTAAGAGTCAGGTTTGTGGAGATGCGAGCGTACTCACAGTGAGTGTAGTTTTCCAGTATGATTATAAAACAGAAATAACTTGTTTTTCTCCTTTCAGCCGTTCCTCCAGACTCGTCTTTCCACTCGTCCTGATTAAAGTGTTTGTGCTCAGGTGATGTGGCTCGCCGACCGTCACAGTGACCAGGAGCTTTACACTGCAGCCAAACACTGCGCCAAGATCCACCTGGTCCAACTGCACCAGACGGAGGAGTTCGCTAACCTGCCCTTCTGCCTCCTCCTGGACATTATCAAAGGTAAAGAAACGGCACCTCCGCTTCACCTCTTTCATTTAACACATAAAAGGCCCGAAAAAGATTATTGTTATTGAGGTTCAGGATCCTGCAGCTTTTATCACTGATGAAACACTTCCTGTGTCCAGACGGAGTCCCCAGCTCCCAGAATCCCACAGTGGCCATCGAGTCCTGGATTAACCACAACAAAGTGGAGAGAGAGGAGTTCTCCTCTGTTCTGAGAGAGAACCTGAAGGTAAAATCACATCTGTGTTCAGGTTCAGTGTGTCTATAGATTATATTTATAGGTATATATAGTTATATCAATGAGGTTTATGTGACTCAGACTCCGTTCCTCTTCAGGAGATCAGTGTGTGTATGTGTATATAGGTGTGTATAGGTTATATAGGTGTATATAGTCATGTAGATCCGGTTTACTGACCCAGCCTCTGTTCCTCTTCAGTATATATACAGTCGTGTGAAAAAGTTTGGGCCCTGATCATTTTCAAGATTTTCCTTTATAAATCATTGGTTGTTCGGATCAGCAATTTCAGTTAAATATATCATATAGCAGAAAAACACAGTGATATTTGAGAAGTGAAATGAAGTTTATAGGATTTACAGAAAGTGCAATAATTACTTAAACAAAAGTAGGGATGTGCATAAATGTGGACACCTCAACAGAAAAATTACATCAGTATTTAGTAGATCCTCCTTTTGCAGAAATAACAGCCTCTCAACGCTTCCTATAGTTTCCAGTGAGGGTCTGGATTCTGGTTGAAGGTATTTTTGACCATTCTTCTTTACAAAACATCTCCAGTTCAGTCAAGTTTGATGGAGCCTGAGCATGGACAGCCCGCTTTAACTCACACCACAGATTTTCAGTAATATTCAGGTCTGGGGACTGAGACGGCCATTCCAGAACATTGTACTTGTTCCTCTGCATGAACTGCCTTAGGAGAATCTGAGCAGTGTTTAGGGTCGTTGTCTTGTGGAAGTATCCAGCCCTGGTGCAACTTCAACTTTGTCACTGATTCTTGAACATTGTTCACAAGAATCTGCTGATAGTGACTGGAATCCATGCGACCTTCAACTTTAACAAGATTTCCAGTCCCTGCACTGGCCACAGGCCCACAGCCTGATGGGATCAGCACCACATTTTACTGTAGGCAGCAAGTGTTTGTCTTGGAATGCTGTGCTCTTCTTTCACCCTGCACACCGCCCCTTGTTATGTCCAAATAACTCAGTTTTAGTTTCATCAGTCCACAGCACCTTATTCCAAAATGAAGCTGGTTTGTCCAAATGTGCTTTAGCAGAGCTCAAGAGACTCTGTTTGTGACATGTGTGCAGAAAAGGCTCCATTGCATTACTCTCCCGTACAGCATCTGCTTGTGCAAAGTGCTGAATAGTTCATCGATGCACTGTGACACCATCTGCAGCAGGATCATGTTGTTCGTGTGTGGAGCTGGTCTGTGGGGTGAGTTTGACTGTTCTCAGCATCCTTCACCTCTGCTTATCTGAGGTTTTTCTTGGCCTGCCACTCCGGGCCTGAACTAGAACTGTGCCTGTGGTCTTCCACAGTCTTTTCCTCACTATGTTCCTCACAGTGGAAACTGACAGCTGACAGTTTTGAGCTTTTTGTATCCTTCCCCTAAACCATGAAGTTGAACAATCTCTGTTTTCAGGTCATTTGATAGTTGTTTTGAGGCTCCCATGTTGCCACTCTTCAGAGAAGATGCAAAGAGGAGAACAACTTGCACCTGGCCCCTTAAATACACTTTCTCATCATCAGCTTCACCTGTGTCTGTAGGCCAAGGGTCAGTGAGCTGAACAAACTAATTTTGTGTTCCAATAATTAGTGCTAAAGGTATTAAAATCAACAAAACAACAAGGGTGCCCTAATTTATGCACATCCCTACTTTTGTTTAAGTAATTATTGCACTTTCTGTAAATCCTATAAACTTCATTTCACTGTGTTTTTCTGCTATATGATATATTTAACTGAAACTGCTGATCCGAACAACCAATGATTTATAAAGGAACATCTTGAAAATGATCAGGGCCCAAACTTTTTCACATGACTGTATATGTGTATAGATTATAGGTATATATAAGTGTACAGATCCAGTTTATTTGACCCAGCCTCTGTTTGTCTTCAGGAGATCGGGGAGAACGTGCATATTTACCTCATCGGTAAAGAGGAGACCCGGACCCACTCTCTGGCCGTGTCTCTTCACTGTGACGAGGACGATGCCATCAGCGTGAGCGGGCAGAACAGCCTGTGCCACCAGATCACGGCGGCCTGCAAACACGGAGCCGACCTGTACGTGGTGGGCGGCTCCATCCCCCGGCGCATGTGGAAGTGTAACATGCACACGATGGACTGGGAGCGCTGCGCCCCTCTGCCCAGAGACCGGCTGCACCACACCATGGTGTCTGTGCAGAGCCACGACGTCATCTATTCTCTGGGAGGGAAGACGCTGCAGGACACGCTGTCCAACGCCGTCATCTACTACACGGTCAAAGACAACATGTGGACAGAGACCAGCTCCCTGGACACCGCCGTGTCCGGCTCCGCCGGGGTCAACCTGGGAGGAACCATCTACTTGCTGGGAGGAGAGGAGAACGACATGGACTTTTTCACCAAACCCTCTCGTCTGATCCAGTGCTTCGACACGGCGGCTCAGAAGTGTCACATTAAACCGTACATGCTCCCGTTCGCGGGCTGCATGCACGCCGCCGTGCACATGGACGTGATCTTCATCGTGGCGGAGGGGGACTCTCTGGTGTGTTATAACCCGCTCTTAGAGAGCTTTACCCGCCTGCGTTTCCCTGAGGTGTGGAGCTGCGTGCCCTCGCTGTGGAAGGTGGCCAGCTGTAACGGCTGCATATACGTGTTCAGAGACAAGTGTAAGAAAGGAGACGCCAACACGCTCAAGTTTAACCCCGCCACCTCCGTCGTCACCGTCATCAGAGGAATCAAAATCCTGCTCACAAACTGGCAGTTCGTCCTGGCATAAAGGCCCTCTGTGACGGACAGGCGGGTCACATGACACAGGGACGTGTTTACTCAGCTGGTGCCCCCCCCGGATCCTCCTCCCCGGACCCCCACACACACCGTAGCCCCTCTGGAAAGCTTCTCAGTTTTAGTTAATTAACTTTCAGCCTTATCTTTGGTATATTCTATATATTGGTACTTTGTCGTTCTGCTAACCTGGTGTGACCCGTTTGACACAAACATGATGTTCTTTTGCTTCTTCTCAAAGGTTTTGACTGTGAATAAACAGAGGCATAAATCATGAGCTCACATCCATCTGTTTGTTTCCTGTTTGTGTTTGAGTTTTCAGAGTTTGTGGTGTCACAGTTGTGCAGTTTAATGATGCTCGTGTTTATCTGAAGGCCTTGTTCACAGTTGTGTGTTTGTGAGTTCCTCTGGTGAACGGTGCCCTTGGTGCAGTAAGAGGAGCTGAAGGAGAGAGAGCCTCTGATCTGATGTGAAGGAGCTCGGAGCTGAAACTTAAGCCAAAGACCATGTCAGACTGTGAGAACTATTCTGAGCCCGGTGAAGCCAGAGGAGGAGGAGGAGGTGAGTGAGGGGGGGACCTCCACAACCGTATGAGCTGTAGATGTGTGCAGGAGCTGTGGGTGTGTGCAGGAGCTGTGGGTGTGTGCAGGAGCTGTGGGTGTGTGCAGGAGCTGTGGGTGTCTGCAGGAGCTGTGGGTGTGTGCAGGAGCTGTGGGTGTGTGCAGGAGCTGTGGGTGTGTGCAGGAGCTGTGGGTGTCTGCAGGAGCTGTGGGTGTGTGCAGGAGCTGTGGGTGTCTGCAGGAGCTGTGGGTGTCTGCAGGAGCTGTGGGTGTGTGCAGGAGCTGTGGGTGTCTGCAGGAGCTGTGGGTGTCTGCAGGAGCTGTGGGTGTCTGCAGGAGCTGTGGGTGTCTGCAGGAGCTGTGGGTGTGTGCAGGAGCTGTGGGTGTCTGCAGGAGCCAGTCAGCACATGGTTAATTATAATTATTTGTACGCGACACTTCCGCATGGTGCCCGTGAGCGCAGAGCTTCAGTCACCAGGGGAGCGGGGCGTTTGTGGGAGTTTGTGGTGGTCGGTGGCCAGGCTGTAGTGACCTTGGTGGAGCTGCTGAGGGAAGGACAGAATTCCAAAAGGGACACATGGTCTGGAGTGACAGCAGCAGGAGGAGGGCCGGGGGGAGGGGGCCGGGGGGAGAATTCCTTTGACTGGGGTGTGGATATTCTGCATCTACTCTAGCATAGCACAGCTAACAGTTTGCTGGAAAACGGTTTCTTTGGCGTTTTTGCAGAGGAGATTAGAGTTTATCTGTGGACAGTTGGTGGACGGACTTTGCAGCAGGATTAAAGGTGAGATCTTTCCTTCAGGAGCTCCGTGTTCTCCTGGATCATGAGGAGAATGGGCACTGATCAGTTTTCCTCTGGGTCTTCGCTCTGGAGCTGAGGAGCAGAGGAGCTCGGCCTTCGGAGGACTGAAGCTCACCGCGCATGGTCAGGATCTGCTGTCCTGCCGCTCTGGGACGTGCATGGCCTAAACAAATGATCACTTTTATGAAGAAGCTGGCAGCAGAGATGGGCCAGGACCAAACCAAACAGCAGATTGAGAAGGGCCTGAAGCTGTACCAGACCAACCAGACCGACCGGGCGCTGCAGACCTGGATCCGAGTCCTGCAGAAGACCTCCGATCCTGGGGGAAAGTTCAGGGTGCTGGGCTGTCTGATCACAGCTCACTCTGAGATGGGCAAATACAAGGACATGCTGATGGTAAGAGTCAACACTCAGGAGTGTAAAACAGAGATATAGACCTCAGATTTCACTGTTCTCTGCCCTGTTCTGATGTTGTTTCATCATCACATACGGACCTGGAGTTGTGTTTGTTTCATTCACACATGTTTAACACACAAACCTGCACATTTAGCACGAGTTCTTCTCTCAGACAGACAAAAGGAAGTGCTCCACTGTGTTTTAAAACTCCACACACCTTCACTAGAGTCATTTGGACAATGTGAAACTCTGGGATTTCCAATTTCCAGCCTGTGCACGTGAAAACTACAGCTTCATGACATCACAGGGTGGAACAGAGCATTTGCAGATGTAACAGACGAATAATAAAGAGTTCCTCAAACGTGTGAATGAAACAAACACGACTCCAGCTCCGATTGTGACGAGGAAACAGAACATGTTTTAAAGCTCACAGGAGACAGTTTAGTGTAGTTTAGAGCCTTTAATAATACGTGTGTTAAAACAGTGAATACGTGTATTTAAAACGGGCTTTTCCGGCCCCGTGTTTGAGTTGATCTCCTGTGAAATGGCCGTTTGCCTGTTCTCCTGGAGGTGGATTAATCTGAGGCATTCGTGTGATGCGGAGTAAATGGGTCCCTGTAACCTGAGCGCACGGAGGGATCTTGTTGACATAATCATCTTTACTCCAGCAGCGGCTCAGGCTCTCATAAACTGCCCCGGCAGAGCAGAGCAGACGCACAAATGTGAACGGCACTTCACCTTTTTATGCTCTCAGTTTAAGAGATTCACAGTGAAAAGATATCGCACTGTTAGTGTTATTTAAAGCCCTGTTCAATGTCAAATGTGTTTCTGTTCTGTTGATTGTTTGCGGTGACATCATGCTGACATTATGTTCTACATGTGTGTCTATGGTGGAATGTTCAGTCGTTACCCTGGCGATACAGCGCACACATGAGCAAACACCGACGCAAACGTTTAAAGATAACGTAGGAAAAAACGGAAAAATACAATCATGGATTTACTTCCTTATGTATTGAAACACATGTTCATGGTCCTGTTCAGGAGTTTGATTTTAGACTAAAAGGTGCGAATGAAAAACTGACTGTGATGTTATTCAGAGGTTTAACAGCACAGATCAGATCACCTAAGTCAGTTCCTTCTGATCAGATGTGTTCAAATGAAGCTCAGATTAAAGTCTAACTTGGGCCACAGCTTCAGACAGAGCGGTGCTTTCACTCTCGTTCAGGGCGACTGGACTCTCCTACGAATTTACATTTCTTTTGCTTCGTCACACAGAGGCGACATAACAGCTGACGAAACACTCCTCCTGTTGTGGACAGAGCCAAATATGCACCAGTAAACTCTTGTATAATTAAAATTAAATCATCGTAGTGAGTAGAGTGACCACACGCCTGTTTACTATGTTTACTCGAGACAGATTTATACAAAACCACTGATTTGTCCCAGTTTTATACAAGAAATGTCCCAGTGGCCCTATTTTTGATCAGTCTGATCTAAACTGAGACTAAACCAGGACTACATCAGGACTAAAACAGGGCTAAACCAGGACTATCACAATTCCTGACTAATCTGGTCCTGCCAACAGTAAAGAGGAGCATAAATTGTCATTTGTTTTGCCAAAATACAGAAATCCGTGTTTGTGAATGAGCATAAAGCAAAAAAAAGGCCCTCATTTCCCAAACTAAAAGGTCCAAATTCACTGTTCACTGCTCTGTTCTGATGCCGTTTCCTCCTCACAGACAGACGTGGAGTTGTGTTTCGTTTCATTCACATGTTTAACTCACCTTCACTAGAATCACTTGGATCATTTCAGACCTGGATTCTGAAGGTCAAAGGAGCTGTTCAATTGAAAACGACAAAACACAAACTCCAGGTGTGTTTTTGAGGAGGTAATGACATAATATCACCGCTTAAAGTTCAGGAAATTCTGTTTAGTGAAATATCGGACTTTTGACAACAGCTTCACTACGGAAAATAATTTGTTCCAGTAGATTTTGAATTTTAAATCCCGCTGAATTCTGAAAAGAAATATGTTTGAAGTTGCTGAAATCTTAAGTGTACTTTTTTCCCCCAATATGTTTCAAATTCAAATTCCATCTTTTAAATATTCAATATTTTCAAGCTCAAAATTCAGAGTGAGAAATTTGCAGTGTAAAATTTCACAGCAAAGATCTGCAATGCCGAGGCACAACAACTGATATCTGTGCTGATGCTGAATATTTTTTTAATATTGAATTTTAAGTACTTGAAATTCCAAAATAAATAATATAAAGCGAGAAATTCAACGGTGTTTAAAATTCTTAATCTGACGAAACAAATGATCTTTCATACTTTACCTCAGCAGCATTTGTGCTTTTGTTTTCCCATCACAAATAAGTGTTTTCTGCAGACGGGGTTCATGTTACTGCGCCAGTAAAAACATGAGGTTTGGAGCAGAGTTTGGACTTTAGAGGAAGAAACGACAGTATTTACAGCATTAAATGACACTGGGGACGAGTCCATGAAATCAACAAAACTAAAAGTGGACATTGGTAAATCAGCCCCATCCCAAAGTCTCCAAAGCTCCTGCACAGGATTAGAATAACACAAATGCACTTTGCTTTACACCTGACGCCATCCACATTCCCTGAGGGTGTGATGCTAACTGTAGGCACTGCTCTGTCTCAGGCTTTATTAGACTTGAACTTCATTTTGACACAGTCTGACCATAAAGAACTGATTTATCTGAACTCCAGCAGGTGAGAGGATCTGAGCTGTGGAACACGTCCCTTAGTTTTTCACTCTCACCTTTTAGAATCAAATCAAACTCCTGAACAGGACCATGAACATGCTCTTTAAATAGATGTGTTTTCTCTGGAGTGTTTCCTCCTAGAAATACATAGAAGTGTTCTTCTGAGCCTATGCAGCGTGTTCCAACAGAACGGCGGCCATGTTGGGACTGGACACTTGAGTAGGGTGGCCAGAATTTCCAAATAAAAAACTGGGACATCCCCGGTTTGTGGTGGTTGGTTATAATAAAATTGTGAAACGAGTGCGTAATTTAGGAAAACTGTTCTACACTCAGCTCTAATGTGAGTCAGTATGGTCACATTTTCCTTGTGTTTTTGTCATTTTTAAGACGCTTTTCTGTATTTTACCCAAACAAATGTCAGTTTCTGTCTCTCTTTACTGTTGGCAGGAACAGATTGGTCATAAATAGGGACACTGGGACATTTCTTGCATAAATCTGGGGCGAATCAGTGGTTTTGTATAAATCTGCAGGGACACAGGGCTCAGAACTGGGGCTTTTCTACCATAAGAATCACTCCACCAAAAGTCACGTTTTACTTTTCCACAGATTTTGTACCAATCCACACACTGTGGATATGTTTTATTCAAAAGAGCTGGTTTGGGTTTTTTATGTTCCTTTTTGTATTTTTTCTTCCTTAAAACCTTTGGCAGTGTTTGCTAATGCTAAGTCTCATCTTCTGCCCTGTGTCCCTGTGGTCCTCAGTACGCCCTGGAGCAGATCGACACGGCTCGAGAGATGGAGGACCCAGACTACCTGACGGAGGGCTACCTGAACCTGGCCCGCAGCAACGAGAAGCTGTGCGAGTTCCAGAAGACGGTGTCGTACTGTAAGACGTGTCTGAACATGCAGGGCACCACGGTCAGCCTGCAGCTCAACGGGCAGGTCTGTCTGAGCATGGGCAACGCTTTCCTGGGACTCAGCGTGTTTCAGAAGGCCCTGGAGAGCTACGAGAAGGCGCTACGCTACGCCCACAACAACGACGACAAGATGCTGGAGTGTAGAGTCTGCTGCAGCCTGGGGAACATCTACATACACCTCAAGGTAAGACTCTGGAGACTCTGCAGACTCTGTAAACTTTAGACTGTAGACCGTAGACTTTGTAGACTCTGTAAACTTTAGACTGTAGACCGTAGACTTTGTAGACTCTGTAAACTAGGCAGACCATAGACTGTAGATTGCAGACTCTGTAGACCATAGACTTTAGACTGTAGATTGCAGACTCTGTAGACCGTAGACTTTAGACTGTAGATTGCAGACTCTGTAGACCATAGACTTTAGACTGTAGACCGTAGACTTTGTAGACTCTGTAAACTAGGCAGACCATAGACTGTAGATTGCAGACTCTGTAGACCATAGACTTTAGACTGTAGACCTGAGACTTATTGTCCTCAAAGGGGAAGTCTTTTTCACAAACACGGAGCTCATGATTTTGTGTAGTGGGTGAGTCCGGTTCTGTGGAGAGTGGGTGTGGAGTCAGGTTGGGTGTGGGGAGTCCTGTGATGTTAGCAGCTGTGTGTGTGTGTGTGTGTGTTACCTGTGTGAGTTTAGATCTCTTTTTAACAGTGTAAGGTCAGAGAAACCAGCCCCAGTTTTAGAGCTAAAGTTCTCTTAATTTTTCCCATTGACTTTCTGAAAAAAAAAAAAGTTTGCAAATTCAGGGCTATTCAGATCTGTGGTAAATAATGGCAATAATGTCATTTTATTTAAAATCTTTCTGAAACTTTATCACCCACTAAATTATTAAAACATTTCACAGAATCTTGCATTTTAAATGTGCTTTTTGAACTTTAAGGTCCTGTATTATGCAAAATTGAGTCTTTAGAGCTGTAAACCATGTTCTAACTCTGCTTCCTCGTCACAAACAGAGCTGGAGTTGTGTCTGTTTCATTCACACGTCTAAGTGACCCTATTATTCGTCTGTCTCCAAAGCTCAAAATGCTCTGTTCCACCTTGTGATGTCATGAAGCGTTTTTTTTTTTTTTGTTTTTTTTAAGTACCACCTCCTTTTACCTTGGAAATTGGAGTCTAAAAACACAGTGGATCACTTCCTGTGTCACCACATGGCATCACCAGGTTTTCCATTGGAGCCTGAATCTGCAGGTTTGTGTGTTAAACATGTGAATGAAACAAAACACAGCAGCAGGTCTGTTTGCAGAGGGATATGGACCCTCTGCACTCTTAAATATTTATCCTATACCTGAGAACAATATCATCAGTACAGTTTTATTCATGCGGTGGTGTAGCCGTTTGTGCTTCAGCCCCACAGTGAGAAGGTCCTGGGTTCATCTCCCAGATGACGTAGGACCATTATGTGTAGAGTTTGCATGTCCTGCACAGGTTTGAAGTCAGGACTCTTAACCTTAACTTTCTTGACCTTCATTTAACTCATGGTTAAATAAAGGTCAATAAGAGTCGGAACTATAGGTTTAGGGTCTCAGTATTTATCGAGGGTATTATTTCTTTGCAATAATATCAGATTTAAGGTGTAGAGGGGAGAATACATCACTTCTATGGTTAATTTTGGGTTCATTCTGCTGTTTGTCTGCAGCAGCTTCAGACTTTTGTTGATGTCGTTTTATCTGTTTTTGTGTCATAAAGTAGTTCCAGTATTATCGTTTATGGCAGTATTTCCCTGTACACGTATATCGTGCTTCTAAATGTGTTATAGAGACAGCCCTGTGTTAAAGATCCTCCTGTATGGATCCACTGCTGTGAGTTAGAGAGAGACTTTATTGATTTATCAGGAACATGTCTGGATAATGTGTGAAAAACCCTCTGTCCTCTGTGTTCTTCTGACGATTGAGTTTAAATAGACACATGATTTTCTGGCTCTGTTCACATGCACCATAATCCGATTATCATCAGATTTCTACACATTTAAGATGATTTACATCACATAAAGCACAAAGTCTGCTGTGATTCAGAGAGAATGAATCTTCTGACAACTGAAAAGATTTTAGAAATGATCAGAATGTGCAGGTGACTTCAGCCACTGATGCAGAGAGCTCAGACCTGGAGGAGTGCTGTTCCCCTCCTGGGTTGTGATCCTGGGTTATGGTTGTGGACTCGGTCTTGGACTCAATCCTGTTTTGCGGGCCTGGACTCGGCCCTGTTTTGCGGGCCTGGAGGAGGTCCTGTTTTGCGGGCCTGGACTCGGTCCTGTTTTGCGGGCCTGGACTGGGTCCTGTTTTGCGGGCCTGGACTCAATCCTGTTTTGCGGGCCTGGACTCGGCCCTGTTTTGCGGGCCTGGAGGAGGTCCTGTTTTGCGGGCCAGGAGGAGGTGGAGCTCTCAGACACTATGTGAGCGATGCGCTGAGGCTGGAGCCCTCGTCTGATCGGGCCTCTCAGATGGTTTTATTGGCTGGTATGTGTGTGATGTATGTGATCCACAGGATAGAATGAATAACAGTATTAAGTGTAAGAGGATGGAGCTGCTGGGAAGAGCTTTTATCCAATTACTCCTGGTGCTTACAGCAGCTTCTGTGTTCTGAGGTGAATGAAGTAACATCGTACAGATGTGCATTTGTTTGTTTGAGATTCTCCTGTCAGTGAGAACTTCTGTTATGGTGCTGTCATCAGTCAGCTTTATATTATGTTTTATATCATTTGAACTGAACCAGTGCAAGAATTTAACCCTAGTATGTTTTATTTATGACTTCCCGAGCAGTGTGAGTCTGTATGTGTGACCTGACAACAAAAATGTCCATGATCCCCAACAGTATTGGCCAGTCAGAGGGATTGGGTTTGTATCCACTGAAGTAAAAGACTCACCGACTGTAGTTGGCCCAGAAACAGTTCTTATTTACACAAAGTTGTTCTGTAGTTAATAACAGCTACGGCACATTTGGAGCAGGTCTGTCTTTTTGTTTTAAGGATAAATGCTGTTTTCAGGCTCTTGTATTTGTTGATATCGGGGATCAGCAGATACTTTTAGCATTTAGTGGTCAGCGCTCAATAAACAACATTACATGTACTAATATGCCACTCGGGAATTTCACAGATGAATTTCAAAAATGGAAAATATGTCTCATATTTCTTCTATTCTTAGTCATTCCTAAAGCTCAGCGTGTGGCCTGTGGTCTGATCTCTTTGCTCTGCTCTGGTGTGTGCAGGACTATGAGAAGGCCCTGTTTTTCCCCTGTAAAGCAGCTGAACTGGTCAACGACTACGGCAAAGGCTGGAGTCTTAAGTACCGCGCCATGAGCCAGTACCACATGTCTGTGGCCTACAGGAAACTGGAGCGCCTGCCCGACGCCATGGAGTGCTGTGAGGTATGTGAGATCGGCCGTCGGCCCAGTGTCCTTCCTCTGAATCTTACATAAGACCTGTAAATAAGAGCTCCTCACATTATTAGACCTGCTCAGTGCAGCCTGTGGACAGCTGCAGCTACAGCTGTTCTGGACCAGGAAAACTTAAAACCTCTTTATTAACACTCGGGGCATATTTCTGTCCGCTCTAAGTTTCAGACGGCTTTGGCACGAGGCTGGTCTGAGTGTGGTGATTCAGAATGAAGCCGGATGCATTTCCCATTTGTGAAACCTGAGCCTCCATACAACATTCACACAACACGACTGTGTCCTGGAGCCACAGTCTGTAGCTGCCTTAGACTGGCTCCTGTTAGCCTGTCTGTGCCCGTAGCTATGTCCCTGTAACCTCTGTAGTCCTGTAACCTCTGTAGTCCTGTAACCTCTGTAGTCCTGTAACCTCTGTAGTCCTGTAACCTCTGTAGTCCTGTGGTCTCTGCAGTTCTGTAATCTCTGTAGTCCTGTAACCTCTGTAGTCTCTGTAGTCCTGTGGCCTCTGTGGTCCTGTGGCCTCTGTAGTCCTGTAGTCTCTGTAGTCCTGTGGTCTCTGTAGTCCTGTAGCCTCTGTAGTCCTGTAGTCTTTGTAGTCCTGTAGCCTCTGTAGTCCTGTAACCTCTGTAGTCTCTGTAGTCCTGTAGTCTCTGTAGTCCTGTAACCTCTGTAGTCCTGTAACCTCTGTAGTCCTGTAACCTCTGTAGTCCTGTAATCTCTGTAGTCCTGTAACCTCTGTAGTCCTGTGGTCTCTGTAGTCCTGTAGCCTCTGCAGTCTCTGTAGTCCTGTAGTCTCTGTAGTCCTGTAACCTCTGTAGTCCTGTAACCTCTGTAGTCCTGTAACCTCTGTAGTCTCTGTAGTCCTGTAATCTCTGTAGTCCTGTAACCTCTGTAGTCTCTGTAGGCCTGTAACTTCTGTAGTCCTGTAGTCTCTGTAGTCCTGTAACCTCTGTAGTCCTGTAACCTCTGTAGTCCTGTAACCTCTGTAGTCCTGTAACCTCTGTAGTCCTGTAACCTCTGTAGTCCTGTAACCTCTGTAGTCCTGTAACCTCTGTAGTCCTGTAACCTCTGTAGTCCTGTAACCTCTGTAGTCCTGTAGTCTCTGTAGTCCTGTAACCTCTGTAGTCCTGTAACCTCTGTAGTCCTGTAACCTCTGTAGTCCTGTAGCCTCTGTAGTCCTGTAGCCTCTGTAGTCCTCTAGCCTCTGTAGTCCTCTAGCCTCTGTAGTCTCGGCAGTCTCTGCAGTCTCTGTAGTCTCTGTAGTCCTGTGGCCTCTGTAGTCCATTAGTCTCTGTAGTCCTGTAGTCTCTGTAGTCCTGTGGCCTCTGTAGTCTCTGTAGTCCTGTAGTCTCTGTAGTCCTGTAGTCTCTGTAGTCCTGTAACCTCTGTAGTCCTGTAACCTCTGTAGTCCTGTAACCTCTGTAGTCCTGTAACCTCTGTAGTCCTGTAACCTCTGTAGTCCTGTAACCTCTGTAGTCCTGTAGTCTCTGTAGTCCTGTAACCTCTGTAGTCCTGTAGTCTCTGTAGTCCTGTAGTCCTGTAGTCTCTGTAGTCCTGTAGCCTCTGTAGTCCTGTAGTCTCTGTAGTCCTGTGGTCTCTGTAGTCCTGTAACCTCTGTAGTCCTGTAGCCTCTGTAGTCTCTGTAGTCCTGTAGCCTCTGTAGTCTCTGTAGTCTCTGTAGTCCTGTAGTCTCTGTAGTCCTATAGTCTCTGTAGTTCTGTAGCCTCTGTAGTCCTGTAGCCTCTGTAGTCCTGTAGTCTCTGTAGTCTCTGTAGTCCTGTGGCCTCTGTAGTCCATTAGTCTCTGTAGTCCTGTAGTCTCTGTAGTCCTGTGGCCTCTGTAGTCTCTGTAGTCCTGTAGTCTCTGTAGTCCCTGTAGTCCTGTAGTCTCTGTAGTCCTGTAGTCCTGTAGTCTCTGTAGTCTCTGTAGTCCCTGTAGTCCTGTAGTCTCTGTAGTCTCTGTAGTCCTGTAGTCTCTGTAGTCCTGTAGTCTCTGTAGTCCTGTAGTCCTGTAGTCTCTGTAGTCCTGTAGTCCTGTAGTCTCTGTAGTCCTGTGGCCTCTGTAGTCTCTGTAGTCCTGTAGTCTCTGTAGTCCCTGTAGTCCTGTGGCCTCTGTAGTCCCTGTAGTCCCTGTAGTCTCTGTAGTCTCTGTAGTCCTGTAGTCCCTGTAGTCCTGTAGTCTCTGTAGCCTCTGTAGTCCCTGTAGTCCTGTAGTCTCTGTAGTCCTGTGGCCTCTGTAGTCTCTGTAGTCCTGTGGCCTCTGTAGTCCCTGTAGTCTCTGTAGTCCTGTGGCCTCTGTAGTCTCTGTAGTCCTGTAGCCTCTGTAGTCTCTGTAGTCCTGTAGCCTCTGTGGTCCTGTAGCCTTTATCGAGTGACTGAGGCGCTCTCTGTTTGTTTTCAGGAGTCTATGAAGATCGCGCTGCAGCACGGAGATCGCCCCCTGCAGGCGCTCTGTCTGCTCAACTTCGCAGACATCCACCGCTGCAGACGAGACGTGGACGTACGTTTTACATTTTATTACATCCGGAATTCTGCTCAGAGGAAAGCTGCACTGTGTAACTTTTCTGATGGAGGACATGACATCTCCATGGAGTCGTTATTCTTTTGGAATGTTCCAGGGTATGGCATTAAACTTATCTGTCTTCATGGAGAAGATGGTTATGTGGCTTGTGATACGTGTCGTGTCTGTGGAGAGGTGACCCTGTTCAGATAATAAAACACCCATGAAAACTGCATACATAAGAGTTAATGCTATAGTCTGGAACATTTCAAAGCAATACAACATATCCAAGGAGCAGGAAAAGTTCCATAATGCATGTTCTGTATAAAGTTCTAATCTGTCCGTTCTTTTTCCCACTGTAGAAAGCATTCCCTCGGTACGAGTCGGCTCTGGGCATCATGACGGAGATCGGAAACCGCCTGGGACAGGTCCATGTGTACCTGGGAGTGGGGAAGTGCTGGCTGCTGCAGAAGGACCACGATAAGGTCTGTTTGGACAGGGGCAGGGGCAGGGACAGGGACAGGGCAGGGACAGGGACAGAGGCAGAGGCAGGGGCAGGGGCAGGGGCAGTGGCAGGGGCAGGGGCAGAGGCAGGGGCGGGGGCAGAGGCAGAGGCAGGGGCAGAGGCAGGGGCAGGGGCAGAGGCAGAGGCAGGGGCAGAGGCAGGGACAGGGCAGGGACAGGGACAGGGGCAGGGGCAGGGGCAGGGGCAGGGGCAGAGGCAGGGGCAGAGGCAGGGACAGGGACAGGGACAGGGGCAGAGGCAGGGGCAGGGGCAGAGGCAGAGGCAGGGGCAGGGGCACACAGGCTCTATAATATCTGTTCTACACTCTGCTCACACAGGGACACTCATGTTCCTCTTCTTCTCTCAGGCCCTGGACTCTCTGCAGCGAGCGCAGCAGCTCGCAGACGCCATCGGAAACAAGGTGAAGTCTGAACATCTCACAGCAGATTTAGATTTTATTTGCACATATAGTGAAAACAAAGACTGTGCAGGAGAGAATGAGAAGAATAAGATCACCTCCCCATAAACTATGAACAGGCACATGGACTTTCAGTAGATCAAAACTTAACTCTCATTACAAATCAATGTTTGTTTAATTTTAAAATGGCCCAGTGAGGAAATGGCTGTGAGAGTCTGGGCTAAATGATTCCAGCCTTTGGATCCTCTGAACTTCGATTAGTGGAATTTCTGCACCTGAAGATAAAGTGTGTGCAGTGTCTCGTAGTTCAGGCGTCTGAAGAGAAAAAACATCAGACAGATGCACAGAGTCGTCCATGAACAAAAACAACACGTGTTTACAGGAAATATTGTCAGAATACTGTGTTTCCTGAACACAGGAGCAGATGAGGACAAATCTGTGTGAATAATTCTTAAACATTTCTTTTGTATTAATAAAATGTTGTAGAGGTGTTGTACATGTAGAACCCCAAACCCTGTGACACTCCGTGACCTCAGGACAGATTCAACTATATATAATGTCCTCAGGCATGAAACATTTAGACAGGAGCAAACTTTACTCAGGACTTTACTCTGATACTTGTATATAGAGTATATGCAGTATTCATAGTATATAAAGTATATAGAGTATATGGAGTCACATGATGAGGTGTGTGACAGATGTTTGCTTGGACCACAGCTGTCCACGCTGAAGGTCCACTGCATCAGTGAGGGCATCTACAGGAGCCGGGGGCAGCAGGACGAGCTCCGGGAGCAGGTGGTGAAGTTCCTGCAGTGTGTGGAGGAGCTGGAGCTGTACTGCGGCATGTGTGGAGAGAGCATCGGAGACAGAGACCAGAAGCTCCAGGCTCTGCCCTGCTCACACATCTTCCACCTCAAGTAAGTACGAGACCCCGCCCCCAGGACACTGAGTACGAGACCCTGCCCCCAGGACACTGAGTACGAGACCCCACCCCCAGGACACTGAGTACAAGACCCCACCCCCAGGACACTGAGTACGAGACCCCACCCCCAGGACACAGAGTATGAGACCCCACCCCAGGACACTGAGTACGAGACCCCGCCCCCAGGACAACGTACGAGACCCCACCCCCAGGACACTGAGTACGAGACCCCGCCCCAGGACACAGAGTATGAGACCCCACCCCAGGACACTGAGTACGAGACCCCGCCCCAGGACACTGAGTACGAGACCCCGCCCCCAGGACAGCGTACGAGACCCCGCCCCCAGGACACTGTCAGGATAATGAATGAACATGTGGGGGTCAAAGAGATCAAACTAAAAGACAAAATTAAAACGAACACTTTGCAGCTGATGTCATCAACGTTCCCTAGGGCTGTGATGCTAACTGTACGCACTGCTCCGTCTGGAGCTCTGTTCTGTTAGAATTTAACCTAAGTTTTGTTTTAACACTTTCTGGTCAGAAAAAACCTGAGCAAACACCACAGAAATCACACTGCACATAAAGGTCAGAGGTGACTTCAGATGTGGTCCTCAGACAGATGCAAAGACAGAGATTTAACTTTCTTTATTTGGTCATGTTATTGTTCTAAACCACAGCAGAAGAAAAACCTCAGTTTCATTCATTTGTGTGTGTCGTACACATTAGTGGCCACTAGAGGGCGCTCTACACCGGCAATAGGTATTTAGGGAAAATTGTTGCTATAGAAATCTTATTTCTTCAGATAAAAAATCCAAACAAAAAATGTATAAAACAGATCCACAGTGTGTCCTACGCTGGGTTCAGACGTTCTGTTGGTCAGTGTTAATGAATACAGACGAGGGCAGCTCAAATTAAAATGGTTAAAATCCTAAATGATGTTGTAATACAGTGAGTTCTTGAGTTCATAATTGAAAATACCAGGTTGAACATTTGTGATTTTACCTTTTGGATGTTTCATGGTGAAGTTTAGTCTGATCCACAGAGAAATCTGCCTCCTGCTCCGTCTGAGAGCTCCACATCATCACATACAGAACCTGAAGACCACCAGATTACAGCCCTGTCTTTAGGGGAACACTGACGACTTCAGCTGCAAACAGAACTGACTTTGATCATCTCTGTCTCTGCAGGTGTCTGGAGACCAACGGCACAAAGGGCTGCCCCAAGTGTTTCAAATCGTCTCTGAAGCCTGGATTTGTGTGAGGAGTTTAGGGTGCGTCTGCTGGATGTGCCTGACGGGGGCTCCTGACGGGGGCTCCTGACGGGGGCTCCTGACGGGGGCTCCTGACGGGGGCACTGTGGAGCCTCTTTGCCCTTTAGGCCGGCCTCAGACCCGGATCCGTCTGTGGAGTTTGGCCTGAGACTGTGGGCAGCAGCTGAAGCCGGCGCTCACAGGACTGAAGTGCCTCACACAGAGCTGGGGTCTCTATGTTCAGAGGAAACACATTTACACGTTTATTTCTGAGATTACAGTTTGTCTCCGGGTGGAACTGTTCACGTCATTTCTCAAGGTTTTCGGTAAAAGGACAAAAGCCACTGAGTGGAGAACATAATGAATCCTCTTACACCAGAGTCCCACAGGCTGGAAACACTTTAAATCCAAACCTTTTGTCTGTGGATGTTCAGAGCTTTAGTTCATTTTAGAGTTTTGGGTTTCAGTTGAAGCTCGCCCCTCCTCACAGCGCTTTAAAAACAGAATTCTCACTGACCCTGGGATAATATATAATACAATAATAATCATTTTATTTATATCCTGGGGTTTCAGAATGATGAAAATGAGGATATGAAATCTTCTGAAAGGGAAAAACTCCTCAAAGTGTTGATTTGAACCGGTAACAGACACAGTTCAGAGCACAGTTCATGATACAAACTCGATACACTCGAGCAGTTCACTGAACACAGACAAAACGTGTTTGAGTAAAATAAGTAAAAAGCAAAACACAAAAAATCAAAAGCTTCGTAAATTCTGATTCTCGTGAGTTTTGCGTCATGTTCTTCTGTCGTTTCTCGTCACACACACAGAGCTGGAGTCGTGTTTGTTTCATCCACACATGTTTGATTTTTAGTCCATCTACATCTCCAAAGCTCCAAACGCTCTGTTCCACCTTGTGATGTCATGCAGCGGCAGTTTCCGAGCTCCTTTTCCCTTCAGTTCAGTGGAGATCGGCAATTCCACGACTGAAATGATCCAAATGATTCAGTTTGAGAGAAGAACTCGGCTTAAATGTGCAGGTCTGTGTGTTAAATGTGTGTGAAGGGAAAAAACACAACTCCAGGTCTGTTTGTGATGAGAAACGACATTAGAATTAGAAAACAGCCTCTTATGAGCCCTTTACACATGAGATTAGATGAGATTAGATTACTTCCTGTTCTGAGCCCTTTACACATGAGATTAGATGAGATCAGATTACTTATTAGAAGTCTTTTTTCAGCATAAAAACTCTGGAGTTTCTGTCTCTGTGTTTTTGTCAGTTTTTGAAACATTTACTCACAAAGTGGATCTGGACTGTCAGAAAAGTCCAGAAAAGCCTTTGGGCCTCACGTGGCTTTGGCTGTAACAGAATGACGTGTGCAGTTCCTCTGAGGCGTCTGTTCCTCTGCAGAAACTCTGTACAGAACATTATACTGTATGTTTTATTTATTTGGAGTGCTTTGTAAACTCTCATAAACTCTCATCTCTTAATGCTTTAGGACGACATGTCTTGTGTATTATAGTCTCTTTAGAAGCCCAGTACGTTTGTGTGACCAGACGCCGTGTATTTTTTTTGTATTTCCGTCTTTTCTCCAGTCGGACACGAAACGACATCTGTGAAATGGAGCTAGCGTAATTCAGCCTGGAACATGTGTGCGCTCCCGTCTTCTACCTCAGCGCTTCTCCAGAGTTTACCTGCTCCTCCGCCTCACCGCTACAGACTCCTCCCGCCGCTCCCCCTCGTCCAATCAGAGCCCAGCCTGCTCGCTCAAACCCCGCCCCCACCTCCTCCCCGTCCAATCAGAGCCCAGCGTGGCAAATTTAAACCCCCATTTGTTCGCTTTGGTTTATGCTGCGCTCCACCTCTTCCCCAGCAGCACGTCGGCTCTCCTCCTCTCATCCTCTCCTCCTCTCATCCTCTCCTCCTCTCATCCTCTCCTCCTCTCGTCCCCTCATCGTCCCCTTTTCTCTCCTCATCCTCTCATTGTATCGTCCTCTTCTATGGAATCAATTTTGAGCCAAATAGTCCAAAGAAAACTTTTAAAACATCAGGCAAAAAAGCATAAATCAAAATACCAAATTTAAAAAAAATCAAACAAAAAATGTAGTTTTTGTCCTGCATCTTTCTCAGTTTTGTTTGATGCCTTTTTTTGGTTAAGAATTTTTTGGTTAAAACGACAGCAAAACTGTAAAAGACTCAGAACAAAAATAAAAGAAGCAAAGACTGAACAGAAGCAGTTTTACATGATGACACACATCATTTGATTGCAGTCTTATATATATTTTTTAGATTTTATTGGTATTTTGATGTTTTAAAAGTGTTTTTTCCAACTATTTGACTCAAAACTGATTCCATCCCCTCCTCCCTCCTCCTCCTCTCTCCTCCTCTCTCCTCCTCTCTCCTCCTCTCTCTCCTCCTCCCTCCTCCTCCCTCCTCCTCCTCTCTCCTCCTCTCTCCTCCTCTCTCCTCCTCTCTCCTCCTCTCTCTCCTCCTCTCTCCTCCTCTCATCGTCTCAGGACTCTGCATTTCTTCTTCCGGGTTTTAGGGCTTTGTTTTGGAAAACTAACAAACCTCTGTGAGCTGTAATCACAGAGAAGATAAAGATTCAGTCTCACACTTTTTCATGAGCCTTTTGTTACGGCTCAGTTTTGCCGAGGCTCAGCCGTTCAGCCGATCGAACCAAAAATCCTAAACGTATCTTAGGTTCTTTTTTCAGACCCAGAGTTTGTTTTCATCCCTGACAGTTTGGACCTAAACCGGACCCTGATCGTAACCAGAACCAACCAAAAATTGCCATTTGCAGCATAAACATGAATCCTTATCCTCCAGTGAGCTCCTTTACAAAACTAAAATACCAGAGAGCGAAGCGAGGAACTGGGACTCAGAATGATCCATTTACAAAGGAAATAACCCTTTAATTCACCAAAATGTTGTCATTCAGCACAAGGCATGATTCAGAAATCCTTTGGCTCCTTGGCAGAGACTCCTGCTGTAGATTTAAACGTACATATCGAACCCCGTCGTCGCTGCGTTCCAAACAGGAAGTGAGCGTGGGCGAACTTCTGGCTCCATCAACTCTGGCTCCACTTCACTTTGTCTTCCCTCTGTGTAGCTGCTGCTGTCCAGCTCCTTATTTTGGTCTTAAGTGTTCGTATTAACTCGCTCTACGTGATCCTGGGTTTTTGATTTCACTATTTTATCCGTAAATTAATTCCTTATCCTAATATGAAACTCGTCTCCAGTTTCGCCCTAATGACCTCGAACCTCGTGAGCTTCACCGGACGAAATGCAGAGTTTTCGGGAGCCCCTCACCCTCCTCCTCTCGTCTCCTTCACTTGACCTCACCTCTTCTCCAGCATCCAGACCCTAAACCCCTCAAAAAGCTCCTCGTCCTCGTCTCTTTGAGTGTGTCCAGGCTGAAGTCCGTTTTCTGCACACGCACTTACGGTTCTCATCGAAATCACATCGAGTCATTATTATGTACAGACGTCCTCGTGTGGCTTAAACAGTGAACTACCTCTGCTCCGTCTGCCTCCATCCAACACCTGTGCCACTTGTATGTTTTTAATAATCTCTGTAAACTCTGAACTCCTGTAGAGGCAAAGTCTATTTGTGATTTGACTTTTCAGTTTGGTAATAAAGTGGAATTAAGCTAACGAGCGCTTGGGTTTTCTTCCACGTGTCGGTGATGTCAAAAACTCAGAAGAGCAGGAAGGAGCTGGAGCTGGAAAACTCAAAAACAGAGATGGTTGAACCCGGTTTTCTATGAACAACTGAACCAATCCAGCGATATTTTGTCGATCTGTCCCCGTTTTCAGCTCAGGATTCTGCAAAGGTAAAAGGGACAGAAGATTATTTGTTTCATCAGATTTTGAATTTTAAATCCTGCTGAATTTCTCAATTTGAATTTTTTTAAATCTGAAAAAACACATTTGCATTATATTATTCTGAATTATAGTTGTTGAAATTATGCACATTTTCAAAGTGTTTAAAATTCCATATAAAAAATTAAATAAGCTTTTAAATCTTCAGCACAAATATTTTCAAGTCAAAAGATCCAAGATGCCAAGACAGAAGCATTTTTACACTCTGAATTTTGACTGTTGAATTTAAGGACTTATAGGAAATATTTGTGCTGAATATTTAAAAGGTGAAATCTTTCTTAGAAATTTGAAACATAATAAAAAAAAGTACACTTAAAATTCAGAATAAAAATAATTCAAACATGTTTTTTCAGAACCAAAAAATTCAAAGTGAGAAATTCAGTGTTATTTAAAATTCAAAATCTAATGGAACAAATTATCTTCCACAAAAAGGAGCTTTTAATTTCGCACCACGAGGTGGAACAGAGCGTTTGGAGCTCTGGAGATGTAGACAGACTAATAATAAAGAGTTACTCAAACATGTGTGAATGAAACGAACACAACTCCAGCTCTGTGTGTGACGAGGAGCAGCAGAACAGCAGAACAGCAGAACAGCAGAACATTAGATCAGAACCACAGTCCGTGTATAACTGTGAGAGTGACGTCTCCACAGCGTCAGCGTCGCTCAAATGAGGCTCCTGATCTGAGCGATTACAGGAGCGCGTCTGCAGCCAGGCTCCATATTTGGAAATCCAATCATGAGTAACATAGCAACCACAAGAGCCAATCATGAGTGAGGTCATTAAATGTGCCCGCCACTCTCAGAGCGCTGATACTCTGCACCATTCTGCACGGGCCGCTGTATTTCGGTGATTCTTGAAAATAATAAGGAAACTTTTAGCTTTTATCATCAAACTTTAAATAGTAAGTTTAAATCTTTGATTTATGTTCTATGTTCTGTTTACGTGCGAACAATAATAGAGTTGCAATTTAACGCAATTAATTCACTTTACTTTATGCTAGTTAAATTATGCTACTTAAGATTCTAGTAACGTTAGCTGTTGTAACTGTTTGAAATATTTTGTCATTTTATTTCCAAAATAGTCACTGGGGGCAGGAAAGGGGGAAGGGACCTACTTAGCAACGAGCTGTCAATCAAACCTGTTGCTAACACCAGACGGCAGTGACTTCGGGGAATGAAGGCGTCTGATTGGTCCGTTATTTATGTTCATATCCTGATTTAGGAACAAAATAGCGAAATTAAAAATTCAGAGTCCTGTGTCGCGGGTTCATACGAAAATTTTAAGACCAAAATGACGAGGCCATAGCAGGTCCAGAGAGAGGAGCGATAAAGCGTCAATTTGAGACAGTGGGGAAAAGGGAGAGAAGGAGCCGCAAGAGCCTGTGGAGCACTTCCTGTTTGGCCCGCGGCGGCTAACGGGTTAACGGCTAAAGGGTTAGCTTAGTCCATTAATATATACGGACTGTGGTCAGAACAGAGAACGCACTGGCTCCTGTGAGCTTCAGGAGAGATTTTAAAGTTCTTTTATTGATTTCTAATGTTCTTCACGGTCTTAGTCGTATTTCTTTATCTGATGCTTTTATGACCTGAGCCTCTTGGACTCTCAGGTCTCATGTTTGAACTGTCCCAAGAGTCTGAGGACCTGAGGGCCGCTGCGACTGTTCATATTTTTAAAAGTAAACTCAAAACGATATTTTTAATTTAGCTTTTAATCGAAACTAATTTAATTTAAAATAAAATTATTGTTATTATTACATTTGTTGAAAAAAAGACAAACAATGATAAAAGAAATAATAATATACTTAGTCTTCATCTATTTTTAGCTCTCCATTTTTAATTTTTTTTTTAACTCAAACCTTTAGGAGCTTTGTGTTTTATGTTTGTGTCTAAGCTGCTGTATGGGAGAAACCGTGGGCCTGGGTTTGCTGTTGTTTTTAATCATTGTCATTTTTCTGTTGCAGGTGAAGCTCTTTGTGCCACATTTGAAAAGTACAAATAAACATTGATTGATGTGATTTGGCCCTTTGACGTAGTGAATTTCCCACATATGTAAATAGGTTTGCTTCTATTGGCTGAGCCTTAAAGGAGGGACATGTTCAGACCTGTGGTGCAGGTTTGTCCGGTCTGAGTCTGGTTTACTGTTTAAACCGAGTTATTTTCCGCACACTGAGGCGTGAAGCGTGGAGATGGAGGCTCCGGCAGTGTTCTGTGAGGAGGACCTGCTCTGTCCTCGGTGCAGCGGCATCTACAGTTACCCCGTCACCCTCAAGTGTGGACACAACATCTGCCGCGTCTGTCTGCACAGCTTCTGGGAAGTGAAAGGATCTCGGGAGTGTCCGGTGTGCGGCGCTCTGTCGGCCCTGTGGAGGCCCCCCATCAACCTGCAGCTGAAGATCGCAGCGGAACAACTCCAGACACAGAAGGACGCTCCTGGAGCTGAAGCGCACCCCAAACCCAGCCCTAAAGTGTGTGTGCGCCCCAAACCGAGCCCTAAAGTGTGTGTGCGCCCCAAACCGAGCCCTAAAGTGTGTGTGCGCCCCAAACCCAGCCCTGAAACCTGCGTGCAGCACCAGCAGAAGCTCCAACTCTTCTGTGAGAACGACCTGGAGGTGGTCTGCCTTGTGTGTCAGACCTCCACAAAACACAAAATCCACCAGTGCTCCCCGCTGGAGGAGGCCGCGGAGCAGAAGAAGGTAAACATCTCAAATCAGCTGTTTATAAATGCTTTAAAGAGACACTGCGTAACTTCTGGTGGAGGGCATGGCACTGTATTGGTAAAAGGTCACATTTTTATACAGCACTTTCACCTTCAAGGCTCAAAACTCTTTACCTCAAAGAACTAGTCACACATTCACACACACATTCACACACACATTCACACACACATTCACACACCAGATGTTCATGTCTAGAGCGGGATTCGAACCGCCGACCTTCAGATCAGTGACAAACGCTCTGACTGAGCTTCTGCCGCCCTTGTTTCCATGGAGATGACCTTGCTTGGCTTGGAATGTTCGGCAGCGTGGCATTAAACAGATTTAT
Organism: Odontamblyopus rebecca; assembly: GCA_030686955.1. Taxonomy (NCBI): domain Eukaryota; kingdom Metazoa; phylum Chordata; class Actinopteri; order Gobiiformes; family Gobiidae; genus Odontamblyopus; species Odontamblyopus rebecca. The sequence goes on from CM060659.1 coordinate 1,546,988, forward strand.
CGTCCTGGAGACAAGCAGAGGACACCAACAGGTCAAGGTCAGATATGTGGAGGAAAAAAGTTTAGTTATTTTTGAGCTGTAAACACTCGGCACAGAAGAGTTTTCCTTAATTCAATTCATAATTTTATTTTTACCAACCACCACAAACCGAGAAGGTCCCAGTTTTAGGCTCATCTCCATGGAGACAGGCAGGTGGCACTCCCCCCACGCAAAGTTGCATGATGCAGCTTTTTGAGGACGAGGAAGTGACTGTGGCGTCGGGTTAAACTGGTCTGAACTGTGTGGACCGGAATGTTCTCTGTTTACATTGCAACATTTAACATTTCAGAAAGAAATCAGTGCGAAGCTGGAAAACCTGAGGAAAAAACTGAAACTGCTGAACAACAGACGAGAGGAATGGGAGGAGACCAGGAGCTACATCCAGGTGAGGAACTTCAGCTCTTTGTACTCAAGAATTCTGCAAAAACTTCACACTCGTCTTCTCAGTTTGGACTTTTTTAGGTTTCAGATTTCACTCCCTGTTTGGGAATCCTGGCGTGACACTTGGGAATTCCATAGCCGTTACCATAGCAACCACATCATACAATTGGGAAAATCTCGTCTTACGTCACAGAGATGATGATGCGACAAATACAAATATAAGAAAATGTCTTTATTTTGTTGAAATTGAGTTTAAAGTATCAGGAAAATGTGTTTCTTGTGTAAATTGTGGCGAACTTTTGGACAGACTCTAAATTAGAACTTTCAACAGGTTTTTCTACTTTTCTTCACAAATTGTTTCTTGATTTGCATAAAACTATCATTTATATTTACATCAGTTATAACGCCGCCAAATAAATCCAGATTAGAGAATCCTAAAGGTCGGACCCGGGCCCCTGGAGCTGACTTGGGCTCCTGGAGAAGTCCCCTGACACTGTTCTGACAGAGCCACTCCCACTTTCCTGGAATTATGTGCATCATTTTCCTCATGTTGGAAAATCTCAGGCGATTTCCTCTTCCTTAACTAATAATTAACCTGAGTATTGGACGTTTACAGCTGAGGGTGTGACGCTAACTGAAAGTACCTGAGGCTTTTGTTATTAAAGCTAAACTTTTTTTACTTGTTTTATTTTATTTTATTAGTTTTATTTGGAAACACATTGAACTCGCTCCTCTCAGAAAACAGTACAGTTATTGGCCAACAGTTTTTCACTGAGTCACTCTCACCTTTTAGTGGAAAATCAAATAAAAAAGTGGTAAAATCACCTGGACACAAAGGTGACGTGTTTAACCGCACAGATCAGCTCAGCTTTATGCTCTGACTGTGTTAAATCAAACTCAGATTAAAGTCTCACTGGAGGCACAGAGCTTCTCCTGACCTGAGATTTAAAAATAACAAATAGGTCCGTCCATGAAATCAGCCGTTTTCAAGGAATCTTCCCCATGACCCATCTCAGATTTGGCTGAAAAACATTCTAAACATTTCTAAATTTACCAAATGAAAGAATCTAGAAATTCAGCTCATTCCCTTCATTCGTTCCTGAGCCCAGTGTGCACTTTTCCGGAAACCTTCATTTATAAGCATGTTTGATCTAAACCAGGACTAAACTAAGACTAAACCAGGACTATCACAATTTTTGACCAATCTGAACCCTGGTAACAGTAAAGACGGGGAAAAGGGGAAATATTGTCAGATATTTGTGTTTAAATACAGAAAACTGCTTGAAAATTGCCAGAAGACTCGTGTCACTGATTCACATGTGGAGAATGAACCCAGTGTCTAATAATGTTCTTAATTCTGGCTCTTTTCACAGTTTTATTTTTACCAACTGCTCCAAATTGTGTTTTTAATTTAGAAAATCTGGTTACACAATAATTATATTTCATTATTTGTTTCCTTCTTTCACTGACTCAGACCCAGAGCGCTGAGACGGAGGCGAGCATCAGGGAGGAGTTTGAGAAGCTGCGCTCGTTCCTTCAGGACGAGGAGGAGGCCAGACTGGCTCAGCTCCATCAGGAGAGTGAGGTGAAGAGAGGAGTCCTGAGCCAGAAGATCCAAGAGATCCAGACCCAGATCCAAACCCTGTCTGCGCTTATAGACGAGACCGAGGCCGTGCTCCGCCAGAACGACCTGCCCTTCCTCCAGGTAACACTGCCCTTCCTCCAGGTAACAGTGCCCCTCCTCCAGGTAACACTGCCCCTCCTCCAGGTAACACTGCCCCTCCTCCAGGTAACACTGCCCCTCCTCCAGGTAACACTACCCCTCCTCCAGGTAACACTGCCCCTCCTCCAGGTAACACTGCCCCTCCTCCAGGTAACACTATCCCTCCTCCAGGTAACACTGCCCCTCCTCCAGGTAACACTGCCCCTCCTCCAGGTAACACTGCCCCTCCTCCAGGTAACACTGCCCCTCCTCCAGGTAACACTGCCCCTCCTCCAGGTAACACTGCCCCTCCTCCAGGTAACACTGCCCCTCCTCCAGGTAACACTGCCCCTCCTCCAGGTAACACTGCCCCTCCTCCAGGTAACACTGCCCCTCCTCCAGGTAACACTGCCCCTCCTCCAGGTAACACTGCCCCTCCTCCAGGTAACACTGCCCCTCCTCCAGGTAACACCGCCCCTCCTCCAGGTAACACCGCCCCTCCTCCAGGTAACACTGCCCCTCCTCCAGGTAACACTGCCCCTCCTCCAGGTAACACTGCCCCTCCTCCAGGTAACACTGCCCCTCCTCCAGGTAACACTGCCCCTCCTCCAGGTAACACTATCCCTCCTCCAGGTAACACTACCCCTCCTCCAGGTAACACTGCCCCTCCTCCAGGTAACACTGCCCCTCCTCCAGGTAACACTGCCCCTCCTCCAGGTAACACTGCCCCTCCTCCAGGTAACACCGCCCCTCCTCCAGGTATCACTGCCCCTCCTCCAGGTAACACTGCCCCTCCTCCAGGTTTTAGGGAGACAGTAATAATAATCATCATTATTGTGATTGTTTATTTCTCATGTTCTTTATTTTAGCTCGTTAAGTTGCTTATACCCGTTTAGTTTTTCATTTGGGTTTTTTATGGTCTTTTATTATTATTATTATTATTCTTTCCTTATGGATGGGTCACAAAATGAAGCACTCACCTGTATTTGAACCTAAATCTGACTGTCTGTTTGTTTTCAACAGAACTACAAGCAGATGAAGAGCAGGTACATATTATTATTCATTATTCTCCTCTGTTATTATTGGTCATTCTGATCATTTGGGTTTTTAAGGGTGTTACACAAAACGGACTCTTCTGAGGTTTAACTCATGTTCTTAAAGCCTCCACTACACTACAGGACTTTATCTCCTCTTTTCTGCTTTCAAAATCCTGGATCTCACACACAATAATCCCACAGTTTGACTTGTGTCTGAAGTGGAAGTGCAGAGTCTGATCTTTAACCCTTCAGAGTCTCAGAGCGAGTGGTTTTACTGCAGACAGGAAACAGCTGAGGCCATCACAGCCTCACAGCTTTAGATCCTGTGCTCCTCACACAGATCTGCTGCATCTGGGAGAGCAAAGATTTAAAGTCTCGAAGATTCTCCTCGAGTCTGTGGAGTTTGTGCTTTTGTCGCACGTTTAAAATGATATAAAAGGGAAAAATCCTGTAGTGTGTGAGACCTGAATGTGGTTTCCTCATCACAAACAGACCTGGAGTTGTGTTTTTGTTTCTTTCACACACGTTGAACACACAAACCTGCACATTTAGACTCAGCTCTTCTCTCAAACACTCTGTTCCACCTCGTGATGTCATCGTGTGGTGATACAGGAAGTGCTCCACTGTGTTTTTAGACTCCACACACCTTCACTAGAGTCATGTGGATCGTTTCAGTCCTGGAGCTGACGTCAGATTAAGTTTATGTTTGGAATGTGTTTGCTTTTCTTGTTCTCAAAGTGAAATTCAAATGAGTTTTTGTCCCATTTCCTTTTGGCTCTGCCCCAATTTTATTCACTATTTTCTATTTGTAAAACTTTAAAATCTGAACAGTGTGTGTCTAATGTCGCTGTTTTTACTGTTTCAGATCCTTAAAAAATGAATCAAATGTAGTTTTATGGTTTTTGAGTTCACTGAAACCTCTTTAGCTCAGCTGTCCTGTCCACTTCAAAAAATCTCTCCTGAACTGAAGGGAAAAGGAGCTGTTCAGTTCAAAACTACCACTTCATGACATCACGAGGTGGAACAGAGCGTTTGGAGCTTTGGAGGTGTAACAGATGAATAATACAGAGTTCCTCAAACATGTGAATGAAACAGACACGACTCCAGCTCCAGTGTGAGGAGGAACATCAGGACATTTGTCTTGGTGCTGATGTGAAGCGCACTTGGACTCACTTAAAGCTCCTCTGTGGAATCTCACGTGTGCAGAACCAAGGAGAGCGTTCTGGAGCCCGTGTGTGTTCGGGACATCCTGATAGACACGGTGAAACATCTGGGAGTTCTCAAGTTTGAGGTTTGGAAGAAGATGAAGAACATCGTCAGATTTGGTACGTTCAGTCTCTTTCGCTTTAATACAGAGCAGCTTTTTCAGGGCTCCCACGTTTAGCTTGAAGTCATTTTCCAGGACCTTTCCAGAACTTTTCCAGGACTTTTAAAATTAGGAAATCACAGTGTCTACAAAAACATGACCCCTTTTCCCCCTAATGATGTAAAAACGTGTCTGTGGGGTTAGTTTAGTCTCATTAATCTTCACAAACACTCACAAATATTTACAGACACACGTCTATTTGTAAAGACCAAAATCCAAGTTACAAACATTACATTTGTGTCCGACTGTCCCTGAAGTCCACAGCACATTAAAACATGAGTGAAATATGGGCCCTTTAAAGTTTAAGGCCATTTTAAAGCTGCACTGTGCAACTTTTCTGGTGGAGGCTTCATCAAACACTTTTCTCCATGTAGATGTTATTGTTTAGTCAGAAATGTTTCATAGTGTCACTTTAAACCTTTAAACCACGGAGACCAAACCAGACCAAGTTCCAGGTCAGATCTGTGGTTTAGTCCTGGTTTAGTCCTGGTTTAGACCTGATTTAGACCTGGTTCAGTCCTTGTTCAGACCTGTTTCAGACCTGTTTCAGACCTGTTTCAGACCTGTTTCAGTCCTGTTTCAGACCTGTTTCAGCCCTGTTTCAGCCCTGTTTCAGCCCTGTTTCAGCCCTGTTTCAGACCTGTTTCAGACCTGTTTCAGACCTGTTTCAGACCTGTTTCAGACCTGTTTCAGCCCTGTTTCAGCCCTGTTTCAGCCCTGTTTCAGTCCTGTTTCAGTCCTGTTTCAGTCCTGTTTCAGACCTGTTTCAGACCTGTTTCAGACCTGTTTCAGACCTGTTTCAGACCTGTTTCAGTCCTGTTTCAGACCTGTTTCAGCCCTGTTTCAGACCTGTTTCAGACCTGTTTCAGACCTGTTTCAGACCTGTTTCAGTCCTGTTTCAGTCCTGTTTCAGACCTGTTTCAGTCCTGTTTCAGTCCTGTTTCAGTCCTGTTTCAGTCCTGTTTCAGTCCTGTTTCAGACCTGTTTCAGACCTGTTTCAGACCTGTTTCAGACCTGTTTCAGTCCTGTTTCAGCCCTGTTTCAGTCCTGTTTCAGCCCTGTTTCAGTCCTGTTTCAGACCTGTCTCAGTCCTGTTTCAGACCTGTTTCAGCCCTGTTTCAGTCCTGTTTCAGTCCTGGTTTCTCTGCAGCCCCTGTCACCTTCGACCCGAACACGGCTCAGTCCAACCTGAGCTTCTCGGAGGAGTTGACCCGTGTGCGTTACGGCAGCAGACTGAGCGTCCCCGATAACCCCGAGCGCTGTGGGAACCGTGTGTGCGTCCTGGGGGCCCCGGGCTTCAGCGCCGGACGCCACGCCTGGACCGTGGAGGTGGGGCGGGGCCGGGACTGGTACGTCGGCGTGGCCACGGAGTCCATCCAGAGGAAGAACACCGTGTTTCTAGACCCCGGCGAGGGCTTCTGGGTGATCGGACGCACCAACGGGGACTCGTACTGGGCCCAGACGCCGAGCCGCACGCAGCTGGCGGTGAAGCAGAAGCCCGAGAGGATCACGGTGGAGCTGGACTACGGCAAAGGCAAAGTGGTGTTCATCAACGCCACGGACATGAGCGTGATGCACACTTTCAAGGACAAGTTTACCGAGAAGGTGTTTCCTTATTTCTCCCCCGGACTCTACGAGGAGGGAAGAGTCTCCACTCCGCTCACCATCTGTGCTCAGAGCATCAGCATCACCACGGACTAAAGGCAACGAGTCGCACAAACGCCTGGAGAAGGATCCGCACAAACTAACCACACAAACGAGTCGCACAAACGCCTGGAGAAGGATCCGCACAAACTAACCACACAAACGAGTCGCACAAACGCCTGGAGAAGGATCCGCACAAACGCCTGGAGAAGGATCCGCCCAAACTCCTGGAGAAGGATCCGCACACACGCCTGGAGAAGGAACTGCACAAACGCCTGGAGAAGGAACCGCACAAACGCCTGGAGAAGGATCCGCACAAACGCCTGGAGAAGGATCCGCACAAACGCCTGGAGAAGGATCCGCACAAACGCCTGGAGAAGGATCCGCACAAACGCCTGGAGAAGGATCCACCTCGTCAGTACTGGGACTGAAAACCTTAGATTAAATCCTGCACTTTTTCATTGTTCTCGTGCCGTTTCCTCGCCACAAACACCCAGAGTCGTGTTTCATTCACACGTTTAACTCACAAACCTGCACATTTAACACACTAGAATCGTTTGGATCATTTCAGTCCTGGAATTTTCAATCTCTGCTGAACTAAAGGGAAAAGGAGCGGTGCACTTGATGACATCACAGGGTGGAGCAGAGCGTTTGGAGCTTTGCAGATGTAACAGACGAATAATAAAGAGTTCCTCAAACATGTGAATGAAACAAAGACTCCAGCTCTGAGACGAGGAAACCGAAGATTAAAGATCAGAATAATGTAGAATATAGAACTTTATTAATTTATTTAAATGAATTTAATGAATACTGTGACTTGATTTGAAATATTTAGATTCACTTTTCATGAAAAGTGATGCACCTCATGTGTTTGGAGTTTGTCAAATCAAATTGTGAATTTTAAATATCCAATTTCTCTCTTTAAGTGTTTTGACTTTGAAAAAAGATGTTATTTTATTTTAATTATTTTTATTCTGAATTTTAGTGACTGAAATTTTAAGAGTACTTAAAAAAAAAAGTTCCAAATTCAGTATAAAAATTTCACAGTTTAAATATTCAGCACAAATATTTTCAGTATTTTCAGAGTGAAAAACATCCAAGATGCAATTTTTAATATTGAATTTTAAACACTTTTCAGCAACTAAAATTCAGAATAAATACAAAAATAATTTTAGACAAGTTCAAAAAAGTCTAAAATTCCAAATCTGATGGAACAAATGATCTTCTGAACATGTAAAATGCCAAAGAAATGTGCTGCTGAATATTTAAACAGATCTGAATAATAAAATCAAACCTCATAAAGTCCGGACGCTCCGTTCCTACTTTACAAACATAAATTCTGTCTCTGAATCTTTTCTTCTAATTTGGACCTTTAAACCTGCCCGTCTCCACGGTGATGTCACTGTTTTGTCTAGAATGTTCCACAGTGTAGATTAGACCTGTTAAACCTGTCACCACGGAGACGAGCAGGTCACAGCACTGCAGTACAGGTCAGATCTGTGGAGAGGCGCCCTGCTGGATTTTTGAGCAGAAACACCGTGATGAAGAAACGCGAGACGGAAGTGTTTAAAGTCACACTGTGGAACATTCCTGGCGGAGCAATAATATCTCCACGAAGACAAGCAGGTGAAGCTGCGCAGTGCAGCTTTAACATTAACGAGCTCATTCACAGTTTTTGTTGAAATGCAAATAATTTTACTCCAAATCTGCAGTTTTAATGTGTAGAACAGCAGAATTTTCACATGTTTCTGATCATGAACCGAATGTGGAGGCTGCAGACGTTTGCTCCCATAAATAACACGGCGCAGGTTCGAGGAGCGTCAGGCGTCCTTCTCTTTGCTCTTGGGCTTCCTCTGCGTGGCCATGTCCTTCAGCTTCGACTCCAGCCTCCTCTGCAGATGCGCCTTCTTCCCGGGGTCCACAGAAGAGTCCTTCTTCCCACTGCCAGCGTACAGCACCCCCTCTTTACTGATCCTCATGCGGGCGTGAGATTTGGCCCTGTCCCCACAGCCGTGCACCTGGAACACCACAGACTGTTCAGGACCGGCTTTAGTTTTATACACGAGCACTTTAAAGACACACAACAGGCTTTTTCTGGTTTTATGGCCCAAACGTCAAATCTAAACCCGTAGATCTGTCTGAAAAGATCATTTTACTGGACAAGTTCTCTTCAAATAAACGACCTCTAGATGAGAATGAAGCGTCTCCGTGAGAGTTCAGGGGCTGGAAATAAGTTTATAGACGCTCAGTTTGAGATAAACAGACTTAAACCAGTTTAGGATCAGTGTTTATGGGCTGAGAATAAACTCAAAGATGCTTAAATCAGTCGGACATGATCATAGTTCAGTCTGTATCGAGCAAATCTGTGTCACTGAATTGAAAAACAAGTGAAGTGCTGCAGGGAAACTCTGGTAAATGGATTGTGGCTTCTTCTTTTACACATTTATTGCCTAAATTTAAGATTTTCTGATGAGTTGAATCACAGACGAACTGTACGCGACACTTTTTAAGATTATACAACCAATTCAGAACGAGTAAGTAGAGAATAAATCTGAAAAATCTTGTCCAGATCAGAGGAATGTGCAGTGTGTTTCTCCATGTTCTGTGTTCAGGGCTCAGAAAAGTCTAATGCTGTACAGTGTTTCATGTCCCGGCCTCTTCCCCCGGGCGCTGGCCTCACCTCGGGGACGTGGTGGCTCAGGCAGTACTGGCGGTTGCAGAAGAGGCAGAGCTGACCCAGAGTCAGCACGGAGGCTTTACACCTGCTGAAGCTGCACACGCTGTCGGCCTTCACCACGGCACTGAGCAGAGCCTCGAAGTCCGTGTCGCTGGACGAAGCCGCCGCGATTTCACACACGCCCGGTTTGATCTGCTTCTTCACTGCCAGAAATGAACACAGACATAATCAGTGCTACAAATGTGCAGCGTCTTCTAATTATCACTGGTTTGATGTGACGGATCTGAGCAGAAACTATATTTTCTTTGCACTACTGGAAAATGTTTTGTTGTTTTTCATCTTTTATAAGATTTAAGCTGTAAAAGGCTGAATTCATAAGTTCAGTGAGTCATTACAGATGCAAATAAAGTCCTGAGCGTTTCATTCTGCTCATTATTTATTGCAACTCGTGATTTCTGAACAATCTTGTAGTTTTTAGAACCATTTTTTTGTGGCTTTGGCATCAGTGGCTTCAATTAGCTTCAGTATTCTCCTTTATCCTCTATAGTTTTTGGATCATTTCTGTCCCTGGAGTCGCCGATCTCGACTGAACTGAAGGGAAAAGGAGCTGTTCACTTGGAAACTACCACTTCATGACATCACAAGGTGCAACAGAGCGTTTGGAGCTTTGGAGATGCAGACAGAGGAATAATAAAGAGTCGGGCTGTTCACAAACAAAAAAGAAAAAGGAAAGAAAATGAAATGTGAATAGAGGCGTATGTATGTACATACTGTAGGTGTGTGAAAGAGAAAAACCCTCCTGCTTTTTTATTTATTTATTTTTAACGAATGACAGGGGTAATGACAATATTATTATTTTTGTTATTATTGCTATAATTTTTTGTATTATTTGTATTTCTTGATTTTTATTTTATTTTATTGTGCGTATGTGGGTTTAGATTATGATTTGTATAGAAAACATGAATAATAAAGGGTGAATGGAACAAAACCCAAGTCCAGGTCTGTTTTTGCAGCGGTAACAACATTAGAAGAGGATGAAGCGTTTTGTGTGATATTGGAGCTTTAATCTCACCTTTTGCAGATTTCTTGGCCTGTGGCTGCGTCGCCTGGACTTTATTCTGCTGCTTCTTCTGTTTGGCGTTTTCCTCCCGTTTTTGCTGCTCTCGCTTCATTCGCTCCAAGTGAAGACTCTTTAGATCCAAGGACGTCTTCGCGGCTGAGTCCGGGATGGTCTGGTTTTCTTTTAGAGGTGGTTCTAAGTGCTCCTCCTCCTTCTCCTCTTCCTTCTCTTCCTCCTCCTCCTCCTCCTCCTTCGTCGTCACTTCTGTCTCCAGTTGTGCAGAGGCCTGTTTGGACACACAGATGCAGCGCTCTTTGCCCTCTCCTCTGCTCTGGTGCTGCAGCTCCATCTCCTCCGCCGTCCTGTGCACCAACATGCGCTCGTGGGAGTTCAGCGACGCAGGAAACTGAAGCTGGTTCTGGTGTTGGTCCTTCTTAAACGCCTCCAGCTGCTTCCTGATGTCTCTGGCTCTGCTCTCGTCCTCCTCCTTCGGGAACTGTCTGTGATTCCTGCTGGAACTTTCCTCTTTCTTATTCGGATCGGTTTTCTCTGGCCTGCTCTTGTTGGGTGGAGCGTTTTTGCATTTCTGTTCGGAGGAGGAGGTCTTGGCTCGTGCTTTGGCGTCTTGGCGGTGGCGAGTGTAGTTCTGCGGGACGATATCCGGCAGGTACTCGAAGGCCGAGCGGACCTCCCCTCGCCGGGTCATGTGCTCCAGCAGAGACTTGAGGAAGGGGTGGTTCTGGACGGTCTGGCTGTCGCACACGACGGCGATGTGGCGCCGGGCGCGAGTCACGGCCACGTTTATCCTCTGATTCTCCGCCAAGAACCCAACTTCACCTGAACAAGGAAACAAAAGGATTTTTTTAGATTTATTATCGATTTACTCTGAGACGCTTTATTCTCGTCTAGAGGAGTTTATTTGAAGAGAACTCGTCCAGTAAAATGATCTTACTGCATGAACACATTATTTCTCTACTTTTAAGTCATTTTCTGATAGATTTAAGTGTTTATAGTAAAAAAGCTGTGGGATCTGAAGTGTGAAAGTGTCCGGACCTTTGCGGTTGGAGCGCACTAAAGACAGAACCACCGCCTCCTTCTCTCGACCCTGAAACCCGTCCACAGATTTGATCTCCAGGTGTGGGTGACGGGGGGAGAGTCTCTGCCGCAGAAGATCCACCTGAGACGACAAGAACGACTCAAATCTCAAATGATTCAGACACACAGACGATGCAGGAGTAAAGCTGCACTGTGGGACATTTCCTGGTGGCTGATCTGCTGCCTGCTTGTAACCATGGAGATGTGATTAGACTTAGACAAACTTTACTGAGCCACAGTTTGGACACAGGAGCTCACAGCACTATGTAACAATAACAGAGAAAACCTATAAATGATGATCAGAAATGATAAATAAACTGAAAAAATAATGAGGAAACAGGAATAAGAGGAGGTTAAAGGTCGGACCTGCAGGTTGTACGGAGCGATGACGGCGATGTCTTTGTCTCTGACCCCGGCGTCCGTCAGAGCCCGAATGTGCAGCTCCACGATGTCCACTTCCCCTGAGGGCAGAAAACACTCCTCACTTTATTTACTCACAGGACGCACGTTAAACACACGTTTAAAGGTTTTAAAGTCATGAGACTGACTCCATTAGAGCACAGCACATTTATGAGGAGCACAGGTCTGACCCGGGTTTCCTTTGGACGGCTCGTCGGGGTCGTCGGTCTCGTCCAGCCCGCAGCCCGACGTGTCAATGAGCAGCAGAGGAAGTGCAGTCTCCTCCACCGCAGCCACTCCAGGAAGATCTCTGCCCACAAACATCTCCATGAACACGCCGCACACAGAAGGCCTCCAGAAAACCAGAGCTTTAAAACAAACGTGACCTTTGTTTTCTCTTTATTTGCCCGTTTGACGTCACAACATTCATAATATTTAACACAGATGAGGGCAGATGGATTTAATATTGTCAAAATGCAGGTTTTTGTTGATCTAGTCACTTATAGAAATGATCAGGTTCAGTAAAGTACATTGTGATCAGTAGGAAAATCTGCCTCTTTCCCCCATGTGGCCGTAGAAACTGCAAACTCTGATATACCAGAGACAAAACTCGAGCTTTCCTGTGGAGCTTTAGAGGCGTCTGGAGCTGCACCAGGACAGAACCACAGGCTAAATCTAAATATTTTGTGCTGAAGTTCACATTCCACCGTCAGTGTGTGGGGCTCTTACTTCAGCAGGTGAGCCTCCACAGAGCCGTGCGCCCTCAGCCGGCCCTCGTACATCTGCGTCGACGCCCAGTCCATGATGGCGGCGTTCATCCTGTACTGCACGGTCAGCATCCGGACCACGGCGTCGCCATGGAGACGGATGAGCCGCTCCATCAGGCTCAGGGCCAGGCCTCCGGAGGCGGCGCTAACGGAGGAGAAACCGGTAATAAAACACACGATTATGAAGGAGCCGCAGAAGCTCAGGTGGTGCAGCATTTGCCCAGTGAGCTGAAGGCTGGAGGTTTGAGTCTCGACATAAACGTCACTGCTGAGCAGTCAGACCCACCGACATTCAGCTCACACACTGCACATTTCTCAAGATTTTAAAACTTTTTTCAAGATTTATTATGGACTTCTTAGTGCTGAGACGCTTCATTCTCGTCTCGGGGTCGTGTATTTGAAGAGAACCTGTCCAGTAAAATGATCATTTCTCTACTTTTAAGTCATTTTCTGATAGATTTAAGTGTTTCCATCTTACATTTTGGCCGAGCTTTTTTGCAGTGCGCAGATGAAGCTGTCGTCGTGTCGTTGGGCAGGACACTTAACCCCCCTCGCCCCCAGTGTCTGCGTGCACTGGTGAGTCAGTGAGTGAGTGAGGGAGTGAGTGAGTGAGTGAGTGGTGAAGCATTTTGAGCCCTGAAGGTGGAAAAGCGCTGTATAAAAATGTGACCGTGACGTTTTACTTCAGAATTTAAGCACACGACGGAACCTTTCTCAGCGGTGTGTCGCCATGGAAACGTGTGTTTTTTTGGTCTAAGGAGACAAACAGGCGAAAGTCGCACAGTGAAACTCAGGAGAATTCACCGGTCGACTGAGGTGAAGTGAACCGACCACAACAAACGACGACGACAGACGAGCTCCAACCTGATCCACCTGTGCGGTCTGGGGGCAGGTGTAGCTGTGCGGTCTGGGGACAGGTGTAGCTGTGGGGTCTGGGGGCAGGTGTAGCTGTGGGGTCTGGGGGCAGGTGTACCGGGGGGTCTGGGGGCAGGTGTACCGGGGGGTCTGGGGGCAGTTGTGGCTGTGGGGTCTGGGGGCAGTTGTGGCTGTGGGGTCTGGGGGCAGTTGTACCGGGGGTCTGGGGGCAGTTGGGGTCTGGGGGCAGTTGTAGCTGTGGGGTCTGGGGGCAGTTGTAGCTGTGGGGTCTGGGGGCAGGTGTAGCTGTGCGGTCTGGGGACAGGTGTAGCTGTGGGGTCTGGGGGCAGTTGTAGCTGTGCGGTCTGGGGGCAGTTGTACCGGGGGGTCTGGGGGCAGTTGTACAGGGGGGTCTGGGGGCAGTTGTGGCTGTGGGGTCTGGGGGCAGGTGTAGCTGTGGGGTCTGGGGGCAGTTGTACCGGGGGGTCAGGGGGCAGTTGTACAGGGGGTCTGGGGGCAGTTATGGCTGTGGGGTCTGGGGACAGGTGTAGCTGTGGGGTCTGGGGGCAGGTGTACCGGGGGGTCTGGGGACAGGTGTGGCTGTGGGGTCTGGGGACAGGTGTAGCTGTGGGGTCTGGGGGCAGTTGTGGCTGTGGGGTCTGGGGGCAGTTGTAGCTGTGGGGTCTGGGGGCAGTTGTAGCTGTGGGGTCTGGGGGCAGTTGTAGCTGTGGGGTCTGGGGGCAGTTGTAGCTGTGGGGTCTGGGGGCAGTTGTACCTGGGGGTCTGGGTGCAGTTGTACCGGGGGGTCTGGGGGCAGTTGTGGCTGTGGGGTCTGGGGGCAGTTGTACCGGGGGGTCTGGGGGCAGTTGTGGCTCTGGGGTCTGGGGGCAGTTGTAGCTGTGGGGTCTGGGGGCAGTTGTAGCTGTGCGGTCTGGGGGCAGTTGTAGCTCTGGGGTCTGGGGGCAGTTGTGGCTGTGGGGTCTGGGGGCAGTTGTAGCTCTGGGGTCTGGGGGCAGTTGTACCTGGGGGACTTGATGGTGGGGGGCAGTTGTCTGTAGTCTCCGGCCAGCACACAGCGGCGGGCCCGGAGGAGGGGGATCCAGCAGCTGCCCTCCAGAGCCTGGGCACATTCGTCTATCACCACCACGTCAAAGTGATCAGGGGCCAACTGCTTCAGGGGCCCCTCTGCACACGCCCCTGCCAGAAACAACAGACAATAAGCGACAAACGACAGACAATAAGCGACAAACGACAGACAATAAGCGACAAACGACAGACAATAAGCGACAAACGACAGACAATAAGCGACAAACGACAGACAAGAAACGACAAACGACAGACAAGAAACGACAAACGACAGACAATAAGCGACAAACGACAGACAATAAGCGACAAACGACAGACAATAAGCGACAAACGACAGACAAGAAACGACAAACGACAGACAATAAACGACAGCAAACTCACCTGTGTGTTTGTGTCTCACCTGTGTTTGTGGACAGCACCACGTCGGCGTTCTTCAGTATCTCTGAAATCGCCGCCGCCTCTCGCGTCCTCAGTTCTTTCCTCAGTTCTCCCAGTTCCCTCCTCAGATCTCCACGCTCCCCTTTGTGTTTCCTCAAACCCGTCTGGACAAAACAGAATCCAGGAAAAGGTTCACAGTGTCTCTGGCAGCGTCTGAAGTGTCTAATTATTACAAACTTGAGCAGCTCGTGTCCTGACTCGGACCAGAGGCAGGACCACATTACACCCTGTGAGTTTAAGGACTCCTCGAACCTTAACGTGGTGGAGGGGTTTGAGCACCCGAATGATCCCAGGAGCTATGTTGTCTTTATGCCCCTGGTAGGGTCACCCAAGGCAAACAGGTCCGGGAGGACGGGTCAGACGAACAGCGGTTCACAACCCCCCTATGTTGAGTCAAAGAACAAGGTCAGTGACGTCGCCCGGAAGGGCGGTACCGGGGTCCCACCCTGGAGCCAGGCCTGGGGTGGGTCCATGTGGGCGAGCGCCTGGTGGCCGGGCCTTTCCCCACGGGCCCCGGCCAGGCCCAGCTCAAAGGAGCGACGTGGGACCGCCCTCCCCTGGACCCACCATCCGTGGGAGGAGCCATAGGGGCCGGGTGCAGAGAGATCTGCGCGGCAGTCGAAGGCGGGGGCCTCGGCGACCGGATCTCCGGACATGGAGACTAGCTCTGGGGACATGGAATGTCACCTCGCTGGGGGGAAGGAGCCTGAGCTTGTGCGGGAGGTCGAGCGTTACCAGCTAGATATAGTCGGCCTCATCTCCACGCACAGCTTGGGCTCTGGAACCCAACTCCTTGAGAGGGGTTGGACTCTCCATTTCTCTGGCGTTGGCTGCGGGGAGCGGCGGCGAGCTGGTGTGGGCTCATCGCCCCTCAGCTCAGCCACTGCGTGTTGGAGTTTACCCCGGTGAAAGAGAGGGTCGCGTCCCTGCGCCTCCGGGTCGGGGACAGGTCTCTCACTGTGGTGTTGGCCTATGGGCCGAACAGCAGTGCAGAGTACCCGGCCTTCTTGGAGTCTCTGGGAGGGGTACTGGACAGTGCACCGACCGGGGACTCCGTTGTTCTACTGGGGGACTTCAACGCCCACATGGGCAACGACAGTGACACCTGGAGAGGGGTGATTGGGAGGAACGGCCTCCCTGATCTGAACCCGAGCGGTGTTCTGTTATTGGACTTCTGTGCAAGTCACAGTTTGTCCATAATGAACACCATGTTCGAGCACAAGGGGGTCCATCGGTGCATGTGGCCAGAGGTCGATGATCGACTTTGTTGTCGTGTCATCTGAGCTCCGGCCATGTGTCTTGGACACTCGGGTGAAGAGAGGGGCAGAGCTGTCAACTGATCACCACCTGGTGGTGAGTTGGGTCCGCTGGCAGAGGAGGAAGCCGGAAAGACCTGGCAGGTCCAAGGGTATCATGAGGGTCTGTTGGGAACGTCTGGCGGAACCTTCTGTCGGTGCGGCCTTCAACTCACACCTCCGGGAGAGCTTCTCCCAGATCCCGGGGGAGGCTGGGGACATGGAGCCCGAGTGGGCTTCGTTCTCGGCCTCCATTGTCGATGCGGCCGTTCGTAGCTGTGGCCGTAAGGTCTGCGGTGCCTGTCACGGCGGCAATCCCCGAACCCGGTGGTGGACACTGGAAGTAAGGGATGCCGTCAAGCTGAAGAAGGAGTCCTACCGGGCCTTACTGGCCCGGTGGACTCCTGAGGCAGCTGACGGGTACCGTCGGGCCAAGCGTGCTGCAGCCCGGGCGGTTGCAGAGGCAAATACTCGGGTCTGGGAGGAGTTCGGGGAGGCCATGGAGGAGGACTATCGGACGGCCCCAAGGAAATTCTGGCAAACCGTCCGGCGCCTCAGGAGGGGGAAGCGGTGCTCCACCAACACTGTTTACAGTGCGGGGGGAGAGCTGCTGACCTCGACTGAGGATGTTGTCGGGCGGTGGAAGGAATACTTTGGGGATCTCCTCAATCCCACCGTTAGGTCCTCCGAAGAGGAGGCCATGGCTGGGGACCCAGAGGCGGACTCATCCATCACCCTGGCTGAAGTCACTGAGGTGGTTAAAGCTCCTCGGTGGCAAGGCTCCGGGGGTGGATGAGATCCGTCCTGAGGACCTTAAGTCTCTGGGTGTTGTGGGTCTTGGCTGACACGTCTCTGCAACATCGCCTGGCGGTCGGGAACAGTACCTCTGGACTGGCAGACCGGGGTGGTGGTCCCTCTGTATAAAAAGGGAGACCGGAGGGTGTGTTCCAACTACAGGGGAATCACACTCCTCAGCCTCCCCGGTAAAGTCTATGCCAGGGTACTGGAGAGGAGAGTTCGGCCGATAGTCGAACCTCGGATCCAAGAGGAGCAGTGTGGTTTTCGGCCTGGTCGTGGAACACTGGACCAGCTCTACACCCTCCATCGGGTGCTCGAGGGTTCATGGGAGTTTGCCCAACCAGTCCACATGTGCTTTGTGGACCTGGAGAAGGCATTTGACCGTGTCCCTCGTGGTGCCCTGTGGGGGGTGCTCCGGGAGTATGGGGTCCGGGGCCCTTTGCTAAGGGCTGTCCGGTCCCTGTATGACCGGAGCAGGAGCTGTGTTCGCATTGCCGGCAGTAAGTCAGACCTGTTCCCGGTGCATGTTGGACTCCAGGGCTGCCCTTTGTCACCGGTTCTGTTCATTGTATTTATAGACAGAATTTCTAGGCGCAGTCAGGGGCCGGAGGGGGTCCGGTTTTGGAATCACAGGATTTCATCGCTGCTTTTTGCGGATGATGTCGTCCTGTTGGCTTCATCGAGCCAGGACCTGCAGCACTGGGGCGGTTTGCAGCCAAGTGTGAAGCGGCCGGGATGAGAATCAGCTGTTCCAAATCCGAGGCCATGGTTCTCGACCGGAAAAAGGTGGATTGCCCTCTCCGGGTGGGTGGGGAGTCTCTGCCTCAAGTGGAGGAGTTCAAGTATCTCGGGGTCTTGTTCACGAGTGAGGGGAGGAGCGTGAGATTGACAGGCGGATCGGTGCAGCGTCGGCAGTGATGCAGTCGCTGTATCGGACCGTTGTGGTGAAGAGGAGCTGAGCCGAAAGGCGAAGCTCTCGATTTACCTCAATCTACGTTCCTCCCCTCACCTATGGTCATGAGCTCTGGGTAATGACCGAAAGGACGAGATCGCGGATACAAGCGGCCGAAATGAGTTTCCTCTGCAGAGTGGCCGGGTGCTCCCTTAGAGATAGGGTGAGGAGCTCGGTCACACGGGAGGAGCTCGGAGTAGAGTCACTGCTCCTCCACATCAAGAGGAGCAGCTGAGGCTCGGGCATCTGGTCCGGATGCCTCCTGGACGCCTCCCTCGGGAGGTGTAGTTTTATAATAAAGTGTGTAGTTGTAGTGTGCGTCGACTCACGGCGGCCCGGTCCATGTCGTTGCGGATGTCGGTGATGACGGCGGCGCTGGGGCTGTTTGCCAGCACCGCGTCCAGACAGTGTTTCTGGATGGACTCGAGGAGACGAGCCGGATGCCCCAGACGCAGAACCTTCAGCTTCTTCCACTGCGCCAGCCGCTCCACCAGGTTATCCACCGCCACGTTCGACGGCGCGCAGCACAGGACCTGCACACAGACAAATATGACTTATTTAAAGCAAAACTGCACTTCACAAACTTTTAACCAGGGTTGAACCATCATTTTTACCTTCTCAAAGCTCAAACTTGTATCTGTGTGTCTGAGTTTGAGGACAGAGTGTTCAGAAAAGGTCTGTTTTCACTTACCCCCTGTCTCCACCCACTTCTCTGCACTCACTTGTGATGGGAACAGATTAAATATAGAAACAGGCCAATTTATTCCCTGTTTTACATCACAGACTGCAGTGGAAATTCACTGCAGGAAACAGTGGATTTTACATATTTTTATTGTAAAAAATAAATAAAATAAAATAAAAAAAATAATGATAATAATAAATAAATAAAATAAATATAAATAAATAAAAATATAAAAAATAAATATAAATCAAATAAAAATATGTAAAAATAAATATAAATAAAATAAAAATATAAAAAATAAGTATATAACCAAAACTAAAATTAATATATGATATTTTTAACCATTTATGCCTGAGCCGGGGTTTGATTTATTAAAATAAGTCCAGAGAAGTGGGCGGAGATGGGGGGTGGGTGAAAACAGGACTTTTCTGTGCAGTCCAGCCTCAAACGCTCTGACTTCACCTAATTCCTCAAACTTGCCTAACTTCACGGTAACAGAACTAAACTGAACGAGGAAACACTGAACATCTCGCGTCCTCTTTAAATCTCCTTTTTCATTCTGATTCTCGCTTATGCAAAGACCCGGGGCCCAGACCCGGGGCCCAGACCTTGAGGCCCTGACCTTGAGGCCCTGTCGGACCAGCTGCAGGACGACCTCTGTGACTGTGGTGGTCTTTCCGGTCCCCGGGGGCCCGTGGATTATCGCCAGCTCCTTTTGGGACAGAGCGAAGGACACGGCCTCTCGCTGAGACTCGTCCAGGTTCGAGTTCAAGAACTTTACTTCATCTGGAGGAAAAAAGTCACAGTTTTATTCATGGGTCAAAACTAGAGGAGGGACAATAACACGTTACTTACACCGATTATAGTGTTATACATATGACAGTTCTGACTACAACAGCAGGAAAGTCTCTGACGGTACATTTCTATTTAAAAAACGACCCAATGGAAATTCTGACAAAGGCATCAACCGTTTATTAAAAGCGTTTATTGCAAATGTGCAGAAAAGAGTTTGAACCTCAACCTTCGAGAACATTTAAATGCAAAAAATGTGACAGCGACGGCAGAAACACGACGCTCAGAAGGTCCAAACTTAAAGTAAAACAGCACTTTTAACTTTAGTCTCTTCAGGGACTTTACCTTTGTCTACTGTTTTTAAATGAAAAGACATTTATTTTTTCAAGACATTTTTCCAAACATTAAAACAGCTCGACTTTAAAAGTGTCTGTGTATAAGCATAAATCGTCCACCGAAATGTATTTACATAAAATAAATGTTGCTTTTAAAAAATACTGTTATGTGATTGATTGAGATTAATTCATTACAAAGTCTGTAATGATCAGAATAGTTTTGTCTCTTAAACACAGAAGTTCTTTCCATTTTGCTGCTTTTTTGAGGTTAATCTATAATGTCTCTATAAACTCTCAGCCTTTTAACACTAAATACACCTAAAAAATATAATATACCCACAGTGAAAGTCCTGGAATTGCCGTTTTCTTCTGAACTAAAGGTAAAAGGAGCAGATGTAGCAGACGAATACTAAAGAGTCACTAAAACATGAATGAAACAAACACGACTCCAGCTCGGTTTTTGAGGAGGAACAGTGTTAAAACAGAACTTGAAGCTCACAAGAGTCAGTTTTGCGTGATATGGGACCTTTAAATGATTCAAAAGGCAGTAAAAAGGCGGTAAAAAGGCAGTAAAAAGGCAGTCAGAGCAGTCAAATGTGGTGCTGAACTCACCGGCCGTGGTCCTGGTGGCTGAAGGTTGAGCGTCTCCGAACAGAACGCTGATGAGAGCCGCCGCGGGTCCAGAACTGTAGCTGTTCAACAAGTTTAACGCACTGAAAACACAAAACACGGAACTATTCACATCAGATCTGAGCGATTTTATTTTATTATAAAGCTGCACTGTGGAACTTTTCTGGCGGAGGCTTCGTCAAACACTTTTCTCTATGGAGATGTTTGCTTTGTCTGGACTGCCTGGTTTTCTAGGGATTTGTAGACCTGGTTTAGACCTGGTTTAGTTCTGGTTTAGTCCTGCTTTAGACCTAGTTTAGACCTGGTTTAGTCCTGGTTTAGTCCTGGTTCAGGGTTGGTTTAGACCTGGTTTAGGGCTGGTTTAGGGCTGGTTTAGGGCTGGTTTAGGGCTGGTTTAGTCCTGGTTTAGACCTGGTTTAGACCTGGTTTAGACCTGGTTTAGTCCTGGATTATTCCTGGATTAGTCATGGATTAATCCTGGTTGAGGCCTGGTTGAGGCCTGGTTTAGTCCTGGTTCAGGGCTGGTTCAGGGCTGGTTTAGACCTGGTTTAGACCTGGTTCAGGGCTGGTTTTATCCTGATTTAGTCCTGGTTTAGACCTGGTTTAGTCCTGCTTTAGACCTGGTGTAGAACTGGTTTAGTCCTGGTTTAGACCTGCTTTAGACCTGGTTTAGACCTGGTTTAGAACTGGTTTAGTCCTGGTTTAGACCTGGTTCAGACCTGGTTTAGGGCTGGTTTAGACCTGGTTTAGTCCTGGTTTAGACCTGGTTCAGGGCTGGTTTTATCCTGCTTTAGCCCTGGTTTAGACCTGGTTTAGTCCTGCTTTAGACCTGGTTTAGACCTGGTTTAGACCTGGTTCAGGGCTGGTTTTATCCTGCTTTACACCTGGTTTAGTCCTGCTTTAGACCTGGTTTAGAACTGGTTTAGTCCTGCTTTAGACCTGGTTTAGAACTGGTTTAGACCTGCTTTAGAACTGGTTTAGTCCTGCTTTAGACCTGGTTTAGTCCTGCTTTAGACCTGGTTTAGAACAGGTTTAGACCTGGTTTAGACCTGGTTTAGTCCTGGTTTAGACCTGGTTCAGGGCTGGTTTTATCCTGCTTTAGACCTGGTTTAGAACTGGTTTAGTCCTGCTTTAGACCTGGTTTAGAACTGGTTTAGACCTGCTTTAGAACTGGTTTAGTCCTGGTTTAGACCTGGTTCAGGGCTGGTTTTATCCTGCTTTAGACCTGGTTTAGAACAGGTTTAGACCTGGTTCGGGGCTGGTTTAGACCTGGTTTAGTCCTGCTTTAGACCTGGTGTAGAACTGGTTTAGTCCTGGTTTAGACCTGGTTTAGTCCTGGTTTAGACCTGGTTCAGGGCTGGTTTTATCCTGCTTTACACCTGGTTTAGTCCTGGTTTAGTCCTGGTTCAGGGCTGGTTTTATCCTGCTTTACACCTGGTTTAGTCCTGGTTTAGTCCTGGTTTCTTTTCCATCTTCATGGAGTCACAGGTCAGATCTGTGGAGAGGCGACCCCGCTCACAGTCAGAATGCTGGTTCTGTTTTTCTCTGTATTTCTGAGCTCTAAAACCTCCTGTGACTGAATAAAAGTAAAGTCGAGCTGTTTAATGTCACACTGTGGAACATTCCAGGACATCTCCATAGAAACAAGCAGGTGAGGGACCCCCAGAGCAAAACTGCAGTGTTAAATGAACCCTCCTAACACGTCTCTCACTTCTTCATGCGTTTGTAGGTGACGTCGTTGGCGAGCTTCAGCAGGTTGTACAGGGCGTCCGTGTCCAGGCTGAGGCCGTCATCAAACGCGACGCTCAGCGACGCCGGAGCCGCTCGAGTCACGATCCCCGAGCCGAGCTGAGAGGACGAGCCGCAGCCGCCGCCGTCGTACACGCCCACGATGTCTCCTGGACGAGGGGGAAGACGTGAGAGTCCACCGTTTACTAAAGATCTGATTAAGATTATCAGGCTCACGCCAAACCAGGACAGTCTCTTATTTAGGTTTATGATACAACAAGGAGCACAAAGTCTAATTTAGTCCGTTTAGGATCACGTGAAGCGGGTTCCACACGAACATTTAAGACAAGAATGAGGAGATAACAGGTGTTTGTGTTACCGGGGCTGAAGTTGTTGCTGGGCAGAGCAGAGACTCCGTGATGTTTCCTGGGTTCAAACTGGACGACGGTGCGTCCATAAAGACCCGTGTTCTGAGAGGCGACCTGCAGCTTCAGCAGACACACACCTTCAGTCTGCAGCTGCTTCAGAGACACACTCTCCTGCCACAGTCTGAACGCACAAACACACAAACGCAGTCACAACACACTCACAATAATATCGTGGAGCATCACAGTATCTGGAATCCCAAGTCTCTTTGCTTAAATGAACAGTTCTGATGCAAAAATAGATGAAAAAAACAGAGGGAACTACATAGACCATGATCCTTTGCTCCGTTTCAGTGCAGACGGCATGAAGAAATAACTGTTCTAAGCACTTTGAAACCTTCATTCTTTGGATGAAGTCTTGTGAAGGCATTTTTAGAGGAAAAAGTAGAGGAAATATTGCAGTAAATGTCAAACACACACCTGGTCTCCTGTATCTCTGCTTCTCGCTCCTCCTGAAGCAGCTCCAGAGTTTTATGCACAAACTCTTCCACCGTCATCTTCACTCACTTTAAGATGACACAGGAAAACAATATAAACAGATAATTACAGAATTCACAGTAAAATGGAGCAGCAAATTACAGCAACCTGATATTAAAGCCTTGGTGCAATTCAATAAGATGCATTTCTGTCAGAACTCTGCTGTGTTTGAGGCTCTAAACGTGACTCTGCTGTTTTCTATGACAAAGATAATAATAACATTTTGAATCTTAATGGAAACATCAAGCTAGCCACAAAATCTGATCTGAAATCCACACTGAAGCCCTTCTTAACGCTGCGGAGTTGTAAACATAGGCTATAGAATAACTTTATATACAGTTTAATGGTTGTAAACAGAGCTAATGAAGTGGCTTAAGCTAACTAACCTTTAACAGCGCCGTTTACGCTCCTGTTTTATGTCAGGAAAGACAAACTTACGCTTAAAAATGCCCGTTACCACGAAAAAGAAAATATAACATTCTACATGATCGCGTTTATAACAGAGTAGTTTTGTTTCTGTGAAGCAGCAGCATGTCGGGGTTCATTATAAAATCTAGAGGGACATTAGAGTCCGCTGTGGCGACTGCGGCGGCCATCTTGTGATTGTAGGAAGAGTCTTTTTATTATTATTATTTTAAATCATTTTCATTTTAATTATTTTTATTTTATTATAACACATGAGGTCATGCAGTTAATGAAATAAAATATCTTTACATAACAGAAGGAAGGAAGAGCTAAAAACATCCAGAAAAGGCATTCATTTGGTTAAATCGTTCAGTTGTTCTATGTAATTGTGTATATTTGTTTCTTTAAAAAATGGTAGTAGTAAAATGAGTACTCTACAGTTTCTATCCGGATTTTTTTTTCTGAATAAATAAATGAGTTTTTTTTTTTTTTTTTTTTGCATTAGTGTGATTGTGTGATAATTATTAGCAATCTGATGAAGTGCAGTTATAATGGGAAGGAGGACATTATTTTAGGGGGAGAATTGAATATTACAGTTAGAATTTGGTTACTGAACTGTCTACTGTGGTTACCATAGACCGTATATAGGTCTATAATGGTTACTGTGGCCGCTCGATCTGGTGTGTTTCACATTTCCACATTTTTTAGATTTTGTACCAATTTGCACTACGTATTTCTTTTATAAAATAGAGTTGGTTTGGATGTTTAATGTTTTTCTATTATTTATTTGTTTTTAAGAATTTTAAAGAAACAAGTTTCTGTGATTCACCATGGATCCATAATAAATAAATACATAATAATAATAATAATAACAATAACAATAACAATAACAATAAAAATAATAATAAATTCTAGTTCAATGGGTTAGCTGTAGCGTGCCGTCAAGTGGCCGTTAGTGTGTGTTACATTTAACCGTCAGGCTTCCGCAAAAACATATTTATTTAATTAATTAAAATATTTAATAATGACGAGGACTTAAGTAAACAGTGACAATAGTTTTTAAAGGTATTTATGACAAATATAGACATTTATTTGGGCATTAACTGCAGTTTAACGTTACATTTTGACGCATGCGCAGTGACATTTCCGCCGCAGATCGTGCAGGTACAGTTACCACATTTACCACACCAAACGCTTCTCTAAATATATATAATCCCTCGCCGGGTCCATACCCCGCTGCTACTGCCCCCTGGCGCTGTGGAGGACACTGCGCGCACAGCTGAAGGCGGAAGTGCCGCGGCTCCTGAACGCACTGAGCTGTCACTGTGGTTTCTGCTTGATTTGACCCACTCGTGTCTGTGGGGAGTCAGCAACAGCTCCGTGTTCACTGTGGACGTGACAAAACCACAGCTCTGACATGCGGCGGTGCAATCTCCCTCATCACAAGCCGGAAGGAAGCGCGTCTCTGCAGCTACACATCTTTGCAGAGACATTTTGAGTGTAGTTCATTATATTGACAGGTTCTGTGGAGTTTGGACATGAGACGCGCGCTCGTCCTGGTTCTTCTCGCCCTCTGGCCCTGCTGCTGGGTCACGGGAACCCTCTCCAAAACAGACGCAAAGAAAAGCCAGAAAGTTGAAGTTGAGGTAGGAGTTTGTTTTTTTGTTTTTTTTAAACAAACAAACCCCCAGACTGTGCAGTGTGCAGGTGTTCTCACTGAGCCTGCTCTTGTGTGTGCAGAGCGCCCCTTCAGAGCTGCTGGTGCTGGAGCGAGGCCTGGTGGTGTCCGATCCGCACTGGAAGGAGATCGTGAAGGAGGAGAAGAGGTACTGCGCCCACATCAAGAAAGCCTTCAGCGGACACGTGCTGGGATATGTCACACCCGTGAGGAGAAAACACACACTTTAACACCCTTTTCTGCATTAAAGCTTCACTCTGTAACTTTTCTGATGTGTCTGGAATGTCTCACAGTGGGGCATTAAATGGATTTATCATTCAGGTTTTCTTTATGGCTCAAAAAGGACCTTGAACGTGTATCCAGGCAGCGCACGACTGACACCTGTGCACTTTAATCCTGATGGAGACTCGGATTCTGGTCTAGTCCTGGTCTAGTCCTGGTCTAGTCCTGGTCTAGTCCTGGTCTAGTCCTGGTCTAGTCCTGGTTCAGTTCAGGTTTAGTTTTGTAATGAGGCGTTTGGGTGTTTCAGGTTTACTGTGGTTGGGATCACTTCTGCATTGATCTGATTCTGTAGTTTCTTGTCTCTATGGAGAGAGATACATTTAATGCCGCACAGTGGAACATTTCTGTGTTGTGTTTGAGTGTGATGTCACAGGTGGGACCGGAGTCACTGATAAAATGGACTCAGACTCGGGACTTGAGACGACTCGATGTTTCTCGTGATAAAACCGATTCATCCAGCGCTTCACTTAAAGAGACTGAAGCAGCTGAACCACAGAGAACTACACAGACCATGATGCTTTGCTCCGGTTCAATGCAGACGACAGGGCTTTAAAACACTTTTAAATCTGAATTCTTTCTATTCTGACTAACAATTTGTCCTAAAGTCACATTTCTACAGCTCCTTAAGCCTCTCCAAACTCTGCATTTATAAACACACCAGGACTTTAGGACAGTTTGGTTTAAAATCATAGAAAAATACATCCTGCATTTGGTACTTTCCATTTTATGATTTGCAAATTGCAAAACAGCGACGTGGCTCTGCCTCTGATGGGAAATGAGACGTGTGTTCAGAGGAGTGCAGAGATCTGCCCGATCTTCACACTGACGCGAACAATGATGTCGAGATAAATGTGACGCTGAGACACTTAAGATGAACACAGGACAGACACATATTTTATACACAAACATCAGATTTATTACAATATAAAACTGTGAATCTGCCACTTTTTCCTCTAAAAATACTTCACAGACTTAAAAAGAATGAAGATGTAAAAGTGCTTAGAACAGTTATTTCTTCATGTCGTCTGCACTGAAACGGAGCAAAGGATCATGGTCTATGTAGTTCCCTCTGGTTTTTTAATCTATTTCTGCATCAGAACTGTTCATTTAAGCAAAGAGACTTGGGATTCCAGATACTGTGAGGCTCCAGCAGATTATTGGACCTTTGACCAGAAAACCTTCTTGTTACGTCCCTAATAACACTAAAAGAACATTTCTACTCTTAAATACACCCAGAGTCTTTCACACTTTGACTTCGATCTTATTTACGCTGACGTTAGTTCTTAACGACTTCGGCTTTTTCTTTCGTTCGCTCACGTTGCTTTTTCTAAACTGGAAAATCACGAGAAAACGAACGATCATTATTCATATTTTTGAAGCGTTTTTTGTTTACAGCATTTTTCACACTTCGATAAAACTTGTGCACAGTTCTGTATACGGCATAATATACGGCATAATATACGGTATAATATACGGTATAATATACGGTATAATATACGGCATAATATACGGTATAATATACGGTATAATATACGGTATAATATACGGTATAATATACGGTATAATATACGGTATAATATACGGTATAATATACGGTATAATATACGGTATAATATACGGTATAATATACGGTATAATATACAACATAATATACGGTATAATATACGGTATAATATACGGTATAATATACGGTATAATATACGGTATAATATACGGTATAATATACGGTATAATATACGGTATAATATACGGTATAATATACGGTATAATATACGGTATAATATACGGTATAATATACGGTATAATATACGGTATAATATACGGTATAATATACGGTATAATATACGGTATAATATACGGTATAATATACGGTATAATATACGGTATAATATACGGTATAATATACGGTATAATATACAACATAATATACGGTATAATATACGGTATAATGTACGGTATAATATACGGTATAATATACGGTATAATATACGGTATAATATACGGCATAATATACGGTATAATATACGGTATAATATACGGTATAATATACGGTATAATATACGGTATAATATACGGTATAATATACGGTATAATATACGGTATAATATACGGCATAATATACGGTATAATATACGGTATAATATACGGTATAATATACGGTATAATATACGGCATAATATACGGCATAATATACGGCATAATATACGGTATAATATACGGTATAATATACGGTATAATATACGGTATAATATACGGCATAATATACGGTATAATATACGGTATAATATACGGCATAATATACGGTATAATATACGGCATAATATACGGTATAATATACGGTATAATATACGGTATAATATACGGTATCATATACGGTATAATGTACGGCATAATGTACGGCATAATGTACGGTATAATATACGGCATAATATACGGTATAATATATACGGCATAATATACGGTATAATATACGGCATAATGTACGGTATCATATACGGTATCATATACGGCATAATGTACGGCATAATGTACGGCATAATGTACGGCATAATGTACGGTATAATATACGGTATAATATACGGTATAATGTACGGCATAATGTACGGCATAATGTACGGCATAATGTACGGCATAATATACGGCATAATGTACGGCATAATGTACGGCATAATGTACGGCATAATGTACGGCATAATGTACGGTATAATGTACGGTATAATATACGGCATAATGTACGGTATCATATACGGTATCATATACGGTATAATGTACGGCATAATGTACGGTATAATGTACGGTATAATGTACGGTATAATATACGGTATAATATACGGCATAATATACGGTATAATATACGGTATAATGTACGGTATAATGTACGGTATAATATACGGTATAATATACGGTATAATGTACGGTATAATATACGGTATAATATACGGTATAATATACGGTATAATATACGGTATAATATACGGTATAATATACGGTATAATGTACGGTATAATATACGGTATAATATACGGTATAATATACGGCATAATATACGGTATAATATACGGTATAATATACGGTATAATGTACGGTATAATGTACGGTATAATATACGGTATAATATACGGTATAATGTACGGTATAATATACGGTATAATATACGGTATAATGTACGGTATAATATACGGTATAATATACGGTATAATATACGGTATAATATACGGTATAATGTACGGTATAATGTACGGTATAATGTACGGTATAATATACGGTATAATGTACGGTATAATATACAGTATAATATACAGTATAATATACGGTATAATGTACGGTATAATGTACGGTATAATGTACGGTATAATGTACGGTATAATGTACGGTATAATATACGGCATAATATACGGTATAATATACGGTATAATATACGGTATAATATACGGTATAATATACAACATAATATACGGTATAATATACGGTATAATGTACGGTATAATATACAGTATAATATACGGTATAATATACGGTATAATATACAACATAATATACGGTATAATATACGGTATAATGTACGGTATAATATACGGTATAATATACGGTATAATATACGGTATAATATACGGTATAATATACGGTATAATATACGGTATAATATACGGTATAATGTACGGTATAATATACGGTATAATATACGGTATAATATACGGTATAATATACGGTATAATGTACGGTATAATATACGGTATAATATACGGCATAATATACGGCATAATATACGGTATAATATACGGCATAATATACGGCATAATATACGGTATAATATACGGCATAATATACGGCATAATGTACGGCATAATGTACGGCATAATGTACGGCATAATGTACGGCATAATGTACGGCATAATGTACGGTATAATGTACGGTATAATATACGGCATAATGTACGGCATAATGTACGGTATAATATACGGTATAATGTACGGCATAATGTACGGCATAATGTACGGCATAATGTACGGTATAATGTACGGTATAATGTACGGCATAATATACGGTATAATATACGGTATAATGTACGGTATAATGTACGGTATAATATACGGTATAATATACGGTATAATATACGGTATAATATACGGTATAATATACGGCATAATATACGGTATAATATACGGTATAATATACGGCATAATATACGGTATAATATACGGTATAATATACGGTATAATATACGGTATAATATACGGTATAATATACGGTATAATATACGGTATAATATACGGTATAATATACGGTATAATATACGGTATAATATACGGCATAATATACGGTATAATATACGGTATAATATACGGTATAATATACGGTATAATATACGGCATAAGACCACAGAGTGGAACTGTGGAGCGTTTCCTGTAATCCTCACGGGGCTCGTCCTGTTCTCCAGTGGAACGCTCACGGATACACCGTGGCCAAACTCTTCGGACCCAAGATGAACTCGGTGGCTCCGGTTTGGTTACAGCTGCGCCGACGAGGACCCGAGACTTTCGACGTGTCCGGACTCCAGGACCACGACCCAGGCACGTCTCACCCAAAACCCTGAGGGTCTGAGGTAGAATGTGACGTCTAAAGTCCTCTGTGTTTTCAGGATGGGTCAAAGCTCTGCGCAAGTCCAACAAGAAAGTCAAAATCGGTGAGTGACCTGAGCTCTGAAGGGTCAAACTGTGACTTTTATTTGTTCAACAGAGTTTGACCTGAGCTCTGAAGGGTCAGACTGACTTTTATTTGTTCAACAGAGTTTGACCTGAGCTCCAGTCAAACGTGGGTCCGTTTATTTATTTGAATCTGTTTGAAATGTCAATGTTCCTGATCCGATTATTCTTTGTGTTCCAGTCCACTTTATTCTGCAGCACATTTCAGACACAGTTTCCAAAGTGCAAAACACACAGTAAGAACAAGAGTAAATAAAACTAAAGGCTCAGATTTGATCGAGTCCTGAAACGAGGATTCACTCGGTGCTAAAAGCCAAAGGATAAAAACAGAAATAAAGTGTAAAATAAGTTCAGGCTCAGGCCTGAAAACAAACTTTAAAATGACCGACGGTTTGAACTGGAGTTTTGGTGTTTTTGGTGAACCTGGACTAAACCTGGACTAAACCTGGACTAAACCTGGACTAAACCTGGACTAAACCTGCACTAAACCTGCACTAAACCTGGACTGAACCTGGACTAAACCTGGACTAAACCTGGGCTGAACCTGGACTAAACCTGGGCTGAACCTGGACTAAACCTGGACTGAACCTGGACTAAACCTGGACTAAACCTGGACTAAACCTGGACTAAACCTGGACTAAACCTGGACTAAACCTGGACTAAACCTGGACTGAACCTGGACTGAACCTGGACTAAACCTGGACTGAACCTGGACTTAACCTGGACTAAACCTGGACTAAACCTGGACTAAACCTGGACTAAACCTGGACTAAATTAGACTTGGACTAAATTTGGACTGAACCTGGACTAAACCTGGACTAAACCTGGGCTGAACCTGGACTAAACCTGGGCTGAACCTGGACTAAACCTGGACTAAACCTGGACTAAACCTGGACTAAACCTGGACTAAACCTGGACTAAATTTGCACTAAATCTGGACTAAACCTGGACTAAATTTGGACTGAACCTGACTAAACCTGGACTAAACCTGGACTAAACCTGGACTAAACTTGGGCTGAAAATGGACTAAACCTGACTAAACCTGGACTAACCTTGCACTAACCTTGCACTAAACCTGGACTGAACCTGGACTAAACCTGGACTAAACCTGGACTAAACCTGGACTAAACCTGGGCTGAACCTGGGCTGAACCTGGACTGAACCTGGACTGAACCTGGACTGAACCTGGACTAAACCTGGACTAAACCTGGACTAAACCTGGACTAAACCTGGACTGAACCTGGACTGAACCTGGACTGAACCTGGACTGAACCTGGACTGAACCTGGACTGAACCTGGACTTAACCTGGACTGAACCTGGACTGAACCTGGACTAAACCTGGGCTGAACCTGGACTGAACCTGGACTGAACCTGGACTGAACCTGGACTAAACCTGGACTAAACCTGGACTAAACCTGGACTAAACCTGGACTGAACCTGGACTGAACCTGGACTGAACCTGGACTGAACCTGGACTAAACCTGGACTAAACCTGGACTGAACCTGGACTGAACCTGGACTGAACCTGGACTAAACCTGGACTAAACCTGGACTGAACCTGGACTGAACCTGGACTGAACTTGGACTGAACCTGGACTAAACCTGGACTAAATTAGACTTGGACTAAATTTGGACTGAACCTGGACTAAACCTGGACTAAACCTGGACTAAACCTGGACTAAACCTGGACTAAACCTGGACTAAATTTGCACTAAATCTGGACTAAACCTGGACTAAATTTGCACTAAATCTGGACTAAACCTGGGTTAAATTTGTGCTAAACCTGGACTAAACCTGCACTAAACCTGGACTGAACCTGGACTAAACCTGGACTAAACCTGGACTAAACCTGGACTAAACTTGGGCTGAAAATGGACTAAACCTGGACTAACCTTGCACTAACCTTGCACTAAACCTGGACTGAACCTGGACTAAACCTGGACTAAACCTGGACTAAACCTGGACTAAACCTGGACTAAACCTGGGCTGAACCTGGGCTGAACCTGGACTGAACCTGGACTGAACCTGGACTGAACCTGGACTGAACCTGGACTAAACCTGGACTAAACCTGGACTAAACCTGGACTAAACCTGGACTAAACCTGGACTAAACCTGGCTGACGTTCTGACTGTGAGTGGGGTCGCCTCTCCACAGATCTGACCTGGTCTGGTTTGTGTTTTGGTTCCAGTCCCTCGGGTTCTGCTGGACGGTTGGTCGTATCAGGATTACATGAGCGTTTTGGGCAGCGAGGACGAGATCGAGGAGCTGGGATCTGAGCTGGTGGACGTCGCCAAGGTATAATACTCCCTACAACTGTACAACTCACCCTTATGTCACAGATAATACTCCCTACAACTGTCCAACTCACTTATGTCATAGATAATACTCCCTACAACTGTACAACTCACCTTATGTCACAGATAATACTCCCTACAACTGTACAACTCACCTTATGTCACAGATAATACTCCCTACAACTGTACTCACCTTATGTCACAGATGATACTCCCTACAACTG
This sequence comes from Odontamblyopus rebecca, assembly GCA_030686955.1. Classification (NCBI taxonomy): domain Eukaryota; kingdom Metazoa; phylum Chordata; class Actinopteri; order Gobiiformes; family Gobiidae; genus Odontamblyopus; species Odontamblyopus rebecca. Next base: position 1,579,236 of record CM060659.1, read on the forward strand.
TACAGCTCACCTTATGTCACAGATAATACTCCCTACAACTGTACAACTCACCTTATGTCACAGATAATACTCCCTACAACTGTACAACTCCCCTTATGTCACAGATAATACTCCCTACAACTGTACAACTCACCTTATGTCACAGATAATACTCCCTACAACTGTACAGCTCACCTTATGTCACAGATAATACTCCCTACAACTGTACAACTCACCTTATGTCACAGATAATACTCCCTACAACTGTACAACACACCTTATGTCACAGATAATACTCCCTACAACTGTACAACACACCTTATGTCACAGATAATACTCCCTACAACTGTACAACTCACCTTATGTCACAGATAATACTCCCTACAACTGTACTCACCTTATGTCACAGATGATACTCCCTACAACTGTACAACTCACCTTATGTCACAGATAATACTCCCTACAACTGTACAACTCACCTTATGTCACAGATAATACTCCCTACAACTGTACAACTCACCTTATGTCACAGATAATACTCCCTACAACTGTACTCACCTTATGTCACAGATGATACTCCCTACAACTGTACAGCTCACCTTATGTCACAGATAATACTCCCTACAACTGTACAACTCACTTATGTCACAGATAATACTCCCTACAACTGTACAACTCACTTATGTCACAGATAATACTCCCTACAACTGTACAGCTCACCTTATGTCACAGATAATACTCCCTACAACTGTACAACTCACTTATGTCACAGATAATACTCCCTACAACTGTACAACTCACTTATGTCACAGATAATACTCCCTACAACTGTACAACTCACTTATGTCACAGATAATACTCCCTACAACTGTACAACTCACCTTATGTCACAGATAATACTCCCTACAACTGTACAACTCACCTTATGTCACAGATAATACTCCCTACAACTGTACTCACCTTATGTCACAGATAATACTCCCTACAACTGTACAACTCACCTTATGTCACAGATAATACTCCCTACAACTGTACAACTCACCTTATGTCACAGATAATACTCCCTACAACTGTACAACTCACGTTAAGTCACAGATAATACTCCCTACAACTGTACAAGTCACCCTTAGGTCACAGATAATACTCCCTACAACTGTACAACTCACTTATGTCACAGATAATACTCCCTACAACTGTACAACACACCTTATGTCACAGATAATACTCCCTACAACTGTACAACTCACTTATGTCACAGATAATACTCCCTACAACTGTACAACTCACCTTATGTCACAGATAATACTCCCTACAACTGTACAACTCACCTTATGTCACAGATAATACTCCCTACAACTGTACAACTCACTTATGTCACAGATAATACTCCCTACAACTGTACAACTCACTTATGTCACAGATAATACTCCCTACAACTGTACAACTCACCTTATGTCACAGATAATACTCCCTACAACTGTACAACTCACCTTATGTCACAGATAATACTCCCTACAACTGTACAACTCACTTATGTCACAGATAATACTCCCTACAACTGTACAACTCACTTATGTCACAGATAATACTCCCTACAACTATACAACTCACTTATGTCACATATAATACTCCCTACAACTGTACAACTCACCTTATGTAACAGATAATACTCCCTACAACTGTACAACTCACTTATGTCACAGATAATACTCCCTACAACTGTACAACTCACCTTATGTCACAGATAATACTCCCTACAACTGTACAACTCACCTTATGTCACAGATAATACTCCCTACAACTGTACAACTCACTTATGTCACAGATAATACTCCCTACAACTGTACAACTCACCTTATGTCACAGATAATACTCCCTACAACTGTACAACTCACCTTATGTCACAGATAATACTCCCTACAACTGTACAACACACCTTATGTCACAGATAATACTCCCTACAACTGTACAACTCACCTTATGTCACAGATAATACTCCCTACAACTGTACAGCTCACCTTATGTCACAGATAATACTCCCTACAACTGTACAACTCACTTATGTCACAGATAATACTCCCTACAACTGTACAACTTACTTATGTCACAGATAATACTCCCTACAACTGTACAACTCACCTTATGTCACAGATAATACTCCCTACAACTGTACTCACCTTATGTCACAGATAATACTCCCTACAACTGTACAACTCACTTATGTCACAGATAATACTCCCTACAACTGTACAACTCACCTTATGTCACAGATAATACTCCCTACAACTGTACAACTCACCTTATGTCACAGATAATACTCCCTACAACTGTACAACTCACTTATGTCACAGATAATACTCCCTACAACTGTACAACTCACTTATGTCACAGATAATACTCCCTACAACTGTACAACTCACCTTATGTCACAGATAATACTCCCTACAACTGTACTCACCTTATGTCACAGATAATACTCCCTACAACTGTACTCACCTTATGTCACAGATAATACTCCCTACAACTGTACAACTCACCTTATGTCACAGATAATACTCCCTACAACTGTACTCACCTTATGTCACAGATAATACTCCCTACAACTGTACAACTCACTTATGTCACAGATAATACTCCCTACAACTGTACAACTCACCCTTATGTCATAGATAATACTCCCTACAACTGTACAACTCCCCTTATGTCACAGATAATACTCCCTACAACTGTACAGCTCACCTTATGTCACAGATAATACTCCCTACAACTGTACAACTCACCTTATGTCACAGATAATACTCCCTACAACTGTACAACTCACCTTATGTCACAGATAATACTCCCTACAACTGTACAGCTCACCTTATGTCACAGATAATACTCCCTACAACTGTACAACTCACCTTATGTCACAGATAATACTCCCTACAACTGTACAACTCCCCTTATGTCACAGATAATACTCCCTACAACTGTACAACTCACCTTATGTCACAGATAATACTCCCTACAACTGTACAGCTCACCTTATGTCACAGATAATACTCCCTACAACTGTACAACTCACTTATGTCACAGATAATACTCCCTACAACTATACAACTCACTTATGTCACAGATAATACTCCCTACAACTGTACAGCTCACCTTATGTCACAGATAATACTCCCTACAACTGTACAACTCACCTTATGTCACAGATAATACTCCCTACAACTGTACAACTCACTTATGTCACAGATAATACTCCCTACAACTGTACAACTCACTTATGTCACAGATAATACTCCCTACAACTGTACAACTCACTTATGTCACAGATAATACTCCCTACAACTGTACAACTCACCTTATGTCACAGATAATACTCCCTACAACTGTACAACTCACCTTATGTCACAGATAATACTCCCTACAACTGTACAACTCACTTATGTCACAGATAATACTCCCTACAACTGTACAACTCACTTATGTCACAGATAATACTCCCTACAACTGTACAACTCACCTTATGTCACAGATAATACTCCCTACAACTGTACAACTCACCTTATGTCACAGATAATACTCCCTACAACTGTACAACTCACTTATGTCACAGATAATACTCCCTACAACTATACAACTCACTTATGTCACAGATAATACTCCCTACAACTGTACAACTCACTTATGTCACAGATAATACTCCCTACAACTGTACAACTCACTTATGTCACAGATAATACTCCCTACAACTGTACAACTCACCTTATGTCACAGATAATACTCCCTACAACTGTACAACTCACCTTATGTCACAGATAATACTCCCTACAACTGTACAACACACCTTATGTCACAGATAATACTCCCTACAACTGTACAACTCACTTATGTCACAGATAATACTCCCTACAACTGTACAACTCACTTATGTCACAGATAATACTCCCTACAACTGTACAACTCACTTATGTCACAGATAATACTCCCTACAACTGTACAACTCACCTTATGTCACAGATAATACTCCCTACAACTGTACTCACCTTATGTCACAGATAATACTCCCTACAACTGTACAACTCACCTTATGTCACAGATAATACTCCCTACAACTGTACAACTCACTTATGTCACAGATAATACTCCCTACAACTGTACAACTCACTTATGTCACAGATAATACTCCCTACAACTGTACAACTCACCTTATGTCACAGATAATACTCCCTACAACTGTACTCACCTTATGTCACAGATAATACTCCCTACAACTGTACAACTCACCTTATGTCACAGATAATACTCCCTACAACTGTACAACTCACCTTATGTCACAGATAATACTCCCTACAACTGTACAACTCCCCTTATGTCACAGATAATACTCCCTACAACTGTACAACTCCCTTATGTCACAGATAATACTCCCTACAACTGTACAACTCACCTTATGTCACAGATAATACTCCCTACAACTGTACAACTCACCCTTATGTCACAGATAATACTCCCTACAACTGTACAACTCACTTATGTCACAGATAATACTCCCTACAACTGTACAACTCACCTTATGTCACAGATAATACTCCCTACAACTGTACAACACACTTATGTCACAGATAATACTCCCTACAACTGTACAACTCACCTTATGTCACAGATAATACTCCCTACAACTGTACAACACACCTTATGTCACAGATAATACTCCCTACAACTGTACAACACACTTATGTCACAGATAATACTCCCTACAACTGTACAACTCACCTTATGTCACAGATAATACTCCCTACAACTGTACAACACACCTTATGTCACAGATAATACTCCCTACAACTGTACAACTCACCTTATGTCACAGATAATACTCCCTACAACTGTACAACTCACCCTTATGTCACAGATAATACTCCCTACAACTGTACAACTCACCTTATGTCACAGATAATACTCCCTACAACTGTACAACTCCCCTTATGTCACAGATAATACTCCCTACAACTGTACAACTCACCTTATGTCACAGATAATACTCCCTACAACTGTACAACTCCCCTTATGTCACAGATAATACTCCCTACAACTGTACAACTCACCCTTATGTCACAGATAATACTCCCTACAACTGTACAACTCACCTTATGTCACAGATAATACTCCCTACAACTGTACAACTCACTTATGTCACAGATAATACTCCCTACAACTGTACAACTCACCTTATGTCACAGATAATACTCCCTACAACTGTACAACTCACCTGATGTCACAGATAATACTCCCTACAACTGTACAGCTCACCTTATGTCACAGATAATACTCCCTACAACTGTACAGCTCACCTTATGTCACAGATAATACTCCCTACAACTGTACAACTCACTTATGTCACAGATAATACTCCCTACAACTGTACAACTCACTTATGTCACAGATAATACTCCCTACAACTGTACAACTCACCTTATGTCACAGATAATACTCCCTACAACTGTACTCACCTTATGTCACAGATAATACTCCCTACAACTGTACAACTCACTTATGTCACAGATAATACTCCCTACAACTGTACAACTCACCTTATGTCACAGATAATACTCCCTACAACTGTACAACTCACCTTATGTCACAGATAATACTCCCTACAACTGTACAACTCACTTATGTCACAGATAATACTCCCTACAACTGTACAACTCACTTATGTCACAGATAATACTCCCTACAACTGTACAACTCACCTTATGTCACAGATAATACTCCCTACAACTGTACTCACCTTATGTCACAGATAATACTCCCTACAACTGTACTCACCTTATGTCACAGATAATACTCCCTACAACTGTACAACTCACCTTATGTCACAGATAATACTCCCTACAACTGTACTCACCTTATGTCACAGATAATACTCCCTACAACTGTACAACTCACTTATGTCACAGATAATACTCCCTACAACTGTCCAACTCACTTATGTCATAGATAATACTCCCTACAACTGTACAACTCCCCTTATGTCACAGATAATACTCCCTACAACTGTACAGCTCACCTTATGTCACAGATAATACTCCCTACAACTGTACAACTCCCTTATGTGACATATAATACTCCCTACAACTGTACAACTCACCTTATGTCACAGATAATACTCCCTACAACTGTACAGCTCACCTTATGTCACAGATAATACTCCCTACAACTGTACAACTCACCCTTATGTCACAGATAATACTCCCTACAACTGTACAACTCACTTATGTCACAGATAATACTCCCTACAACTGTACTCACCTTATGTCACAGATAATACTCCCTACAACTGTACAACTCACCTTATGTCACAGATAATACTCCCTACAACTGTACAACTCACTTATGTCACAGATAATACTCCCTACAACTGTACAACTCACTTATGTCACAGATAATACTCCCTACAACTGTACAACTCACTTATGTCACAGATAATACTCCCTACAACTGTACAACTCACCTTATGTCACAGATAATACTCCCTACAACTGTACAACTCACCTTATGTCACAGATAATACTCCCTACAACTGTACAACTCACTTATGTCACAGATAATACTCCCTACAACTGTACAACTCACCCTTATGTCACAGATAATACTCCCTACAACTGTACAACTCACCCTTATGTCACAGATAATACTCCCTACAACTGTACAACTCACTTATGTCACAGATAATACTCCCTACAACTGTACAACTCACCTTATGTCACAGATAATACTCCCTACAACTGTACAACTCACCTTATGTCACAGATAATACTCCCTACAACTGTACAACTCACTTATGTCACAGATAATACTCCCTACAACTATACAACTCACTTATGTCACAGATAATACTCCCTACAACTGTACAACTCACTTATGTCACAGATAATACTCCCTACAACTGTACAACTCACCTTATGTCACAGATAATACTCCCTACAACTGTACAACTCACCTTATGTCACAGATAATACTCCCTACAACTGTACAACTCACTTATGTCACAGATAATACTCCCTACAACTATACAACTCACTTATGTCACAGATAATACTCCCTACAACTGTACAACTCACTTATGTCACAGATAATACTCCCTACAACTGTACAACTCACTTATGTCACAGATAATACTCCCTACAACTGTACAACTCACCTTATGTCACAGATAATACTCCCTACAACTGTACAACTCACCTTATGTCACAGATAATACTCCCTACAACTGTACAACACACCTTATGTCACAGATAATACTCCCTACAACTGTACAACTCACTTATGTCACAGATAATACTCCCTACAACTGTACAACTCACTTATGTCACAGATAATACTCCCTACAACTGTACAACTCACTTATGTCACAGATAATACTCCCTACAACTGTACAACTCACCTTATGTCACAGATAATACTCCCTACAACTGTACTCACCTTATGTCACAGATAATACTCCCTACAACTGTACAACTCACCTTATGTCACAGATAATACTCCCTACAACTGTACAACTCACTTATGTCACAGATAATACTCCCTACAACTGTACAACTCACTTATGTCACAGATAATACTCCCTACAACTGTACAACTCACCTTATGTCACAGATAATACTCCCTACAACTGTACTCACCTTATGTCACAGATAATACTCCCTACAACTGTACAACTCACCTTATGTCACAGATAATACTCCCTACAACTGTACAACTCACCTTATGTCACAGATAATACTCCCTACAACTGTACAACTCCCCTTATGTCACAGATAATACTCCCTACAACTGTACAACTCCCTTATGTCACAGATAATACTCCCTACAACTGCACAACTCCCCTTATGTCACAGATAATACTCCCTACAACTGTACAACTCACCCTTATGTCACAGATAATACTCCCTACAACTGTACAACTCACTTATGTCACAGATAATACTCCCTACAACTGTACAACTCACCTTATGTCACAGATAATACTCCCTACAACTGTACAACACACTTATGTCACAGATAATACTCCCTACAACTGTACAACTCACCTTATGTCACAGATAATACTCCCTACAACTGTACAACACACCTTATGTCACAGATAATACTCCCTACAACTGTACAACACACTTATGTCACAAATAATACTCCCTACAACTGTACAACTCACCTTATGTCACAGATAATACTCCCTACAACTGTACAACTCACTTATGTCACAGATAATACTCCCTACAACTATGCAACTCACTTATGTCACAGATAATACTCCCTACAACTGTACAGCTCACCTTATGTCACAGATAATACTCCCTACAACTGTACAACTCACCTTATGTCACAGATAATACTCCCTACAACTGTACAGCTCACCTTATGTCACAGATAATACTCCCTACAACTGTACAACTCACTTATGTCACAGATAATACTCCCTACAACTATGCAACTCACTTATGTCACAGATAATACTCCCTACAACTGTACAACTCACCTTATGTCACAGATAATACTCCCTACAACTGTACTCACCTTATGTCACAGATAATACTCCCTACAACTGTACAACTCACCTTATGTCACAGATAATACTCCCTACAACTGTACAACTCACCTTATGTCACAGATAATACTCCCTACAACTGTACAACTCACTTATGTCACAGATAATACTCCCTACAACTGTACAACTCACCTTATGTCACAGATAATACTCCCTACAACTGTACTCACCTTATGTCACAGATAATACTCCCTACAACTGTACAACTCACCTTATGTCACAGATAATACTCCCTACAACTGTACAACTCACCTTATGTCACAGATAATACTCCCTACAACTGTACAACTCCCCTTATGTCACAGATAATACTCCCTACAACTGTACAACTCCCTTATGTCACAGATAATACTCCCTACAACTGTACAACTCACCTTATGTCACAGATAATACTCCCTACAACTGTACAACTCACCCTTATGTCACAGATAATACTCCCTACAACTGTACAACTCACTTATGTCACAGATAATACTCCCTACAACTGTACAACTCACCTTATGTCACAGATAATACTCCCTACAACTGTACAACACACTTATGTCACAGA